>CM042399.1:26056749-26501749 GCA_023634145.1 Thymallus thymallus
AACGACACACACAAGCACACTTACAAAACCATTCCACCACTGTCCAGCACTGGCCAGAGCAGTGTCTATTGGATATATTCAAATTACAGTGCACTCCTCTAACAAGACAGCCGGAGATAAGAATCAATTATTCAATCAAAATAATCAATTAAAAGTATACATTGCTGTAATGTTCTATATATATATATAAACCTGATATGATACAAGGACACCTCTGTGACAGGGATCAAAGATCAGGGTCTCACCTGGTTGCTGGCGGAGGCGGCCTCGGACAAGGCCTGAGCCTGGGCCTGGAGCTGGGACTGAGGCTGTGCTAGGCTAGGGCAGGGGGAGGGGACCAGGGTGAAGCGGGTCCCCAGGGCCCCCCTGTTGCTCAGGGTGATAGCCCGAGAAATGGTCTGGCCCACCACGTGGGTGCCGAAGACAATAAGGTCGATGTCCACAGACAGCTAGGAGATGTATGACATGAGACACAATGAAAATGTGCATAAGTACTGAGAAAGCCCATGGATGAAGTACATAGTATTTGAGAGGGTACATTCATAGAGATGAACATCACAACATTGTAAATGCAACACTATACATAAGGAGTAGAATAATTGAGGGCCGTGTGCAGCCATTTCAGGAAATATGCAGATCATAGCAGGCTAAGCTGCTGAGTAGGATACTAAGATAATTAGGCACTCTTCAGACGAGGTCCTTCTTAGTACTCACATCACATTTCTTAATGGTACATCTGATGGGTACAGAGAAGAGTCCAGCTGCTGACACAAACTTGACCTCTCCCTTCAAATCCATATTTATCTAGAAGGACATCAATGGTGATAATTTGTTAGAGACAGATGGGTATGCTTGTCTGTTTGTCTGTCTGATTGACTCACCATTGGTTGAAAAATGACCTGCATGTCGCAGGCCATCCCAGCAGATATTGGACCAGGAGGCTCAAAGCTGAAACAGAAGAGGGGGCGTTCCTGTAACAAATGCCTTCACACAACCAAATTCAAACTAATGCATCTCACACACAGTGGGATATACAGTGCATTCAGAAAGTATTCAGACCCCTTGGCTTTTTCCACATTTTGTTACGTTACAGCCTTATTCTAAAATTGATCATATTGGTTTTTTTCTTCATTAAATTACACACAATACCCCATAATGACAAATTGAAAACAGGTTTTTAGACACTGAAATATTTACATAAGTATTCATACCCTTTACTCAGTATTTTGTTAAAGCACCTTTGGCAGTGATTACAGCCTTGAGTCTTCTTGGGTATGACGCTACAAGCTTGGCACACCTGTATTTGGGAAGCTTCTCCCATCTTCTCTGCAGATCCTCTTAAGCTCTGTCAGGTTGGATGGGGAGCGTCGCTGCGCAGCTATTTTCAGGTCTCTCCAGAGATGCTTGATCGGCTTCAAGTCAGGGCTCTGGCTGGGCCACTCAAGGACATTCAGAGACTTGCCCCGACGCCACTCCTGTGTTGTCTTGGCTGTGTGCTTAAGGTTGGTTTCATCAGACCAGATAATCTTGTTTCTCATGGTCTGAGAGTCCTTTAGGTGCCTTTTGGCAAACTCCAAGTGGGCTGTCATGTGCCTTTTGCTGAGGAGTAGCTTCCGTCTGGCCACTCATAAAGGCCAGACGAACTCTTGAGCTCTGTCAGAGTGACCATTGGGTTCTTGGTCACTTCCCTGACCAAGGCCATTCTCCCCGGATTGCTCAGTTTGGCTGGGCGGCCAGCTCTAGGAAGAGTCTTGGTGGTGCCAAACTTCTTCCATTTAAGAAGGATGGAGGCCACTTGGGGACCTTCAATGCTGCAGACATTTTGTGGTACCCTTCCCCAGATCTGTGCCTCAACACAATCCTGTCTCAGAGCTCTAAGGACAAATCCTTTGACCTCATGGCTTGGTTTCTGCTCTGACATGCACTGTGAACTGTGGGACCTTATATAGACAGGTGTGTGCCTTTCCAAATCATGTCCAATCAATTGAACTTACCACAGGTGGACTCCAATCAAGTTGTAAAAACATCTCATGGATGATCAATGGAATCAGGATGCACCTGAGCTCAATTTTGAGTTGTATAGCAAAGGGTCTGAATACTTATGTAAATAAGGTATTTTCCTGTTTTTTATTTTTAATACATTTGCAAATATTTGTCTTTATGGGGTATTGTGTGTAAATTGATGTGGGAAAAAACTATTTAATCAATTTTAGAATAAGGCTGTAATGTAACAAAATGTGGAAAACGTAAAGGGGTCTGAATACTTTCTGAATGCACTGTAAAAGAGCAGTTTACATGAAAACATGTTATGACACAGCATGATATTCTCCATACTCAGTGGAATTATATTTATTGCAGATCCATTTACACAATGGTTCTGAAGATTTGGCCAGGTCATGTTATACACTATGGATGCATTTGAGGCAGATTGAAATGTGTGTTTGTGTGCATGCATGTTTGCGTGTAATTGCTGAGTTCCACGTGCTAAGTTCTGTGTAAAAAGCAAACAAGTAAGACAAGTTCAAAATGAATAGAACAGCAACATTCTACAACAAAAAGCATTCAGCATTATTTAAATGCTAAAGGATGTTGTGTCTGCAATGGAAATAAAAGGAATATAATTGAAACAGAGGGGTCAAACGCTGTTATTCAGAGATATGATCGGCACAACATATCAGGTTAGCATTCAATTCTTAAGCTACTGATGTAAGGAACAGTATTAAGAAATTCTTACTCCATTTGGAAACATCACATATGTCTGATATTGTATAGCCTAATGATGACAACGTTTAAAAAAATTATCTATAGAGGCAAAAGCCAGTATCCAAAATATTCAATTGCAACATGTGTATCTGTTGACACATGCCAGACAGAGCCCAGAGATTGCCCTGGAGCACTCCAAATGTTCCAGCCTTCAAAAGATATAAACGGCTACCCAATCGATACGGTGGAGCAAAAAGGCTGCAGGAGAATTTCTCAAAATTCAATAGATAAACAATGAGTTGAAAAAACAACAATAAGCACTACAGCAAGGAAGACTATAGAGCACAAGCTGAGAATCAGTATCAAACTATTGTGTGATTATGGCTTAATGATTCCAATGATTATACAGTATATTTCTCTCATGTTACATAGACTTTAGCTGAAACCCATTTTGAGTCTAATACAACCAGGCTCCACCAATTTGACTAGACTAGTTTTGGAGTGACCTCTTTTTCCAATGACAACGAGGGTTTTTGATCTGGGACAGTCAATAGATAGTACACCTATACACCTATACATACCCTTTACTTTCCATCTTTATTGACATATATTTACATCAAAATCCGTTAAAATACTAGTGAGAGAAATCATATGTCATATCATGCTATTTCAAATAGAAATCAGATTGGAACTACTGAAAGTCAAAGACAGTCGACAGTAGCCTGCTGTGCCCTGGAAATGAATGAAAGAGGCCAAAATGGGCATGGTCACAGGCAACCACAGAACACAACCAACATCTGTTGTCTCAATAAGAGTCACACTGTAACAAAGTATGTACTATCTACTGTATCTACTGTATCTCAATGTTGGACAGTAAAGACTGTAAAATCACTAGGAAATCAGCTCAAAGTGATAATTTAGCATTTCAGCCCTCCTCTCCTAGCCTCTGCTCCAGAGTACTATCCATTGACTGTCCCAGATCAAAAACCCTCGTTGTCATTGGAAAAAGAGGTCACTCCAAAACTAGTCTAGTCAAATTGGTGGAGCCTGGTTGTATTAGACTCAAAATGAAATCAAGGTTTGAAATTATTCTGTTTTTGTCAAACACATTATCTGTTTGGGATTATTGAGGTCAATTTGCAGTGCACAAATTATTTATAACTATATTCCGGCCCCCGACCATCCACTCAAGGAAAAAATCGGCCCACGGCTGAATGTAATTGGGGACCCATGACCTACACTATCTGACAGTCTGCTTTCAAAATGCTTTCTAAATGCCATATGAATGCATGGAGGGAGGCATTATTTTCTAGGTAAAAAATACAAATAAATGTTTTCAAAGAAAAAAGAACAGTTCACTAGGGATTGAGTGTTGAGTGAGACCATGTTGAAGACGTGTGGTGAAATATTTCTGGCAGGAGCCCATAGGTGCAGTATGACCGCCTGGCATATACATTATCCAACCCTCCTGGGTGACACTGATCCCATAACAAATCAATTAGCACTAGTTAGTTCATCAACACTGTTAACACCCAAACATGCCTGATGGCTACATCTGGTGCAGTCCTGTCACATTAACCATATGACAGATTCTGAGTCAGGTGTCCATTTTGGAACCATCTCAGGCTCTGGCTCAGTCTTAGGCAGTATCATTAAAAGCATCGAAAGATGTATGTAAGCCAAATTGTTTATTAAAAAAAAATGTAAGCGGTAAAGTACTGCATTTTCATGTGTATAACGCCTTAGTAATGTTTGGCAGAGCCTGGGCAGTACACCTAGCAGGGTCCCAGCATTAAGCCTAAGACATGGCAGAGAGAGAATCATCCCTGGCACACACACAGCTACGCTGGGGGGAAGAGAGATGGGGAGCCATTTTTAGAACTTCAGGGGGCGTCGAAAGAACGATGGATGGGTGGTGTGTAAAAACCAGAGCATGTTCTTGGTTAACGTTTGTCTACCGCTGAGCAAATGTTGATTTCATATACTTAATCCCTGAACATAGTGGTCATTTAAGACATTTTAAATAAAAAATTATCCTCCAAAACAAAATACAAAAATCTACATTGCGGATTATAGATACTACTGCGTACTATAGCCCCAAAAGTAATGAGTGAGCTGAGCTGAACTGCTCACTGTGGAGTGTGTGTGTGTGTGTGGAGAGTGGAGGCGATGTGTGCATACAGGCCCAGCCAAGGCTCCAACCAACCCAACCACGAGACACTCTGACTGGGCTCTGTTTGAGCCGGCAGCAGCCTGGGAGGACGAGGACTTAGTTCACTCACTCAGGCAGAAAGAGCAGAGGCCCACGTAACCGCATAAAGTCAGTTATCTCACTATCTCTCTGGAAAGGGATAGAGTGAGTGGTGTGTGACCCACGTGTAACACACGTGTAACATTCATCCCTCCTTTGTTTGTGGGTGGGAGGTATGGAGGCTCGGGACCGAGAGAAACACATTACTGAGACTGAGACTGAGCTAGTGTGTAGGCTTTGTGAGGGGGTGGATGCTCAAGGGAGAAGTTACACAGACCCAACCAAAGATCTAGCACCTTAAATTGTTAATTAGACCATTTGAAGGATTGTAAAACAATCAGACCCTAGACCAGGGGTTATGGGCAATTTTGACCAATCTACGGTGGACAAAGGTTTTGATCGCTTAGCAAGACAGTCGTTTTCCACTTCTGTTCGAAATCAACCTACCATGGAACATAGGCTTTAAGGCTCTATAAGGCTCACCTTATAGAAATGAAATCCATCAGATCCATGGTGACACCAAGTAATTTGCAATAATTGGTTGTGTAGCTGACATTAGTCAGGATGACCTTCTTCTTGTACGTCTGTCCCACCTCAAAGTCCTGCAACAGTATGTGGATGTGTGAAATACCTGCATGTCATTTTGCATGAAATTACTGCACAGTATGAAATAACTGCATTGTCTGCAATACAATACAATGTTACACAACGCAGAGCAATGTACCTTGAAGAGAACAATTTCTGGCTTGCTGATGAAAGGTGAGCCTTTGAATTCCTTCCCCTGTTTAACTCTTTTACCAGCCACTGGAGGTTTCCCCACCGGCAGCAAAGACATGTCCTGTCTCTCTGCTCGCAACTGTAATGATTTAGCCTCTTCATTTGGAGTGCTCTTGAAAATCAGGGGGGAAATTAACACCAATTCAGGTCATATTTCAAAGTAAAAAAATATCCATATATTGATATACTACAGCTTGTGAATTTTAGACAAACAAACCGATATAAAACTTTGGCTTATGTTTCTTTTAAAGCCATATTGACACAAAACAAAATAAACAATTAAATAAACAATTATTTAGAGGCAGCAGCTCTAAATTCACAAGTACTCTACAGCAGATAAACTCTACAAACAAAACATCAATAGTGTATGATTGTACACAGTAGTTGCATAATATGAGCCTACTGTAGAGACTGGCCTGTAGTTATTGTCTACCAGTGGAGACCGTTCTGAATTCTCAGACAGGCCATTCATGTCCCACTCAGTTAATCAAGGCAGACAAGGCAGCATCCAGACACAAACAAGACAAGACATCAGCCTTTGAGGGAGAGCGCTAATGTGATACGCATTTAGGAAAATGTTAACGTTGATAAAATTGCAGTGCTTTCTGTCTCGCCCTCAAGAGTTGAGGAGCTGAGTAATGTTGGCCTATGGTCATTTTCTTTTGTGTAAACTAAACTCATAACAACTCGGCTCACAACCCAATCCTCATGTGGCGTGATGTTATGAGGACATCATTTGCAGAAGTGCATGTGAAAAGTAAAAACCTTTTCCGCATGACTTCTCGCACACAGGACTATCTGGCCTGAATGACTGTCATGTTCAGTTGGAGACTTCCAAGGCACCAGCAAATGAGAAGTGATGTCTGTCGCCATCGATCTCAAGAGTGGGAGAGGGGCAGTAGAGGCAACCCACTAGTGCAGTTCTAAAGCTATCCTTTCTCCTGTTCTATACAATAAGACCTAGTGGTACAAGTCCCAGTTTACCATTTATTTCTCACTTAGTATTTAATAGTTCTCAATGGTCAATTGTGTTTTCAGATTTACCATAAGCCTATAAGGCTTGTTTGACTACACTATAGAACAAATTACTTATGTTTACTATGTTAATGGATATAATTTTGTTTTAGATGACAAAAAGGGAATGGAGTTGAGCATCATGTCTAATCTCAATATGATTGTATTTGTGAGTTAATACAACGATAAGTGTGTTGATGATGATGTGTGTCATTAAAATGGTACCTGGTGAACTTGACGTGTCTGGTCCCAGAGGCCAGTGAACTCAGGCTGTGCCAGGCTCTCCGTGAGTCCCTGCTCCTCCTCCAGGTCCCTTCTCTCCTCCTGGTCAGACAGCTCTGATGAAGAGCTGCTGTCACTAAACACTGTGTCCTGCTGGGAAGGCTGTGAGGGGGTGGGTGGATGCTCCTGTAATCATGGGGAAAACACACATCAACCAGTCACAACGTGCCTTCAGAGTGAGGTGTGCAAAACTCTCTGCCCCCATACATACACACAACGAGAAGGTATTATGTACCCTATTACTGCTGTGAAAAACAGCTAACTATTTATGGAGTTTTCATGTCATGTGTACCAAATGTTTTTTATTAGACTCTTGTCTCAGCAGTCTGAATGTTTCATCTTTGTCTGTGATATTTCCACTTACTTGTTTTCTTTTATCTTCCTTTGTTTCTGCTGGCTGTGGATCAAGGCTCTGAAGGACCTTCTCTGGAGATCTCCCCTGCCCTGCCGACCTCTTTACAAGGCTCACTTGGGTGGGAGGGAACAGCAGAGCATGGTGCCTCTTGCGTCTCTCTAACAACTCCTCTTCCAGCAGTAACTTTGAGACAATTTCCACCCGTTTGGATTTCTGCTTTTCCTCAAATTCTCTGAAAAACAACCCCAACAACAAGCCATTGTGAGCAAAATAGGATCATATTTCTCCTTGGCGCGTTATTGTGAGAAGAAAACACCCACGTGTTCAGTGGAAGAGAGAGAAGCAGATTGATCAGAATAGTGAACACACTCTTTCTTTTGGTGGAATTCCTGAAGCTTTTTCTGTTGATACATGTGCTTGGTGCTGTTGGTACCCTGTGTCTGTAGGGACTCTCTCAGCTGTCTCTCCTCTTCCTCTTGTCTCCGAGCCTGGGCTTTGGCCCTCGTCTGTTGGGCTCGCAGGCTCTCCTGGAAACAACACAAATGTAGAGTGAACAAGGTCAAGGAGGGATGATACCTCCCCTTCGTTCAACTGTCGAGAGAACAAAACACAAACTAGGCTTTCAGTAAGAATAATACTGACAGGGAATATACTGTGCGATTTCAAAAAAATGATGCAATGATTGTAGTAATCAATTAGAAATTCAGTCGTGCAGTGAGGGCTTCCATCACACTGTATTCACTCTACTAATACAGTAGGAATTGTGACCATGCCCATTGCTATTTTCCATTTGGCTGGACCCTCAGAAACACAAGCTAGGAGCTGAGGACCAATACTCTTATCTTAACTCTACTCAATGCCTAAACAATAGCCTTGGGTCACAGCATTTCATGTTCACCCTCAAAAAAGTGTGCACTGCTTACTTGGGTGGCTGCAATGTTGGCCTTCAATGACATGACTGCCTGCATCCTTTTCTGCCTCAGCCCTCGACTCTGCTGCTCCTTCTCTGCCTCTTCCCGATGCATCCTGGACACAAGAGGGACGTAGCTATCACTCAAGAGTGAAGGAGGGTGCATACAGTCATTTGTTATGATGTTAATTATAAACTGCTATGGGATATATGATCATCAACTCTCTTACGAGTTCATAGCTAAGGTCAATACATTCTATATGCTCATTTCAGATGTGTGTTACCTGTTGTTAGGTTGAACACAGCTGTTACCTGTTGATAGTTTCTTTCAGATACAGCGCTGCTTTCTGGCGGCTAGCCTGGGCCAGCTCTGTGGTTCTCTGACAGTGAGTCTCCTCTTTCTTCTGTATGGCCGCCTGTCTCCTGTTAACAGACAAACAACATCACGTTCAAATGGAAAGAATCATTACTAATGACAATTCAATTATCTCAGTAACAATAGGCTAGGCTACTGTGTAGTATTTTTTTGTATGTCTACACAGATTAACCTGGGTCATGACAATATTATGGAAGAAGTTATCATAATTACCATGTATGGCACTTTATTTGTAGTCTTTCGTGACAGACATAACAACTTAATAGTAAACGTGATATCTTGTATTTGTATTTATTATGGATCCCCATTAGCTGCTGCCAAGGCAGTAGCTACTCTTACTGGGGTCCAGAAAAAGTTAAGGCAGTAATATACAATATAATAAAACATGTAAGCATTAAAATACATTTTACAACAGATTTCACAATACATTAACTGTGTGCCCTCCGGCCACTACTTTACTACAACACACAATACAGGTGTACGTGTGTATAGTGTGTATGTTATGTGTTTGTTATGTGTTTGTACCTGTGTGTACAACGTCTCTGGGTGCCGAGATTACTTTGTATGGGACATTAGTATTTTCTAGTTTGTGTACAATAAAGTTATGTTGCTCATAAAAAAACAAACGAAGCAAAAGGAGTGAGCTGCTTTACGCTTTGAGGCACTGTGTCCGGAGCTGCAGGCTCTGGGTGGAGGTGTCCTCCTTCTGCAGCCTGGCCTCTCGTCTCTGGGCCTGCAGCGTCTGGTAGGCCTGCTCCTCCTCCTGAACCTCCACACGGAGGAGGGAGAAACGACCCAGCTCCACCTCCACCTGACACAGCTCCAGTCTGCAGAGAAAGGGGGAGTGGTTGGACGGAGGGAGATGGGGGGAGAAAGGAGAGAGAGAGAGAAAGGGGGAGTGGGGAGGAGGGAGAGAGGAGAGTGGGGGGGCAGGGAAGGTCAAGGATGAGAGTGGTGCTAAAGCTAGTTGTCAATGTGCAACACTATGAAGAACTCAAGTCTGAAAGGAAAATGGTTTGTTCTAATGGGAGCTTGTGCAACAAACATATGTTTGAAGAAAAAATTATAATTGCAAGTAGTAGAAGTATTGTAGCTATTTGCCCAACTGGAATAGCACTCAAAGGGTGAATATCTCTTTAAGATCAATACACTTGGCAGTCACTTTGGAGGCTTGTAATGGGGCCTAAATCATGCTGATGCAGTAGTGCAGACTCACTCATGTTCCCTCAGAGTGGTGGCCACATGTGACTCCAGCTCCTCCTCTCGTTGTAACTCCTGACACAGGTGCTTGTGCTGGGCTCGGAGGCGAAACACGGCCGCACTGCAAGAAAACACATGGGTGCTAAGGGCCATTGTATTTGTTACTAATTGTTGTATAAAATAAAATCATTATCATCAAATTGTTTTGTTTGGATTAAGTCAAAAACAATCCCATTAACTTAATTCACATGGGGATAAAGATGTCATCATATGGGGCCATATGTATCAACCGTCTCAGAGTAGGAGTGCTGACTTAGGACCAGTTTTAGATCACAATGAATAAGATTACATGGACAGGGGGGGATCTGATCCTAGATCATCACTCTTACTATGAGTCACTTGATACAGTACATATGCCCCCTGACCTGGCTATATTTGGGTTTGCTTTGTTTGTGCCTACCCGTTATCTTCCTCTTTCAGTTGCTCTATCTCCTCTTCCACTCTATCTCTCTGCCTCTCCAGCTCAGAAATATGCAGACGGCAAACTTTGAGCTCCTCCCTGGAAACCAAGAAGTAAAGGCAAAACACTGCACTAAATCTAAAACAACGACAACAAACCACAATGTGAAAAGCTCTCATTATAACAGTCACAAGACCATTCAGAGACTGTTAGCAAGGTAATAGGTTGGGATGTGGATGTAAAAAGAAATTAATGGCCATTTTGTGACTGAAGGTGGTATTTGTTGTGCTGACAAAGAAGTAATGAAGGGGTGCTGAAGCAGGGACAGCTGTGAGATTTCAACGCACCCAACCGCTTTGAATGGCCCAATGTTCTCTTTGCAATGTAATGAAGTGCAACATAACAATCTGTGACTGGGCTAAAGAGCTGAAGCAAATAATGATGGATCATTATGATTCAGGCCATCTGTATATTGGCTAAAAGCCAAGTGCTTAAGAGTGCTTTTATGCTGCTATTCCAATATGGCCCTGGCCACAAAAAATATTGCCCCACACAATCTACTGCATGGCTTGCTGTAGCACAAAACAACAACAAGTGTAGACACATTTTCAGAAATGAAATTATTTTTCTTCTAATAGCCAAATCAATGAATGACAGAAATTATTTTTTATTTTTTTAACCTTTATTTAACTAGGCAAGTCCATTAAGAACAAATTCGTATTTAGAATGATGGCCTACCTACAGGGTCAGGCCCTGGAGCAAATTAGGATTAAGTGCCTTGCTCAAGGACACATTGACAGGTTTTTCACCTTGTTAAGGTGGCATACAAAAGGTCTGATCCTTGCCAAACACAGGCTGCATCCCAAATTAAACTCTATTTCCTTTATAGTGCATTACAAAAGTATTTGAGACGCAAACACAGACCTGGCTTTCATCACGTTGTGCTCCTTCTGTCGGTGGAAGCAGTCCAGCTGGTCCAGGTTTCTTCTCAGCTTGAACATCCGTGCTGTCTTGGCATAACTCTTCTTTTCGCTACGTCCGCCATCCTCCACAAGGTCGTCCTCATTATCCGCCCTTTGCAGATATAAGAGACATTGCCCAAGGTTTGGTGAATGGTCAAGAATTGATCATTAGTAATAACATGGAGTAATCTAACAATATAAGGCACACCACTATTAATGTAAAATAATTTCTTGATAATTCTTCATCTCATTCCCAGAAACTTGCGCTATAGTCTTGGGATGAGGTTAGATAATCCTAGACAAAATATTATTATAAGTAAAAAGTTATTTATAAGCCAAAAGCCAAAATTGGTATGTTGTATAATAAAGCTGAACATTTAAAGTTCGATGAAACCACATTTTTCAATTACCAAATGATCTGTCCTCAAAGCAGAAGACACCCACCAGTTAGTAGCATCTAACTCTAAAGACAACTCTGTTGCATCTGTTGGCTGTAGTGGGTCCTCTCTGAAGGTCTCCTCTCCTGTGCCTTCATCTGAATTTGGGAGAATACAACTTTATAATGGCTAACTAGCTAGGCTTGTATGTTTGAATTTTGCTGAAGTTTACATACACTTAGGTTGAAGTCATTTAAACTTCATTTAAGTTTAAAATTTCATGTTAACAAACTATAGTTTTGGCAAGTCGGTTAGGACATCTACTTTGTGCATGACACAAGTAATTCTTCCAACAATTGTTTACAGACAGATTTTTTCACATATAATTCACTATATCACAATTCCAGTGGGTCAGAAGTTTCATACACTAAGTTGACTGTGCCTTTAAACAGCTTGGAAAATTCCAGAAAATGATGTCATGGCTATAGAAGCTTCTGATATGCTAATTGACATAATTTGAGTCAATTGGAGGTGTACCTGTGGATGTATTTCAAGGACTCAGTGCCTCTTTGCTCGACATCATGGGAAAATCAAAATAAATCAGCCAAGACCTCAGAAAAAACATTGTAGACCTCCACAAGTCTGGTTCATCCTTAGGAGCAATTGCCATACGCCTGAAGGTACCACGTTCATCTGTATAAACAATAGTACGCAAGTATAAACACCATGGGACCACGCAGCCATCATACCGCTCAGGAAGGAGACGCGTTCTGTCTCCTAGATGAATGTACTTTGGTGCGAAAAGTGCAAATCAATCCCAGAACAACAGCAAAGAACCTTGTGAAGATTCTGGAGGAAACAGGTACAAAAGTATCTATCCACAGTAGAACGAGTCCTATATCGACATAACCTGAAAGGCCGCTCAGCAAGGAAGAAGCCACTGCTCCAAAACCACCATAACAAAGCCAGACTATGGTTTGCAACTGCACATGGGGACAAAGATCGTACTTTTTGGAGAAATGTCCTCTGGTCTGATGAAACAAAAATAGAACTGTTTGGCCATAACGACCATCGTTATGTTTGGAGGAAAAATGGGGAGGCTTGCAAGCCGAAGAACACCATCACAACCGTGAAGCACGGGGGGTGGCAGCATCATGTTGTGGGGGTGCTTTGCTGCAGGAGGGACTGGTGCACTTCACAAAATAGATGGCATCATGAGGAAGGAAAATTATGTGGATATATTGAAGCAACATCTCAAGACATCAGTCAGGAAATTAAAGCTGGGTCGCAAATGGGTCTTCCAAATGGACAATGACCCCAAGCATACTTCCAAAGTTGTGGCAAAATGGCTTAAGGACAACAAAGTCAAGGTATTGGAGTGGCCATCACAAAGCCCTGACCTCCATCCTATAGAAAATGTGTGGGCAGAACTGAAAAAGCGTGTGCGAGCAAGGCCTACAAACCTGACTCAGTTACACCAGTTCTGTCAGGAGGAATGGGCCAAAATTCACCCAACTTATTGTGGGAAGCTTGTGGAAGGCTACCCGAAACTTTTGACCCAAGTTAAACAATTTAAAGGCAATGTTAGCAAGTACTAATTGAGTGTATGTAAACTTCTGACCCACTGGGAATGTGATGAAAGAAATAAAAGCTGAAATAAATCACTCTCTACTATTATTCGGACATTTCACATTCTTAAAATAAAGTGGTGATCCTAACTGACCTAAGACAGGGAATTTTTACTAGGATTAAATGTCAGGAATTGTGAAAAATGTAGATTAAATGCATTTGTCCAAGTATGTATGTAAACATCCGACCGGTCCATAAATGTGTGATTAAGGCCCTACAAGACACAGATACAGAACAACAACAATAATTGGCTAAACAAATGTTAGATCTAGCTACCTCCTGTTTCCTCATCTGTCCAGGTGTTGAGTGGAGGATATTCAGAATGAAAAGAGGCGATGGAGACTTCCTCTGAAGGGCTATCCATGACAGGTGCGTCCATAAGACCTAAATTGAGCAACATTGGTCAACAGAAATAACTTGGAATGACAAAGACCTCACAGACCTACCTACCTAGCTAGCTAGCTAGCTAGCTAGCAAGCAAGAAAGCTAGTGTGGTATTACATTAAACATGTTCAGGTAGCTAGAATCATGCGTTTGCAACAGCCAACCTCGCTAGCTAGCATTGTAGTAAGTTAACTTACTAGCTACCCTGAGTTGAACAAGTTACCTGGAGTTCTTTCTGCAACTTTGAATCTGCTAAATATGTAACTTGCAGGCTAGCTAGCTAGCTACAATCTTCTCTTGTTTGAAACGTCAAGCCACTGAAGCCAGTTGCCAAACCATGCCATGTGTGTTAGTAGTGTTTCCATGGACACTAGAGAGGGGCGGAATATTTAACGTGAGATGTGTGTGTGGATTCTGCTCTCCTTTTTTCAGGCGCATAGATGCAATATTAATTTGCTTTCATCAGAGGAAAGGTACAGTAGCTAGTGTGTTAGACTGGCCATTTCCTCTATCTGGTATTCTCTCTCTCCCTCTTCTCTTCTCCTCCCCTCATCTTCCCTCAGGAGAGCGAGAGAGCAACACTACAGTAGATCAGTGGGTGGTGACGGGAGACAACCAGAAGAAAGGCTTCTGAGTCATTAAACATTGGCATTTTTCTGTAAATCAGCAGATCTATTAATTATGTATACAGGTAACTGTCAGAATAAAGGAAACACTTGAGTAAATGAAGGATACAAAGTTGGGCAAGTGTACCTATTAAGCCAACCAATATTAAGGTGTTCCAAATAAGCCACCTCTTAAATAATCTATTTTAATTCATTTCCAAATTGTAAAAACGTACAAACGTACATTTCTTATATAAACTTCAATTATATTAATATCCCCTAAAGTTATTATTACTATTCATCATGGAAGTAGGATTCATAACAGGGGATGTCCAATCGTATCCGCAGAGATCAATTTGGGCCCAGGCTTTTGTTCTTGCCAACCAGAACACACCTGATTCAACGAATCAACTAATAAGAAACTTCAATCAAGACTTGATTAGTTGAATCAGGTGTGTTACTGCTTGGTTAGAACAAAAACCTGCACCCGGCCCGGCCGTCTGTGGATAAGACACCATGCACAAAGACCATAACATAAACAACTTTTAATGAATTATCTGAAAGCTGATTAACATTTGCTGTACTCCTATTCGTTACTTCAACAGACAGTCTGAAGAACGTTTCAGATCTCCCTCTCTACTGTTGTATTACAAAGGTACATGTGGTGAACCAAAAAATAGAAACACCTGGATGAATGAGGGACAACAATATGACAATGTCCCGGCCCTAACTGCATGAGTGATTGTCCAATAGTCATCTTCTTGTCCCTCATTTGTTTAATACGTGTAGGTATTTTATTCCTCTGCATCAAAGACTACCTGTCCACTCCAAACGTCTTGGAGAGAGTACAAAAGCTTTTAATTGTTCCTAATTGTTTTTAATCTTGGTAAAGGCACCATGGATAGATGCTTAATATGCATAGCTGTAGTTTTATAGTATTTTAATTAACTTAATTTATGCTCAGGTTTATTGAATATTATGGATATCATAATATTTCCGCAGAGGGCCTACTCTCACCTGGACAACGCAGGTTGCACTGTGAGGGTTATGTTTTTTGACTTCTCCAGTGCCTTCAATACCATTCAGCCCCTGCTACTGGGTGAGAAGATGAGGAGGATGAAAGTGGAAGAACCCTTAGTCTCCTGGGTCACGGACTACCTGACCGGTAGGCCACAATTTGTGCGACTACAGAGCTGTGTGTCAGAACGGGCAGTTAGCAACACAGGGGCCCCCCAGGGAACGGTCCTGTCCCCCTTCCTGTTCACCCTCTACACCTCAGACTTCAGATATAACTCTGAAACATGCCACCTACAGAAGTTCTCAAGATATCTGGAGTGCAAAAAAAATAAAAGCTATAAAAAAGACATTGCATAGTATGGGTGGTTGGCTGAATATGTACACTATACATTGGTGGATGTGTACACTATACATTGGTGGATGTTGGATGGTTAACTATACTATACAGGTTGATGGCAGAGAAATACTTCAGTAGCTAAAAATGCGTATGATATGAGCGAGGGTAATAATAGTTTACTTAATAGACAGACTGGGTAACTGAACAGGTAAGTGAAAATGTTGCATGGTTAAAGAAAGAAAAGAAAAAGAAAGTATCTATCTATCTATCTATCTATCTATCTATCTATCTATCTATCTATCTATCTATCTATCTATCTATCTATCTATCTATCTATCTATCAACAAACAATCCCCATGTGTTTCAATACAAACTGGGCTTAATAGGATCACACTGGTCTTAATTGGAACAGCGAGGATTTATGGTAAAAAAGACAGAATAGACTATGCAATTTGCTACTGTACCCTTTACATTCAGCGAAATGACTTTGCAACGAGCAGCACCGCAGATATTGCTATGAGCGAGATGCAAGACTTCGCTCTCACACAGTCACACACAGTATCTACGCATGTGCATTGGTTAGCTTCACACTGTTCACAGCATGGTAGCCAGAGCACCAAAACAGCTTAGAAGTTGAGCCTCGCGCTTCATTGATCTTAAAATGTAATAATGAAATTCATGTTATTGAAACATTCAGTGTACTGTTTATGTTAGCATTGTAATAATACAACTGCATAATTCAAGTAGGCTGTACTTGGGACTTGAAATAAGTAGGCAAACATACAAGTATAATAGCTAGGATGCTTATGAGCATATTATGTGAGGCTATTATCAACAATTTCATATGTTACTTGAGATTGACATCCAAATGGCTGCCTACAAAAATGTACTACACCCCCGCAGTTAAGAGTTATCTTGAAAGAGATCATAGCCTTAGTCATAAAATCAACTTACATTATTTTGACCTACATAAAATCCACCTCTATCATGACTTCTTGGGGCAGCACTGAGCGGCTTATGCAAGATCATTATTCAAATTTATTTTTTAGGTTTAATGGACTGTGAATCATTGGTGTGAGATGATTCTCCCATTTTGAAATGCATTGATTATCTAAGTTTAACTGACTAAATGTGTTAGTTAGATTGCGTTTTGTCTCATAGGACCGTGACAAAAACAAAAAGGGAAGCTGAGGTGTTCAATTCTGATGTAAATATTCACTCACTGAAGAATATATTGTTACTTTTGAAAGATTATAATGAACATCTAACATGTACTTTTTCTGGACTGATAAAAATCACTACCAGCTCAGCAGACTTTTTTTCAGGGTTTGAAGTGCAAGCTGGAAGAAAAAGAAAGATAACATCTTGGGGCTTATGTAAATTTGGCAGACTATGCAGAAAGCCATTTTTAGTTCGTATAAGCATACAAACTATTTCTCAAATGCAATAACCCCAGAATTTGATCCTAATCTATGTCACTATGCAAAAAGGCCCAAAAGCTGACACATGATGGAAAAGGAAAGGTATGTGACCTTATAGAGGGGCAAAGCAGATAACCACCCTTTACTAGTGGATTAGTGCCACCAGAAGAGGAGACGAATGAGAGAGATAGATATTCTTATTGTCTAGTACATGCCTGTCTTTGACAATCATTGTTATATGTTTACTTTAACAATGTAAGTGTTTATTTTCCATGTAGAGAGAGAGAGAGAGAGAGAGAGAGAGAGAGAGAGAGAGAGAGAGAGAGAGAGAGAGAGAGAGAGAGAGAGAGAGAGAGAGAGAGCATACTGAAGGCCTATAGCTTAATATTGATTGTTGCAAGACAAATCCATTTGGAAAATCCTCAGAGAAGCAGTGTTTTTATTTATGAGTCACTTCCTCCTTCCCTTGGGTGGAGCAAATGAAACCAGGGCAGGTACATTGTGATGAAAATACTTTCAAAATCACTAAATGGGGGAAATGTGTTATCTAAAAATGTAATTGTTTATTTACTACATCAATTATTTACTACATAAAAATGTTTTAGCCTACATCATAAAGGTCTAGTTTGAATAAATTGGAGTGAACTGGTAGGTCTATCTTGTTCTTACCACATAATAAAAACAGATTTTTTTTTGCCAGTTTTTATTTTGTATTTATTTTTGGCCAAAATAGGGGTAAAGTTCTTAAAAAATAAAGATGTTTACATATAAAACATTGCCTTTAATATTTTGTTCATAAATGTGACTATTGTTGGATGCGTAATGTTAATGCATATATTGTTCGTTTGGATTGAACAAAACGAATAGGCTTGTGCAGATGACAATAATACTGAAAGTTTATCAAATCCATTACATAGTTGTTGTATTTTTTCTTGCCTCGAGTTTACATTGGGAGACGCGTTTCCATGCGTGGACGATTTAATCTGACGTTGCTCAGAGAGCAGACAACGCAGTGAGAGACAGAATAGTGTGGTCCTCTCTCTCGAGCCAGTGCTGCGAAAGAGGAATGAAAGAGTGCGCTCCAGTAAACTAGGCTACTGTCGTCGTCTGAGCAAAGATTTGACTCCGTGCGTTCTGAGCGCTGGGCTGGGACGGACAAGGCGAGGCGCGCCTGTGTGAGCAGAACATGGGTCATCACAACAGTTTACTTGATCATGATCTTCCTCCACATTAGGGGACCGTAGGAAGGCAGTCGATGTGACCCCCTTCGGTTATCTGATCGTTTCTAGTTCTGGGAAACTTTGACCAGCTGTTGAAATGGAGATGATAACTTTCATGTTGGCGAGCCTTGCCCTCCTGAATATCAGCAACAACATTTTCACCAGGTAAGATTGACCCTTTAATAGGCTGCCGCGCTTTTGACTAGGGTTACGGAGGAGACTTTCCCAGAATCTTTACTAAGTACTTAATTTAATTGATTTTGGAATAGCCTATATTATTAAACCATGGACCATTTTTCGATTCAACAATAGCCTACTTTGCCCTTATTTTGTAGGTCAGTTGTTGCCATGTTCTGATTTATCCTAACATTGCCTACTGACCGTTTAGATTAGTCTTAAAGCTTTTAGTCAATTTCTTCAAGAGTTTTCACAATAAGCACATTGAGGCTATATCGTCTGTTTCTCATGCTGATCACAAGTTCATAGTAAAGATAGAGGCAATCGAAAGTGTATATGTGGTAAATAATGTAACATTCTATGATGTGTGATAGATTTGTTAACAACAATGAGATGGTTATAATAACAGCATGTTGTTTCATAGTAATTTTGTAATTGATTTTTCATTGCATTGTAATGAAATGGAGTGGTCTTTGTTATAACACAAGTGGAATAAGGAACAGTCCATATATACACTCTTGTACTTACAAAAAACATTCTACCCCGTAATAACTATGCAGTGGCAATGCAAATACTATGCAGTTACTACTTCCATAAGGTCATTGTAATACTCCATATCCATCCAGTTTTCTCTGCCAGTGTGGTAGAGTAGGTGACATCAGAGTCACACACATCCATCCTGGTTGTGTCATTGCAACAGTCTCTTAATAGTAAACTGCTGAGGTATGTTCAGTTACACAAGTGTGGCAAACTGTCCCAGGTCAAAAGGTTGTACAAGGTTGTGAATCCTGGTAGCCTCCTGCCACTCATGAGAACACATACCAGGTGTAATTGTTATTCAAATGTGACCTTTCACAGGTTTTTCTGAGATGTGTGTGCATTTCTAATGAAAATGTGAAATTGAAGATGGATTTTCCTCACTTCGTGATCTTGAGGCATTAGCATTATATTATACAATCCCCCACATTTTACATTTGTGAGTGTTTTTGGAGTAACGCTCTAACAGTGCCTCATCTCTCATTTTCAAACGTTTTAGAAACAAAATTAAAAAATGTTCTTGAACACTACTACTTGATGATGTGTTTTTACATTTAAAAATAAGACAGAATCGGGTCTGGGAAATATTTCACTACATTTGGTGTGAGTCACAGCTGTCCTTAAATGGATTCAGGTGACATGCACCATAGCCTTGGTTGTGATAATCCTTAGAAGTAACCCACTTACTGCAAAAAATATTGGAATTGGGCTGCCTGTAGAGAGAGCTTTCAGCTTAGAGAGACTATAGAATTAGTTTGGCTAATCAAGGTTGGAAATGACAGAGCTTGTATGGGCCATTTCTATGCAATGCCACCATTTCATGCCTGTACAGTTTCTCTACTGATTGGCATTACAAAAAGGCTGCAGATTTAATTAGCCAGCTTGACGTGCTGTCAACATTCAGGATTTACAACATAAACAAAAAACTCAAGGATGACTAGTGCAATTCTCTTCTCTGTTCTCAGGTACAAATTGATGTCATTGTATGATGCTAATTAAGCTTATTAGCGCTGGGGCTGCATTACAAGGCTTTTATATTTCTATCCAAGACAAGAAAGTCTGCTCCTTTTGTGTTTCGTCTCCTGTACCTCAGCTCTCAGTGGCTGTATCTGAAATGGCACCCTATTCCCTTCGTTGTGCACTAACCATGTCAAAACATAGTTGACTATGTTATAAAGAATAGCGAATCAGGGCCTCGGGAGATCCTGCTTATTGAACTAAAATGAAAGACCAAGAGGAACAACATCGATGGGAAATTGACTTTGAACTGTTTGAACAGAAAGTGGAGGGGTGAGATGGCTGGCCTCGCACATTTAACAGAAAACCCCCTCGAGACCAATCAAACGCTTGATTCCATTAGCATTTTATGACATCACATTTCCTTTACTTTGGGCATCATGTGTAACCCGTGGTGTGGTGCTATACACTGCACTGGAGTTACTATGGGTAGACCTACAAGAGCATGTCAGTATGTAGCCATTAGCCAAGAAACCACAATTTTAAACGGGTCCCTTCACTTTATCAGTTAGGTTATTAAGTTAGAACACCTAGTTGTCGAAGAGGAAGGCCACAAATGGAGGCACCTCTAGGATATTCCAATATGTATAGCATACCAGTTAGAATGAAGAAATGTATTGGGCATGCACTCTAAATAAGTGGTATGCTACTGTGGATATTGGAACTTAGTCAGACTGTTTTCATTCTTTACATTTCCCTACATCTTTACAGGACCAACAAAACCAAAATCCAGAGTACTGTAACAAACTTTGTTAAACTTTTTGGATTCTGTTTACATGGCATATGGTCTGCACACCCATATTTTTATTTGACCTCCCAGGTTCAGCACATTGTGAGTTTCTGAAGTTATTATGATTTAAATCACTTTCTCACTGCACCCCTTTTGATTTGAATGAAACCTTCCATACATGTTTGCCCACAGTAGAAGTGGTCAGAAGGGGTAACATATCAAAAGGGCTTTATTCATTTGAATGATTTTTGGTGAAGCACCTCTGTTCTGAGTGCTGTCTGTCCTCCTACAATACTCTCGCTTGTCTCTTTTGAAACCAGGGGTCTGTTCTGGAGGGTGCAATGTTACTAAACTATATTCAACTAGACATGCATTTAGAACATATATCAATATGATTGTCAGTCAGGTAGAATAAGGACTCTTAGCCCTGTGTCTCATCAGTCCAACAGTACAACAATCCAACAGTCCATCAGTCCATCAGTCCAACAGTCCACACAGTGAGCCCTCATAGTAGTGAACACTGCCTCCCGGTGGTCCGTTTCTGTGTGCACTGTGTCCAGTCAGAAGCAGCACATAGATGATGATCGGGGTCAGAGTAGGAGTGCTGATATATGATCAGCCTTTTATATCATAATTAATAATACTTCATAGACAAGACAAGATTACATAGATAGGGCCTGATCCTAGATCTGCACTACTACTCTGAGATGCTCCATGAGTATGAATCTTGAAGCTGAGAATACAAGTCAAGGGTTTATGAACTGCAACTTTATTCCTGAAATGTGTGGAATATGAAGCTCTCAAGTGAGATAGCTTTGTCCATTATTCCAAAATCCCTACTGGATAATAGGCACTTTATAATAATGTATTATTGTGCTAAGTTTTCTCTTTTCTTCCATATCCACCAAGGATAATTGCATGCCCACCAATCTTCATCGCAAATCTATGTTCAACATGAAAATGCTACTTTCTCCTGTTTAATACTATCTTTGCCTCTCTAGCTTTCTTCCTTCAGGGCTTCTCCAGTGCTGCGGACGCTGAGTGCTCAAGTGTGCTGTGTTTGTTCCCTATAGGGCCATGCTGAGTGACATTGGGGACTATGTAGGTTCAGACATACAAATATCCTGGTTGCCTAATCTGGATGAGTTAATGAAGGGCTATGCGCGAAATTTTCGCCCTGGGATAGGAGGTGAGTATGAGATCTACTGCTCGTGGCATTGGATTGCATTTCACCCCCTCACATTTACAGTCATTCTTAGCATAGCAGGAACCAGGTATTAAGGTCCTAAGCGTTTTGAAAATCAGACTCAAATTCATCATATTAAATTCCCCTTCCCCCAAGAAAGTGCATTTTGTCATTTTTAAATCCTATTTGAAATAAATATGTACCCCTATGTAAATAAGAGGTTTGAATCTATTAAAAGCATTTGTGTTTGAATGTGACGCAAAAGATCTCAAACAAAAGCAATTAAGCATTGGAATTAGTTTGCGGAAGGGATTATTTAAATGATGCTTTGGAAATGGAAGACGTGCGTAGTGTTGCGAGGGAAAAGAAAGGAACATTGCTGGATAATTCCTTTGCTAAGAATGCTTGCCAAATGTGAAACATCCAATGTCCACAGTGTTAGATTTCTCAACCTCACAGCTTAACTCAGCTAAGCAGAGGTGAAAAAGCATTCTCGATATAAGAACCACCACCACCACTATGTCAGGCCTTGTGAACCAGCAACAAGGCTAAAGCAGCCAACAGCCAACACTTTTAAACACATATAGCTCAACATTATGCGCAAAAAAATATCAAATAAAATCTCCCTCATATATTATTTAAGTGCTAAGACAGCTACCGTAAAGTCCAACTGATGGGCTATCTAAGGCCATTGAAGAATCATACACATCAGTTGGTGTGGTCTTACTCTGTCTATTCAACTCACATCCCTTTACCATTTCAAATTAGAAGGAAACTGGTGCTACGATAGGTGTCTAGAATCTATACAAAGGGTCAATAGTCAAAATGAGCTATGTTTTAGTGACAGGCTAAGGGATTATGGATTGTAGTTAGTTTTAACATCCTCTAAAGTGAGTTTCATTGACTTTGACTGCCCTCCCACTTGTCAATGCTGATGACTGCCATCTCTATGGTGGGTAGGATAATGGCTATAGAATACAATTTGACGTAAATGGTTATGGAATAAGTGCTGAATGGCAGACAATGGTAAGTGCTGAATGGCAGAGAATGGTAAAGTATGATTCCTTCATGTTCAGAATAAATAGCCTTTCAGTTCTGCTTCAGTGATCCTGAACTCCCTCCCTTTAGATTTCCTCCAAGTATCCACGATCTCAGCAGCACAAATCATGCTAATCATCGAGCAAACTACAAAAGAATGCGCTTCTGAATACAACACCACTGTGCAAGCCCATGAGACCCAATGTCATGTTTATGAATGTGCATAGTGCTATGTCACTTCCAGTAGAGCAAAGTTAAGTGGGGTGTCTTTGGGAAGGAGGGGTGGAGGGAGGGAGCGAGGGAAGGAAGGAGGGAGGGAGAGAGAGAGAGAGAGAGAGAGAGAGAGAGAGAGAGAGAGAGAGAGAGAGAGAGAGAGGATTGTTTTCTTTTCTCACTACTTTTCCCACAGGCCCACCCGTGAATGTTGCCATGGCTATTGAAGTAGCCAGTATTGACCACATCTCTGAAGCCAATATGGTAATGTATAAATTCATCTGCAGGTCTTTATATAAAATGATTGCCATATTTCACTGCTACTGTACTGTTGCAGTAATACTCAATGTGAAACTACCACTTATGTGTCATCCACATTAGCCAATAGGGATTCAGTCAGAGCATGTATCTTATGAAAGGTATCCTTCCTTCCTTCCTCCCTTGAGGTATTCAACAGATTCAACCATGTTGGATTGGTGAAAAGCAATAGTCTTGTAGCCTATATTTATCTTAACCAATACCGTTCAGATCTGTGATTACCTAAGGGAAGGTTTTAAAGGACACATTTGAAAAGTATTGAAACAGGCCCTTTATCCATCTCCTATTCTCCTAGTTACAATACTGCCTTAAGTCTCAACGTGATCCACCACTGTCTCCGCAATGATCCACCGCAGTGCCCTTGGCTCAGCTTTGTCCCTCTGTCTGTCTGTCTGCCTGTGTGCTCATGTGCCTGCGCATATGTGCATGCCTGCTCTTGTTTTTACCGTGTGTGAACACTTGGCAGGAGTACACCATGACCATTTTCTTGCGTCAGAGTTGGCGGGATGACCGCCTGTCCTACAACCACACCAACAAGACCCTGGGGCTGGACAGCCGCTTCGTGGATAAACTCTGGCTGCCCGACACCTTCATCGTCAACGCCAAGTCCGCCTGGTTCCATGACGTCACCGTGGAGAACAAGCTGATTCGCCTGCAGCCTGATGGGGTAATCCTTTACAGCAGCCGGTGAGGAGGGGGAGAGTGGGGAGGGGAGAGGAATGAGGGTAAGAGTGGGAGGGGAGAGAGGGGTAGGGAGGAGAGGGAGGGGGAGAGAAAATGGAGGGGGAGAGGGTAAGAGGAGGTGGAGAGGGGGATAGTTGAGAGGAGAAGGGGGAGAGAGGGTCGAAGGGTAAGAGAGAGAGGGGAGGGGGAGAGAGAGAGGTGGAGATTATGTGTGAGGAGTAGGAGCATAGATCAAGTATGAAAGAAGGAGAAGGATGAAAAGGGTGAGGAGAGATGGAAGACCGTGGCCTAAAGTTAAGGCTCTATAATGCCTAATAATAATGTCAAAGTGAGAATGACTATGGGTCAAGTTACCATTGTGGTTGACGTGGGTGTTTACTAAATGACTTGTTCTCCTCTCAGGATCACCTCGACTGTGGCGTGTGACATGGACCTGACCAAGTACCCCATGGATGAGCAGGAGTGTATGCTGGACCTAGAAAGCTGTGAGTTGACTTATATTACTTATATAGACTTGTATCTACTTATATGATCTCAATCCCGGTAGTCTGTCATGTTCGCTACCAATCTCAATGGATGGATCTCAATAGTCTACAGCCGGGGTGTCAAAAATACAGATCCGGCCTGCGAGGGGTTCCAATCCGGGATGCGGTTGGTTTGAGTTTTTACTAGAATAGTTTTTACTTTTTGTTAGAATATAACCAATTTTCAGTGCGGCCCTCAGAGGTCAATTGCGGCCCCCGGGGCAAAAGGAGTTCCCCTGGTCTACAGCATCACTATTGATTTCCCAATTTTAAGTAGTGGTTTTATTTTCTTCCTGGTAGTTCATTGATCAATTCATGTCATTGATTGGACAGATAAATCCCACACCTGATCTCCCAAGTCTGAAACAGTCTCTTATTAAACGTAAGGGATCCAAACCTGCAGGCTGTGGCCTACTCTACTGAGAATACAGAAGAGGACAGGAAAACACTTTAGACTACTCCCAATGTCTTTAGAGCTACATATAGGCCATAATATAAAGGGGAATTGTGTACCACGAGAACCAGAAGCAAGGCTAGGGTCAACGCCATACACATAATATTCCATTGTTGTTGGGCCGAATGTTTGTTGACTGTTTGTTTGTTGACTGCTTGTTTGTTGACTGTTGTTCCAGATGGCTACTCCTCAGAGGACATTGTGTACCACTGGTCTGAGAGTCAGATACACATCCACGGACTGGACAAACTGGAGCTCTCCCAGTTCACCATCATCGACTACAAATTTGTCACAGAGACGATGAACTTCAAATCCGGTAAGCTTCTCCCACCTATCCTTATTTCGCCATCACCATGGTTACTTAACAGCCAGTGGGATGTCCGTGAAATTTCTCTTCATTTCTATACAGAGCACTTCAAATATGCCTCTTTCACTGTACACGGCTCTCCATTTTGATTCATGCTTTTGAACATTGTCTTGCCATGCCTCTTGTGTAAGAGAGACCCTAGGACTTTTTAACTAATACGTTTTGAAACTCAAACCACCTCTGTGGGCATCTTCTATGCACAGACAGAATGGCTCATGTTATTCAGAGAGGAGTAGATGATATGTTATGACTTCTTCAAGTAGAAAATCTGGTACAGCCAGAGGAGTCTGGTTCCTCTCAAGATTTGTACCTTCTAGGGACATTTTCCTTGTAACTTACTCTTTGGTGTCTTGGTCGGGTTACTGTAGGACTTTGTGAAAATTATTGATATAAAAAGGGCTTTATAGATTATTTTGAAAAGCTAATGCTGACTAATGATTGACTGATTGAAAAGCTAAATCTGGTCTACTTTTTCACTCCAAGCCGGACGTTTCCCGCGGCTCAGCCTTCGCTTCCAGCTGAGACGTAACCGAGGCGTCTACATCATCCAGTCTTACATGCCCTCCATCCTATTGGTCGCCATGTCCTGGGTGTCCTTCTGGATCAGCCAAACAGCAGTCCCGGCTCGGGTATCCCTGGGTTAGTATCACATTAAGAGTATTCTATTTGTGATATTGGGGGTGTAGTCTGCAATCTAGACAACCTGGAACATGGACATTAGCTTGCTGTGGGTATGTTAGTATAGATATGACAATGAAAACACAGATTCAATGAGACAGTAAGAATTCAAAGTGGTCTGAATGCATCTACTTGTATGTTGAAAAATATACATTGACATAGAATTTGAAGGAAATAAAGTGCATTATCATTGAGAAGTACGTTCATAGTTACAGAATGTCATAAACATGTGGACAAATTATATTTGATTAATGAAAAAGGTGAAATCACAGTTCTAGTTGTAGATTCTTATCTTAGGTTGTTAGTGGTGTGTTAAAGGTGCAATCAGCAGTTCCTACATACATTTTTGGACTTATAAATGAATGATATGTACCCATTGATTATTTAATTATTACTTATATATGCTAAGTTCAACTGTCGTACCCCTTCAGAACCCAAAATACAGGCTTGTTTTACTCTAAATGAACTATATGGCCTCAAAACATGGTTAAAACTATACTTTTAATATCATAGATGGTCAGTCCTTGCATCCATAGCTCTGTCTATGTAATTTTCCCAGTCCCATCCCTCATCTTTTTACTGAAATAGGGGCGGGATTGCGATTTGTTATTGTTTCTACCTCTGATTGCCTCTTTAAACAAGATGGAATTTATTTAACTTTATTTCACAGAAAAGATTGAGTGTGGACCTTCCTCTTTTCTATTCAAAACAAATATGTAATTTCCATATATATTTTGGTAAAGGGATCACCACTGTGCTCACCATGACCACTCTGATGGTGAGCGCCCGCTCGTCTCTCCCTCGAGCCTCGGCCATCAAAGCGCTGGACGTCTACTTCTGGATCTGCTACGTGTTTGTGTTCGCCGCGCTCATCGAGTACGCCTTCGCTCACTACAATGCTGACTACAGGCTCAAAGAGAAGGCCAAGAGCAAGGCCAACAAGATGAGCTCTGAGGTAAGAAGGGAGGACAACGCTTGCCCAACTGTGGTGTTCCCCAAGGTTTAGTGCTAGGCCCGTTCCTCATTTGACCCATTTGTACCACAACATTAATTCAATACTCACATAGTTTTCAAGGGACATTGGGTTGACACAATATGTGCAGAAAATGTGAGTAGGAACCTACAAGCACTTGCATTTTGAACATGCAGAGTTTCCTTTGTGTTCCTTTGGTGTGAGGTAAAGAAACTTCACAAAGGAATTGACTGTTGTAGCCTTTCTCTATTGACATAGTGTATCTCTCACTCTGTGTCTCCAGTCGGTCGTGAAAAATGGGAAGCAGGCCATGGTGCTCTTCTCCCTGTCCGTGGCTGGAATGAACCAGGGCCTGATGGTGTCCAGCCGCCGCCCGCAGCGCTCCGGCACTGAGACCGCAGAGGAGGAGGACGTGGAGCCCAGGAGGGGGCGGGGGCCCAGAGCATCAGAGGAGAGAGAAGAGGATAAGAAGTGCTGTAGTTGTTGTTCCAAGTGCTGTTGCGCTTGCAAGCCCCTCCAAGCCGACACCATAGATGTCTATGCCAGGGCCGTGTTCCCTGCCACCTTCGCCATCGTCAATGTGATCTACTGGGTGGCGTATACCATGTGAGTTGCGAGGACTAAGGATGGACAGGCTGGCACCGCCAAGGACGGGAGTACTGTACATAGAGGAAAATCATACCGTTTTGAATTCTGGGACTGAATTCCTTAATAAGAACTGGATTTATGTATAATATGTTGAAGTGAGGACCTGGTAAACGGGAGATAAAGTACAGTAGATGAACTAACTAAATCAGATCAGGTATATGGGCATGTTCTGATGTAAACGTTATGTACAATGGAGCCTTGAGTATGTGTCAATGTCTTATCCTGAGTGAGGCTCACTGTATGATAGCCCAGCTACTGACTTGTATCTCCAAAAACCTCCACTAGCCACCCTACCCCTACTGCTGCAATCCCCTTAGATACTGATTGCTACCCACTAAGCCACAGCAATGGACTGACGTTCAGCTGTGTCCTGTTACTGTACATGTATGAACTCTACTCTCACCAGCAATACACACAGCACACTAATGTATCATTGCTGAAATCTAATGTGCACAACAATTGCTGTTCGCTTAACTCACAAACACATCTCATGTGATGGACTAACGGTTGAAAACAAGAAACTGTCCAAACTTCATGATGATTAGAGGAGGTGTAGTCTATTATGCCGCAGGGCTTATTCTCCCCACCCCCATCCTCCCACCCACCTTCCCCCACTCTTCCTTTTTCTCCTTCTATAATTCCTCCACCCGTTTTTCCACTCCAGTTTGATTTGGGCTGCAGAGCATCTTATCTCCTCCTGCCAGGTCTTCCTGTTTCCTGATTATTATTATTATTAAAGGATTTCCTCCACTACCTGTGTATCTCCACACTGAAAATGTTCACTTTGGAGTTTAAATGCCTCGGCTTAAAGTTTTGGAACAGTTGTTTCTCATGATTGTCTCTAGAATATCTACATTCACATGTACTGTAGGACTCATAACATTTTTCAAAAAAATCAAAATGTTTAGCATTATTGCAGGCATTATGGATTCATTAAGAACATCAAGAAGCTTCCACGTCAATTTTTTAGCTACTTGTGACAATACATTTCAGATTCAGCGATCCCCCTTCATGAAATCAACAGTTTGAGGAATAGACAGATTTGAGGCATGGTGAATAATTTAATGAAATTTCCAGATTGTGCACTTTGAGATATGTGCAATATTTATAATTCAGATGATCTCAGGCAGCATGTCCCTTTGTGTAACAGTAGAACTGGATGGGGTATAACATACTGGTTATAAAATAATTAACACTGTGGTCCCCTAGAAGTCATTGCTGAAACAGGTGTGCATGATGTACATGTAAATACATGGCGAAGTAAATACTAAGTAGCATCTCTAACCTGCTTACTAGTAATGCTACTGGTTGTTGTCTGTATGGTTAGTAAGTACCATACAAACTATTGTAACCTCCTAGCTATATTCCCTTAGTGATAAAATCTAATTACATTTATTTATAAAGCCCTTTTTACATCAGCAGATGTCACAACGTGCTTATACAGAAACCCAGCCTAAAACCTAAACAGCAAGCAATGTAAATGTAGAAGCACCGTGGCTAGGAAAAACTCACTAGAAAGGCAGGAACCTAGGAAGAAACCTAGAAAGGAACCAGGCTCTGATATCTTGGGAGTGTGTTTTTGGTCCATGTTTTTTCTGTGTGGAGGCTGGCTAGGGGGCATGAGTAAGGCTGTTATCAGGCCCAGCAGTGCTGAACCGGCCAGGGGCCACCCCTGGGTGGGAACGGGCAGGGCTGGGTGCCCATGGCAGGCTGTCTCCTCCAGGGTAGATAACTTTGTTCTGGGCTGAGAGAGATGACATCATGAAGGATGGCGATGAAGATGTCGGCACAGAGATGGGAATTGTTATCTGCTGCCCTTCACTAACAATGCCACCTAGCGGACACACACACATACACGCACACACACACACGCACACACACACACACACACTGTAGGCCTCACGTCATATTTACGATTGGTGCTCCAGGCCAGAACTCAAGGTGTACTTCAGATCCACTTTCTCCCAGATGTTGTCAATGAAAAGTTATTCCATAAGACAATTCCAAAAACGATTTACCCAGTGGCATCCTGCCAAATTGAGATATCAAGAGAGAGGAAATGTCTAATAATGTTGGATAAATGTGTTATGAAGGATACTACAACACTCATGAAGGTGTTATGACTGATTTTATAAAGATGTTATGAATGCCCCCTTGAAGTCAAATGTTTTCCCAGAGATTCAGGGATCTCTTATCTACTGTGCCTACTCACCCAGTGGGGCTACCTCAGCCATGTGTTGGGAGCCAGGGTTGGTATTGGTGTGTGTATTTAGGGTGGGAGGTGTTTAAAAGGCAGACACAGTGGCACAGCTTAGCCATCATATAGAAGTGAGGGACTGCAAATTACAGGGGTGTATAGACTCACAAAAACAAAAGCCTCTCAAACTTCAAGAAATATTGGAGCTACCACTCTCAACAAAGATTTAATTTAATCTGGACTTTTCACTCTGTAAGTATGACCTTATAGTGTATACAGTATATTGTATGAAGAAATTAGACTTTAGTTAGTTAGCTACCTATAGTTTAGTTAGTTATTTCTGTTATAGTTGTGTTAGTACTCAAAAGATGCAACTAACAGTACACAATTACATATTTCTAATTAACTTGCATTGATATTCAGTGACAAGTACATTCCCAGTGTGAGTTTAACCAGTTGAGCTAACAGCCGTTTTGCACTGTTTCGCTATGGTTTTAGTCATTAATCAAGCAAGAGGACAATATTTGATAAATCTAGTAGTGTTCCCTTCCCCCCTAGAAAGCTATGACCTTCGGCTTTCACCTGTAATTGTTAATTTATGTCTTAGAAAAATAAACACTTGTCAACCCGTATGATCTAGTACATAATAAAAGTATAATAAAACATATAGAAATATGATAGTATGATAAAAAAAATTTTTTGTGAATGAATAAGACTTTTTTCATACTTTATAATCCACTATGTCCATATATAGTTATAATCTGTTTTAGAAACATCTAACCAAAATATTTCACCTTCTTTATTACTTTACCAAACATATCATGAGATTAGTGATAGTCAAAATCTGTTAAATTTGTGAACATCTAAATCAACATTTGGGCCATTTAAACAGCGTGCGTCCCTCCTATAGACAAGGGGAGAAGGGATCCATTTGGTCGTTCTTATCATATTTACGCCTCCGACGTAAAACAAATGTTTGACTTCCACACAAAATTACTTATTTACTTATTTTAGGTTTAAGGAAGTGCGTAGGTTTTTATCTTAGAGCTATGAAAGTTATGTATTTAGATAAGCCTGCTAGAGACAAATTCAGTGATTGCTTTGCCATGTCTGTGCCGCGAAGCAGTCGAGATGGAAAAATCTAAGGACCGCCCTTGACATAACGTTGCTGTGAAGTAGCATAAATTGATGTAATGATACAGCCAACCACTAGAGGGAGGCAAATACACGCTTATTCGACAGAATGTTGACATGGTCCTAGGAAGGTCTAGATGGCTGTCTTCTGACATAAAACAGCTGGAAATCAATAAAATAAAAAATGTAAAAATATACATATTTTTGAAAGTAATTCTAGTGCCCGATTTCGGGGACTGTCAGCTTAAGAGGTTTTAACCAGCTGAAATTGTAACCAACAGTAGATGTGACAAACAAATTGGCCGGGGACCACTCCTAGTCATCATGATCATACAGCAGATGATGCCAAATAATTCAATATAAAATGATACTCCTTAAAAAAATTATATTTATTTTGATGTCTTTGAAGTTGACTGCTGGAGATCAGTTGACAGTTTTGTAATACCTGCTCACTAATTACTCTAAAAGTCACACTCCGGCTCCTTGCACAGTTCTTAATCAGTGATGGCTTTGTTCCATCTTACAGACTAGTAACAGGCTGACCTAGATCAGTTAGGGAGACTACTCATTGTCTAATGCCAATTCAACTGTTTGGTTTGGTCACAGATGGGTTAATACTGAATGTACTGTATGGGTTGATAGAGCCATACAGTATGGTATGGTAACCTATTTCATCAGGAGTCAGTCCGAGCCCAAGTGTTCTCATTTTCAGAATTTAGATTTGTTGGGGGTTAATGTGCGATGATGACTCAAATAGAAGAGGCTTTTAGAAAAGTTACTCAGTACACTCAGTTCGTTGCAAAATGTGTTAAAAAAGATTTGATATTTTTCCTAACCTCTAACCTCTCTTACCCTCATGCCTGCCACTGACACTCACTAACCTCCTGGGTGATACCTGATATAATGTAGTAGAGCACTGTTGAGGTTCCAGATAGAACAGCTCTAGGATGAGTTTACCTCCTTTATAGTCTGGCCCCATCTGTTTGTGTTTTAGCCAACTCCTCTGACTATTCATGTATGACATGGCAATGATAATCTGAGGAGTTGACTGAAGCAGATCTGGGACCAGACACCTCATTTGATCCTAACCTTAACCATTAGGGCCAAACTGACCTTAGGTCAGTGTCTTAACGGCCACTTCATCCTCCTCAACTAGGGCTTGTGGGACTCCTCTCTCAGACAGGATGTGTCGCATCATCAACTTCCTGTTGGCTCTGCTGAGCCGTTTCCTGTTTGCCGTGCACGGCGTGGTCACCGTGTGGCGTGTGGTCGCCGTCAAAGGGGAGCCCCTCTATTGGCTCCTGCTGATGGGCGTGGCTCTGCTGGGGGTGGAGATGGCAGTCACCATCAAGTGTACTCGCAACGCAGAGTGGAAATGGTAATTTCTATATAATGTATATAGGCTTACAGTGCCTTCTACAGCAATGACACAAAACTAATAACGATGATAACTCAGGATCACAACCTATCATACACAATTAAGTCTTATAATGGTTGCATTAAAATGCATTATACATGTTAGCCAAACTGATTCTGGCACCAATGTTATGTTGTAAGAATAAACATTTAATATACCAGTGCTTCCTCCTTTTGACCTGTATACAGCCACAAGGCAGTAACTTCCTCCTTTTGACCTGTATACAGCCACAAGGCAGTAACTTCCTCCTTTTGACCTGTATACAGCCACAAGGCAGTAACTTCCTCCTTTTGCCCTGTATACAGCCACAAAACAGTAACTTCCTACTTTTGCCCTGTATACAGCCACAAAACAGTAACTTCCTCCTTTTGACATGTATACAGCCACAAGGCAGTAACTTCCTCATTTTGCCCTGTATACAGCCACAAAGCAGTAACTTCCTCCTTTTGACATGTATACAGCCACAAGGCAGTAACTTGTACCTCTAACATCAAATCAAATCCAATCCAGTTGTATTTGTCACATGCGCCGAATACAACAGGTGTAGACCTTACAATGAAATGCTTACTTACAAGCTAACCAACAAGGCAGTTTTAAGAAAAATAAGTGTTAAGTAAAAAATAGATAAGTAAAAAGTACTGCACTTACTTCCAATTCGTATACACACTCACATTCTCAACTAATTTAGAAGCACTCTGCTCCGTTATAGTGCATGACCTCGATATAGCATCCTCCTCAACATCTATTCTCCATCATTTTTACAGTGCACGCACGCACGCACGCACGCACGCACGCACGCACGCACGCACGCACGCACGCACGCACGCACGCACGCACGCACGCACGCACGCACGCACGCACGCACGCACGCACGCACGCACGCACACACACACACACACACACACACACACACACACACACACACACACACACACACACACACACACACACACACACACACACACACACACACACACACACACACAATGTAAGACTTACAGCGGCACCTCCATCTTTATTATCTATTCCTTTTGGGAGTCATAGCCCAAGTGGAAAACCTAATGAAAAACAATCAAACAGCCCCAGGGTTACACAGCAATTGTAATAATGATTAACCGCACAAATTAACTCATTAATTTAATGCGAAATGGCTGTCTTCGCAGTCTACACAGCTCTGCCTGTTTTAAAAAAAAGAATTACAGGGGGGAATAAGGGTTGAAGGGCTGTAGTCTCCACATAAACCTTTTTGTATGGGGATGAATCATCTGTGACCTCACCACTCTTTTACGAGGTGGTGAGTGGCAGATACAGTCAGACACGTATTGTATGCATCCAAAATATCTCTCTTGCTCTCCATGTACAGCTCTCCATCTCTCTGATTCAGAGGGTTGTGTTAAATGTGGAAGACACATTTCAGTTGAATGCATTCAGTTGTACAACTGACTAGTATCCCTCTTTCCCTTTTCCTATATATACAGTATATCTCCCTAAAGAAATGTCCTTCAACAGAACTCTGTCTCTCTTGCTTGCTGGAAGCACTGTCATTTTCCATGAAAAGACAGTCTATTTATGTGACACTTACTCCTTTTCTCGTTGTCTCCTGCATGGCCTGCATGGCTCAGGGCCCCGAACTGAATTAACATAAACGCTGAATGACCTCTATTCCACACCCTTCAAAGGGATGACAGGAAATGATGTCATTGACGATTCAAACGCAACAGGGGAATGGTTCCTCCATCGATCCTAATGATGCTGCAGAAGCCAGCCCTCATATTTCCTCCATGAGCGGAGGGGCATGCTGAGACAGAAACTTACTCCAGGCCCCTCTCTCCCTCTCACTTTGAAGTTCTCTCCTCGTGGAGAAGGCTTTGCGCTGTCAAGTGGGATTTGCATACATGATGAGAATAATTGGCCGTCTGAAAAAGGCTTACTTCTTATACTGACTGGCCAATAAATGTGTGTGTGTTGCTAAAAATAGCTTACCCCTTCCATCCTCATCGCTTTGCTTTTAGGTTCTCCCCCATGGTGTTCCTCTACCTCAGTACCGTCATCCCCTCCATTTGGTTCCTCGAGCTCAGCCTGCTGCAGTACAAGCTCCCTGTCAACATCTCCTCTGGCCCCGAGCTAGAAGAGCTGCTGGCTCACATCCCCATCTCAGCGGTAGGTATCACCCCCCCCACTGCCACATTTAATATACCTGAAACCTGATCACAGATAAGATGTGAATCTCTAAGGAATAAATTATAAGAGAGGATGAGGGAAATGTAATTGACACATTGATTGAGATGAAGTCCGGATTAGACTCACTTGAAGATACTCTCAGATATGTCTGTGATGGGTGATTATGGGGCTATTTCTATCATATGGGATTTGGGAATTTTTTGCCTCATGGTTAGTTTTGAAGTTTGGGGATGGAATTGATTTGAATCTCGGAGACCAAGATAATGACAAGTGAGTCACAATATATTCCCTTGTCAAGGCTCTAATGTGTGCATTTTATGTTCTGGTAAAGGGGCATTTTTTAAAGATACACAGCAACTTTCTTAATAGACAATAAAGTATCATCTCATCTCATTGTGTGTTGTGTTGACTGACGCAGGACATCTTGCAGCTGGACCCAGAGAACTGGGCGGCAGGGCTGGAGCAGACCATGCTCATCGTACTGGTGCTGGGCCGCTGGCTCATGCCCAAAGGAGACATGTCCCGAGACCAGCTCTCCCAGCTCCTCATGGTCTACGTGGGCCTGGGTGCCGACATCCTGGACATCTTTGACACCTTCAAGGAGCCTGAGGTCAAGACCAACCGTGTCGTCATCATCATGGGCCTCGCTCTCTTTTCCTGGGCCCTCATGCAGTTCCCCCTGGTCCTGACCCAGACCAGCCCCCCCAAGGCCCATCTCCAGCCCTGTTTGTCCCAGCGGGGCCTCTCTCAGGGGGGAAGCGTGGCTGTAGTGGAGGGACTGCCTGGAGCTCCCCCCTCCTGCTATACACCGTGCTGCTCCAGTGAAGTGTGGAGTCTGCTGTTGACTGTGGGGCTCCAGGACGGGCCGTTCCTCGTCTACCGCCTCTACCTCATGATCAGGGAGAACGTTCTCAACCAGCTAATGATCTTCTTCACCTGTAAGAACATCCTTGTTGTCCTGTTGGAGTTCTACAGGATCTTTGTGGTGCAGTGTGAGCAGCAGGGGGAGGCATGCCTAGGGGGGCTGGAGAGGTGTGCAATGCCCTGGTGCCAACAAGCCCAGGAGGAGGAGGTGGAGGGAAGAAGACAGGAGAACGGCAAACAGAACTGCCAGATGGAGGGGGAGGTGGTGGAGGGGGAGAGGGAGGGGGAGGAAGAGGGGAAGGGGAAGCAGGAGGGCGGCGGGGAAGGGGAGGAGGATGAGGAGGAGGGAGGAAAGGAAAGTGGAGAACAGAGCTGCCAGACAGAGGTGGAGGTGGAGGTGGAGAGACAAAGAATCAGATCAGTGGGGTTGCCAGGTGTAGAGCCTAGATGCCGTGAGGCATAACTCGACCCTTAGGCAGAATCTCCTTCACACACTAAGAGCCTGCCAACTCTATATCCTTCAAAAGTGTATCATGAAGAGACTCTGGTCTTTGGAGGTTCAATGCCAAGGAGTTGTGTAGTAGACCACTGAGCAAGCGGAGTCCCTGAAAATGTTATCATATATATTATGTAATTCCCATGATAAATCTATGATAAGAGAGAGGAGAGAGATGTACTTTCCATGAACACTATCACGCAACATACAACATCAGTCCACCCAGATGACTACAACCCAAGTCACATCTGTGAATCTCTCTGTGTCTGTCTTTAAATAGTCCAAAATACTATGTGTATTATAGGTAACTAACTAATGTTTCCCAAACTGAGTCCTGGGGTCCCCCCTGGGTGCATGTTTAGTTTTTTGCCCTAACACTACACAGCTGATTCAAATAATCAAAGCTTGATTGTGAGTTGATTATTTAAATCAGCTGTGTAGTGTTAGGGCAAAAAACTAAACGTTTGGGAAACCCTAAAGTAAGGTGTATTACTTAGCTAACACCAGATCAATCAGTAGCAATGATTTATTGTGCCTCTGTTTTTATGTTTTTTTCATAAGAAATATCTAACATTCTATTGAGATATAGGTTAGTGTGATTTTTTTGGTTTGGATGATGGTGATGAAGGTAGTGATGGTAATGATTTGAGAGATCTGTGTCTGTTTTTAAAATCAACATTGTTTCCGAAAATGCTTTAAAACTTTCTGTATTGAGAAATACATGAAAATAAGCTCTTGGTTGGTTGTCCTTTCATTTTCTACCATGTGATGGCAGTGTTACCAAGTCAAACAAACCACAACTCAATTGTTAATCAAATTAAAAGATGCCAATGCCAATGAGACAGAGCATTACGAGCACAACATTCCCTTCAAAGTAACTCAACTCACAATATTAACAATATCCACAGTGGTGGTATATGGTTTGTACTTGACCATTTACATTATTTGACATGCCCTCCCTTCCACAGATCTTATAATGAGACTGGACAGTGTCATTGAGCAATTCAAATGTTAATGCCATTAATTGTTTGGAATGTGGCCTATTAGCAAGGAACTCCATATGGACATAGAGCCGTGACCATACCAATCTACTCACCCGCATCCAATCTTCATTAGCCACAAGCCCGCCTCACTCACCTGAATACTCTTGCTCAATAAACCAACCTCATAGTATTTAAACAACATCCATCTTCACTCCTTTGTACAGCTTCAGGATAGGAAAGATGAACAAGAACAAGAACAAGAACAAGAATATTGGGACAGGGACACAGAAATGTGGATTTCTCATGAGGAATGGCGGTGGAAGAAGAGGTTGAAGAGAATGAGGAAACCAGAGGGTGGAGTTAAATTTGAGGAAGATGCCGATAAAAACGGAGATGGGGTGTCGAAGAAGATTGGTGTCAAGTGCAAACAGAGTGAGCCGTGCACCAGACTGAGTTCTGGAGGTGAAATGGAAGTAAATTGGGGCAAGTTAAGTGAGGTGGAAGGTGTGGTGAAGAGCTTGGAGCCTGAGCCTGACATCGATGGACATGATAAAGAAGAATCTGGTCCAGTAGAATTGACATTTTTGGGGAAAGTGGATCCTTGACTTTTGGCAGATCCATTTGTGGTTTCAGGGTGGGTGAGAAAGGAGTTGGGTGTAGTTGAATCAGTGAAGGTAACCTGTAGGGAAGGTAACCTGTAGTGAAGGTAACCTGTAGTGGAGGTAACCTGTAGTGAAGGTAACCTGTAGTGGAGGTAACCTGTAGTGAAGGTAACCTGTAGTGAAGGTAACCTGTAGTGGAGGTAACCTGTAGTGAAGGTAACCTGTAGTGAACTCGTGATATATGTTTGTGTTATTTCTGAATAGAGGGAGAAGGCGCTTCGTGTCACGCATCTTGGGTCAAGATATGTTTCTTGATTTTCTCTTAGGAATATGGCACTGGGGTAGAGTTAAGTGTGGAGGTGGAACAATTGAAGTTGAAGATTCCTGGTGTTATGATGCCTGCTGTTTGGTGCGACGCAGACCCGGTGGTGAACATGGTGAAACAGAGTCACTGTCAGTCCTTTTGAGTTTTTACCTGACAAAGTCATGATAGGATATATCAGTTATCCTGTTAGAGCTTTTGTACCGAATCCACTGCGCTGTTTCAGGTGGTCATGCTTTATGGTCATGCTTCAGCAGTGTGTAGGAGGGAGATTCCAAGATGTGAGAAGTGTGCAGGAGGGCATGGGACAGAGGATTGTGAAGTTTCGGTGGATAAAATTGTGTGTGTTAACTGTAGGGGTGCCCATGTTGCTCGGAAGACAGGTTGAGGTTGCTAGAGTCAGAGTAGTGCAGAGGATGTTGTATGCTGAGGCTGAGAAGAAAGTAGAGGAGGATGCGTCAAGGGTGAGCGATCTGAAGAGGATCCCTGTGAGTAGTAGATCTTAACCAGCACAGAGTGATTGGCCAACGTGTGATATATGCTTCAGTAAGGTTGGATTCTTAGCATTCATACTTAGCAATGGTTATCAACTGTAATGCGGAAATGGAACGTAATCACAGAAAATAGATGTTGTGGTGGCAGCTGCAGAGAAGTATTTGGGTATATGAGATTTTACTTCAGAAGAGTTACAGGGTGTGTTGAGTGGTGATGTCCCGTCCTATTAGGTCATTGGCATAGTGCAGGAGCAGAGGGAATGGGGTAGTGGGTTTTTAATAGTATAGGGTATAGGGTTATTGAATGCTCCTGAATGGCTCCTGAATGGCCAAGTTACAGTTTTGACTTAAATCTTGCAAATCTATGGCAAGACTTGAAAATGGCTGTCTAGCAATGATCAACAACCAACTTGACAGAGCTTATATTGTACAATTTAGGTGAGCAAAGCTCTTAGAGACACCCATCTTTAATTGCTGCCCAATGTGATTCTAACATTCTAACATAGCTACCTCAATTACCTCGTACCCCTGCACATTGACTCAGTTCTAGTACTCCCTGTATATAGCCATGTTATTTTTTACTCATTATTGCTCTTCGTTACTCACTGTGCCACTATTTCTATTTATTTATTTATAAATTTTTATCTTTAACTCTGCATTGTTGGAAAAGGTCCCGTGAATAAGATTTTCACTGTTAGTCTACACCTGTTGTTTACGCAGTGGTGAAAAATTAAATGTGATTTGATTTGTATCATATGGCTTATCCTGCTGTACAATGTTACTCGAACACACAGCCTTTGGATTGCTATATGCCCACCCATACTCCCCAAACAACCTCCTTACTTTCTTTTCTGTCTTAAACAACCAGACCTTTATTCCATTTGTAACGTAACGTAACATATAATTCTAAATGGCGGTATAAAAATGTACTTTCCAAAGCCTATACCTGTTAAATGTGGTCAGGCTGCTTATACTGACACTTTATATCTCTCAAAGGTTTAACTTGGTGACCAAATACAGCTCCTTAAAGCCCTTTCTCATGTTTAAATCTTAAAGTGCTGTAAAACAGTGGCAGGAGATGAGCAGCAAGTGTTCTCGACAAGGGATTTGAGTTAAATTCACTCCTATTACAGCCCTCTGTGTCTGTTGGCCGTCAAGTATAGCTGAGGAGAGCGACAGCCTCTACCTGCACTAGAAGGCAGTGTTTTGGTTCCAGTAAGCTGCCTGAATCGGTGGAAAGATAAAAAGATAGAGAGAGAGGCAGACAGTGAGAGGGGTAAGGAGAAAGAGAGAGAGAGAGAGAGGGAAGCAGAGAGGGAGAGGGAAGGGGATAGAGTAAGAGAGAGAGGGAAGGAGAGAGGGAGAGAGGGAGAGGGAAGGAGAGAGAGAGAGAGAAGGAAGGAGAGGGGGGGGGGCAGACAGTGAGAGGGGTGAGGAGAGAGAGAGAGAGAGAGAGAGAGAGAGAGAGAGAGAGAGAGAGAGAGAGAGAGAGAGAGAGAGAGAGAGAGAGAGAGTGGTAAGGAGAGAGAGAGAGAGAGAGAGAGAGGGAAGGAGAGGGAGAGAGAGAGGGAAGGAGAGAGGGAGAGGGGAGGAGAGAGAGGGAGAGAGAGAGAGAGAGAGGGAAGGAGAGAGGGAGAGGGGAGGAGAGAGAGGGAGAGAGAGAGAGAGAGAGAGAGAGCGAGAGAGAGAGAGAGCGAGAGAGGGAGGGAGAGGGAAGGAGAGAGAGAGAGAGAGAGAGGGAAGGAAAGAGGGAGAGAGAGAGAGAGAGAGAGAGATGGAAGGAGAGAGAGAAAAAGAGAGGGAAGGAGAGAGGGAGAGGGAAAAAGAAAGACAGAAGGAGACAGCCCACAGGGCACAAACTGGTTAAATCAACGTTGTGGCAACAGAATTTATCAACGTATTGTGACGTGGAATCTATGTGGAAAAATCTGTTGTTGTAAGGGAAAAATCTCTACCACAGGATTATGTCATCATGGTAACCAAATTTCCAAATAGACAAACCTTGTATAAAATATGTTAGTCAGATCTCCAATGTTAAAGACACTATCAGAGAAAAAATTAAAATAATAATTCTGATGTTGTAGTGCCACGTACACCTGATAGGTGCAGTGAAATGTTGTTTTACAGGGTCAGACATAGTAGTATGGTGCCCCTGGAGCATATTAGGGTTAAGTGCCTTGCTCACGGCACCAACAGATTTTTTGGGGCTTGGGTATTCGAACCAGAGACATTTTGGTTACTGGCCCAACGCTAGGCAGCACCTCGTACTGGAGAATTCATCTATCTACAGCTACCCTTTGGTCACGCATACAGGGTTTTAACCAAGCCCAGCCCTGCTAAGCTGTCATTGACTATTACAAATGTGCTATCGTGACAGTTATTGTTGAGAGATCTCCACTTAAAAACGAAATAAATTCACTGTACTTATTGAAGTCATTCCAAAGGGTAGGTTTAACAGAGCAAATGAATTGTGAACATATTTTATCACTCATATATCATCAATGATGCTATTTAGGCCTATATAGCATTTGCAAAGTCATCAAGAGCTATATTATTTCAACACAACCCAGAATTCAACTCAAAATAGACAATACAATAGGCCTAGGGTTTTAAGCTCTGGTTGATTTCAATTGTAATGATATTTATTGATGTTGAATTTTGCCTGGTTGTCACCGCAACCAAACAGTTTCCAGTTTGTCTACAAATGAATAGACAAATATCTAGGATTCACGTCTTCACCTTAACCAAAGGTCTACGTTAAAGAATACGACTAAATCAAATTTTATTTAAAGTGCATTTCAAGTTTGATTTGATTTTATTTTATGATCTGTTATTTAACTTAGATGTTTGGTTGAGATGGAGATGTGAATTCAACATGTAAGTTATTAATCTGTAGACAAAATTGAATTAAAGCCAGACTAAGTCTGTCAGGTTATGACTGTGGCCAGGTCTCTGGCTCCCTCTAGGGGGGAGTTGTAGAGCCGCAGTTAGAGCTTGACAGTGCTTTTTCTATTTGGATAACTTTGATCCCCAATTAGAGGCAGCTGTCTCGAGTTGTCTCTAATTGGGGATTCTATTTATGTTCCTTTGTTTTCCACCTGTGTGTGGATTCTTGTGTGTTATACATTGGTTCGTGTCTCACTCCAGTTCACTGTTTGTTACCTCTCCTTTGTTGTTTTCCGGTTTAAGTCAAACGTTAAATAAAAAGGAATGTCACTCCACCAACACTCTGTTTACCGTCCCATCATTCAAGAACGTGACAAAGTCAGTGGCACAGATGGAACTATCCAAGCAGAAGATAAATCTCCTTCAAATGTTGATATTTGTTGCATTGTCAACCAAACACAATTCAATATTACTTCACAGTAAATAGTTAACTAATGTAACATTCAACCTTAAAATTAGTAAAACATCCATGGCCACATTTTGAGGTTACTGAAACTATACATTTCTCCTTATGTAATCATATAAAGCGTGCATGTTCAAGATAGCATACATAGGTCATCGCAGGTCTGTGGAGATCTTCACAATTGCTCTAATAATCTGTGCAGAATTTCGAACGGCATTGTTCATTTGCACCATGCACTTTGTATGTATTCTCAACTGCCATCCAGGTCATTCGCTTCTGGATGACAAACTAAATATCTGACAAAATATTTGACATTGTTTTCCATTAGAATTTGGATGTGCTTTTAGATGGTTGAACGAATAGTATAACACATTGGACATTCAACTAACATTTGGCTGTCTTTTTGAATGGGTAAATATAGGTTGTAATCACATTGATCAACATTTGATCAACCCAATTATCCACACTGAAATGATGTGGTGTGCCCAGTGGGAGGGAGGTAGAGAGGGAGAGAGGGAGAGAGAGATGGAGTGGAAACCAGAGAGCCTGTAGAAGAACAGTTAGAGAGATGTATGCTTTGTGTTTCTGCTTTATGTCACATTGGTTTCAATTATCCATGGAGGACCGACTTTCACTTGAGAGATACAGATACTGTACCTTAATTTGAGCCAATTTCACACAGCAGGAAAACCCTGCAGCAACAGGACATTTTGATTTTTAGGATGAATTATAACTAATGGATATTTTCTATAGGGGTTGATACATTTTTCATTAGGGTAAATCAAGTCTGACATTTTTAAGTGGAAATCACAAACTTAAGATGCCTTTTTAAACCTTGAATACACTACAAGTTCACATTTCTTGCTGTGCAGGAAAATTCCAGCAACAATTGGATGATCAAATTAAGATACAAATAAATAACAAAACGGACAGAGACGTCAGCTCTGCCCAAATGCAGCTCTCACATAAATGTCAGATACAGACTGACCAAAATGTCAGCCCACTCTCTAGACTGTCAAAGGAATCAGGTGACGCAAGCTTAAGTGCGATGTGGCTTCTTTAAGTATAACTGGCTTCTTCTTATGCACCTATATGTATTTGTATGAGAGGGAGCGTGATCGCGGCAGACAATGGCATGATGAAAGACCTGCTTGCCTGAGAAGAGTCCATTTCCTCCACAGATTAGCTGCATGCTTTAACAAGATTGTGTGGGCACATGGGAGGATGGGCCTGCCAGCTGATCGCTGCTCGTTAAACCATGAGCTGCCCTAGATAGAGAGAGAGAGAGAGATAGAGGAGGAGAAAAGAGACTAAGCCAGCGTGCATGTGAAAATGAAATCAGCCCTCCACCTCTCAAACCAAGAGCTTTTTCTTCACATGAACAACCACAGACAGACAGACAGACAGAGACAGACGGAGATACGCATGCACACGCACACACACACACACACACACACGCACGCACGCACACACACACACACACACACACACCACACACACACACTCCCTAAAACAAAACAGGTGCTCAAACATCACTTGCCAAGATTTCTTCTCTAGTCTCAAAGAATCAGGAAGGAGCAAGCATGCTACCGTGTGCATAATAATCAGCTGGAAATCCTATAAATAAACATACCATCTCCATGTTAGAGGGAGGAGAGGAGAGAACGATGTCAAACTTCAAATGAACTCGAGAACTTCTGCCTACTGGCATACTTTCACTGCAGCGTCATCCACTCAAGTTGGCAGGATAATTAGCTACATTTTATTGGTTGTCAATTGAGGATGTCGGCTTGTCCTCCAGCATGCTGGTTACTTACCTCGGCAAGGAAAATTATGTTGAAGAGAACAAGAGAGGACTGTGAGGGTTCCGGGATGAAATTTCCCGAAGGTACAGGTCTAGGATCAGCTTCCCCTCCTCTAATCCTAACCTTAACCATTAGTAGGTAAAATACCAAACTGACCCAAAATCAGCGTCTTGTGGCAACTTAGGCATTGAGGTAGGAACTTGGAAGGTCAGATTTCCCCCCCAACCATTTTACAATTTTAACATGCAACACAAATGCAGTATAAAGCTCAATCGTTTGCGATGAACCTTTGACATTTTCTGAGTTATGTTTTGATGTTAGCTCTTGTCTTGTGCCCATTTTTGGACATTTGCCCTGCCCACCTGAATTGTGCTCTGTGCGCTTCCTTGTTATTCAATGGTCATTCAAATCAACATGCATATTAATTCATTAAAAATATAACTTAGAATTGTCTTTTGAATTTAGTATAATTGTGAAATATGAGGTAGAAAGCACAGCTTTTTAATAGAAAAATAAATTGGGTTGGCTCTAGGGCACCGCTGACACCTCCCTGTGTGCACGTGCCCAAGGCTGAGTCATAGCGGTTGTGTGTTCTACATGCGTGGGCCCAAAGGATTATCAACATTATTAAGATGAATAACATGGGTCCAAATCTAGACATTTGTTATAAAATATGTAATACTAATTTATGCAGTCACTGAGCATTGGCTATAGACAGGCTTAAGAAAACATTAATAAATACATTAATTATATTGTATACATAACAATGGGTTCAATATGGCTAACAAAAGGAGTAACGACATCTGTATTACCTCTTATACTAATTCATTGGCTTTAGTTCACTCTTACACATTCTATGTTTGAGCTGCTTTTGAAAACAACATAGGGAAGGGCTATCTATCTTTTTTTTTGCTTTGGGGAGGGTAGTGCGTTTTTTCCCTGATTTACATTCGCAATTTTTCACGTTTTACTATATAATGTACTCATCTGCTTGCATGCGCCTCCCCTTTCAAGGTGTTTTGGTACTTCCCTTATGCATTACGCTTGTCCAAAGGTCAATATAGTCTACCAGTCAACTGTCTATCCTGACTTCTATCCATAGTGACAATAGTGGTAGTTGGATCGTTTGTCCAGACCAGCAATAGACCACACATAAAATCATTCAAATCTGCACCAATTCTCAATATATACCACAAGATAGAGGATTAGCTGATAGGCAGGGAGAGGCCAGGTGTGTCATTGCGTATGAACTAACAGTGAAGACACGCAGCTCAAAAAGGTCCCCTATTGATTTTGAAGGGACAATAAAATGATCCTACAGAAACTATTCACATCCCTTGACTTTTTGCACATTTTGTTCTGTTACAGCCTGAATTTAAAATGGATTAAACTCAATACCCCATAATGTTAAAGTTAAATTATGTTTTTAGATTTTTTTAAACAAATTGATTAAAAATGAAAAGCTGAAATGTCTTGAGTCAATAAGTATTCAACCCCAAGCCTAAATAAGTTCAGAAGTAAATATTTGCTTAACAACTCACATACCATGTTTGATGGACTCACACTGTGTGCAATAATAGTGTTTAGCATGATTTTTTTATGTCTACATCATCTATGTACCCCACACATACAATTATCTGTAAGGTCCCTCCGTCGAGCAGTGAATTTCAAACACAGATTCAACCACAAAGACCAGGGAGGTTTTCAAATGCCTCGCAAAGAAGGAGAGCTATTGGTAAATGTGTAAAACAATTAAATGAACAGACATTGAACATCCCTTTGACACCAAGTCACTACAAAGATACAAGTGTCTTTCCTAACTCAGTTGCCGGAGAAACCGCTCATGGATTTCACCATGAGGCCAATAGTAACTTTAAAATGGTCACAAAGTTTAATGGCTGTGATAAGAGAAAACTGAGGATGGATCAACAACATTGTAGTTACTCCACAATACTAACCTAATTGACAGAGTGAAAAGAAGGAAGCCCGTACAGAATACAAATATTCCAAAACAAACATCTTGTTTGCAACAAGGCACTAAAGTAATAATGCAAAAAATGTGGCAAAGCAATTCACTTTTTGTCCTGAATACAAAGTGTTAAGTTTGAGGCACATCCAATACAACACATTACTGAGTGCCACTTTCCATATTTTCAAACATAGTGGTGGCTGCATCATGTTATGGATATGCTTGTAATCATTAAGGACTGGGGAGTTTTCAGGATAATAAATAAACGGAATTGAGCTAAGCACAGACAAAATCCTAGAGGAAAACCTGGTTCAGTCTGCTTTACAACAGATATTGGGAGATTAGTTTAACTTTCAGTAGGACAATAACCTAAAACACAAGTCCAAATCTACATTGGAGTTGCTTACCAAGAAGACAGTGAATGTTCTTTATTGGCCGAGTTACAGATTTGACTTAAATCTACTTGAAAATCTATGGCAAGACCTGAAAATGGTTGTCTAGCAATGATCAACAACCAATTTGACAGAGCTTGAAGAATTTTGAAAATAATAATGGGGAAATGTTGCACAATCCGGGTGTGGAAAGAGCTTAGAGATTTACCCAGAAAGACTCACAGCTGTAATTGCTGCCAAAGGTTATTCTGCAAAGTATTGACTCAGGGTTGGGAATACTTATGTAAATGAGATATTTCAGTATTTCATTTTCAATACATTTGCAAAAAATTCAAAAAACATGTTTTCACTTTGTCATTATGGGGTATTCTGTTAATCCATTTTGAATTCAGGCTGTAACAAGAAAAGTGAAATAAGTCATGGGGTATGAATACTTTCTGAAGGCACTGTAGACTAGCCTACAACACCACAATCCAATGAATAATTGCATTATTGTTTTCAAGTGAGTACAATTTAGTTTAATTCTACTCTAGGCTGTAAAGTGCAGTGAAAATATTATGTGAATAATGGCGCAAAAGCCCTGGTATTTGAATGTTACATTCCATTTAGATCTACCTTCGACAGATTATAGAAAGGCACAGTAGCAGGCCAGCCTGGCTGTATTTTTACATCTGATACTGATGCGCTGTCCGTTGCCCATCATCATTCTCCCAAGTTGTCCTATGTGGCCACGTAGGCCTATGCTCCCAGCAGGCCCAGTTATTCAGGAACTTTAACACACGTTCTGCCTCCTTTCCGATCCGAGCAGCTAAGCGTTTTCAAACTACCAGTAGTTTCTTTGAGAAGATACAGTATATAAAGCATAATGGGCAAGCCGCTGCTGGATTAGGCTACTTCAAAAGTCTCCTGTAGACTACCTGTGCATGTTCGTCCACTCCACTCTCACATAATTCTACCATCCAAACGGTGCAACAACCTAACGTTTAATTACATTTGGAGATTGTCAAATCAAGCCTTCAATGCTGAGTAGGGAGGGATGTACAGTATTTTCTGTTTTTCGAGATTGTCATAGTTTACTTGATCGTGGTGTTGAAAACGCAAACCATGATGATAAGTGCTCAAAGGCGGTGTTCGGTATGCAGTTATGCTTGTTTATTGGTTGTGTGTTGTGCATTGGCACATAATTGTGTTGGTGGAAAATCCGTTGCATATATTTTATATAATTATAAATATAGCATCAAAATGTTGAAAATCTGATTTCCCCCTAGCTGATAATTGTCTGCAGCCGGCTCTGATTGTAATGTAATGAGCTCGTCAGTGGTGGTCAGCGAACCCTCAACCTTCTGGCCCATTAGCCCTGTGTGGCATCGACTACCAAACCATGCTGGGTTGCTACAGTTATTGTTATTTACGATGGTAAAAATGATTTGTGAGCACATTTTATGAGGGGGGAGGGTCTGCATAAATGTTTATAGTACAAGGGGAGGGTCAAGTGAAAATATTGTTTACATTGGGGAGGGGGGTGCGTGATCACGGATCACCAACCATTACGCCCCAAATATGATGTCACAGCTCTGATGTCATTTGATCGCTCAAATATAACTTCATAAACTATTACTTCCCTTATTTTTACTCAGACTCCACTGGAGTGGAGTGCAGGGTTGGAAACATAAAAGTGATTTTAAAAAATCCTTTCGATATGCCAATATTAATAATTAAAAACCTCAGCTTCACTCATCATAAAGGGTGATGCTTAAAATGCTTTGAACAAGCTGTGGAGGAAGTGAATACATACATAAATTGTGTGTTTGTGCACCATGCAAGCAAGAAACCCAGCAAATTGAAATTACACAGAGAGGATGAAAGGGGGAAGTAATTTGAACATAAACCGTGAACTCTCAGAAAGCTTTTTAACTCTTAAACAGTAAAAAAAAAAACACACCTAACTGTAGCACTTCTCAAATCACTGATCACATGAACTAGCTTTAGAAACAGAAGCACCTGAGGCACCAACCAACCTTTAAAGCAAATAGCATGTTTTCACTTCACAGGCCTATAGACAGTTTATCTGCTGGCTGTTGTTTATTTAGAAGTCGCCTATATGAAGCCCCCTTGTGCTTATCACTTCAATGGAATACATTCCGAGTGCCACTGCATGTGGTGCCACTGATTTGCAGTCAGCTTCGGCACATACAGTTTTTACATTTTTGCTTTACAGTTCTGCATCCATTCAACTCTATTTCACTTAAAAACATAATGGAACATTTCAATGCTTTAAAGGGACTCTCTAACCCTCTTGATGACAAAGTGAACATGCTTCAGCGCTCAAAGGATGAAACGTGCCTGGAAAAGATTTCAATTGAAAGTCAGTCCGATGAATGTCAACAGTGGAGGTGTCAGGTGTTTACCACACTATAGGTAACTATGGTTGCATCCCAAAAGGCACCCATTTCCCATAGGGTTCTAGTCAAAAGTAGTGCACTATATTAGGAATAGGGTACCATTTGGGACGCAACAAATTGTTTACATTTTAGTCATTTAGCAGACGTTCTTATCCAGAGTGACTTACAGGAGCAATTGGGGTTAAGTGCCTTGCTCAAGGGCACATCAACAGATTTTTCATCTAGTCCACTCAGGGGTTACTTGCCCAATGCTCTTAACAAGGATAGGAGAAGTTGTGAACTTGCCGACTTAACGTCTATTCAGATGAATGTGACCTCTGACAAAAGAAACATGTAATAAGAGCTCTGTATTGTGTTCTCAGAGAGAGAGAGAGAGAGACACAGAGACAGAGAGACAGAGAGAGAGAGAGAGAGAGAGAGAGAGAGAGAGAGAGAGAGAGAGAGACAGGCTGCCCTGTGTGTGTGTGTAGTCCAGTGTGTGCGTGTCTGTGTGGGGATGCTTCATAGCAGCTGTTTAGCTCTACAGCAGGTTCTACAGCAGTGTGTGCGTACAGGCAACGAACTGGGCACAGACGTCAGTTCAACATCTAGTTTTGATTTACATTGGTTGAGTGTTGAATTCAACATGAAATCAACAAAGAAAGTCACCATGTAATCGGATTCAGGTTAAAAGTTGGGTGAAGAAAATATTACTTGTTTTGAAAGTCACTCTTCTGAAGGGTGACTTTCTCCCCATACTAGTAGTCCGCATATGAAAGAATGTTTGTGCCTGATGTGGATGTGATTTGTTTTGTAAATCAAATCAAGCTCTCTTTACTTAGCATGGATTCTCCCAGGTGTGCATGTGGTTTGCATTTCCTGATTAAAATGGTCTGTCTGATTGGACAATGTGATAAGTGCATTCTCTTGAGACATGGATTTGCGAAGTAATCATGCAAAAATGTTGGTGAAGTGTTGTTGCTATAGGGCCAGTGGATTCCATCATACATCAATATTAACCTGTTCATTTTGTGTATCAAATCAGTCATTGGACATGCATATAATTGGCTCTAACTGACTGGGAGTGATAAAATGCGCCACAGAGCCTTATCATAATTGAAACTGGGCCGTGAAGTACATTTCACTCTAGATAGCAAGCGTTTTAACATTTTGACTACCCTGCCTTTGCAAACTTGACGTCCCAATAAATTCGCTTAATTTAGCCCACTATTTGACCCAGTTTAAAGGAGCTTAGCACCAACAACAAAAGAAGGGCAGAGCGAATTTCTCGAATAAGGAACTCCGTCCAACTAGACCGCCACGGTAACTTTTGATTGACTTAATTCTCCCTCATTTCAAGATCATCTCTGGGCAGTTCACAAAGCTGGGGGACTGACAGTCTCTAACAACACTGCAGAGTGAGGGATGAGGCAGCCATGTCACATTGTATCCATATCAGAGCGGCTCTCGCGCCCCGTTCCCCAGGAGCCACCTCCCCTTAATAGGCAGAATAAATTAGGTGTCAGTCAGGACGATGGCAGTCAGAGCTCCAGCCGCAGACACGTCCCTCTGTCTCCTATCTTGGTGTGTCTTGCGAGAGAAGAGCTGTCTAGTCGCGGTTTGGGGATTCACTTCACACTTTGCATTGTAGGAGTGACAACAGATCCACTTTGGGTTGTCCTATGCAGGGTGTCTCTGGTTCTGCTCTGACAGAGAAAGAAAGAGAGAGAGAGAGAGAGAGAGAGAGTGTGTCACGAGAGGGTGCAAACAGAGACCAAGACGCAGCGCGATTGTAGTTCGACATATTTTGTTTATTTTATACTATGTATAATATTGAATGTCATGCTATGTCTAACAACTAAAAATCCGAACTACTAAACAAACAAAACACGAATGAACCAACGTAATAAATGACGCACACTTACTGTCACCGTGACTGGAGATATAACGACCCACGCCCCAGTGTAAAACCTACAAACCTATGTAGGATCCCTGATTAGAGACAATGCGCAGCAGCTGCCTCTAATTAGGGATCCCACACAAACCACCACCAGATACAGAAAGAATAGACCTGTCAGACTCTGACCATGGTTACATAGAGAAGCAAATAGGCTTCTCTATGGCCAGAGCCTGAGAGAGAGAGAGAGAGAGAGAGAGAGAGAGAGAGAGAGAGAGAGAGAAAAATAACAAGACAGAATGAGATAGGGAGAGAGAGACAAAAGGAAGACAAAAGGAAGAAAGTGTTTTCAGTGTGCTGCGCTCTCAGGCCTTTCAGAGCTATTGCCACTGAACTCTGGTCTTTACTCTCTCTCCCCCTCCCCCTCTTCCTCCAGGGCTGTCTGCATGGAGACACAGCTATCTCTTCCAGGGTCTATGGACCGTACACCTCTTCTGGGAAAAGGGTGCCAGGAAAGAGATGTCCACGACAGTGTAAGGACTTACAGGAAACTCCCTGAGGAGGAGCGTTTTTCCTAGTAGTCTAAGATAACTTCATGAGCACTGATCTCTGTGAGGACTTGGCAATTATTTTAAATCGAGGAAAGGATGATTTACAATATTTTGACAACAAATCACTTCCATTCACGTTGGTGGAGATGAAAGAAAGGAGACGAGGAAAGGAAGTAATTCAATAGAATGGGGACATGGCTGTGGCCTCGTCTCAAATGCACTCATTCACAAGAGGCACCACCAGCTCCTCCTACAAATGGGCAGAGAAGAGTATACTTCGACAGGAGGAAAGGACAATGATGAATGTGGTTATAAAACCAGTGGCCGACTTCCACACGTTTCAGTGGATCGGATACCAGGGGAGCAGCCGAGCTCACTGGAGCTACGAGAAACTAAGTGATGTGAAAAGTGCGTTGGAAACAAATCTCTCATCAAACATTGATGTCTCTCCTCGCTCAACAAATCCAGCATCTCCGAACCGGGCCTCAAAAGCTGCCCTACACGTGACAGTCACCTCTAAATGTATGATGTTTCTGAAGTGGTTTTCATCGCTTCATCATATGCCACTTCCTCAGTGACTTTGGCAGTAGAGGTCTAGAATGCATTTTCATTTTAAAGGCTTAACATGAATAATGCACAGCAACAAGGAACATCTCACTGGGCAAAAACTCATTGAATCAACATTGTTTCCACATCATTTCCACAAAAACAACTTATATGATGCCGTTGAATCAACGTGGAAAACGGATTGGATTTGCAAAAAGTCATCAATGTAAGGGAATTTCGTATTCTTTTCATCCAACTTTTAACCTAAATCCAATGACATGGTGAATTTTTTTGTTGTTGATTTCACGTTGAATTCAAGTTAGTTGACAACTCAACCAAATGTAAATCAAAACTAGACGTTGAAATGACATCTGTGCCCAGTGGGATAATAATAAGTTGCATAATCAACCGTAACTAACTCAGTTTCCTGCGCGGTGCCTTGCTCTTATTTTTTTTATGTCACTACATCATATGGTGTGACTGAATGGTGCCTGCCATGCTGTCTTGAAACCCGCCAAAACTCTTGGTCAAATCACTCACCTTTTCAAGGAATTTATTTGTAACATCATGTTTGTGTCTGAAGTTTGATGCCTTAGATTTAATGGTTGTAAAGATGGGGAGAGGTCTGTCCGTAATGAAGAGATGCTCTGCGTTTTGACACCACACTCCAAAAAGTTCTGCAGGCTCTAGTTTTGTCTAATCTTGATTATTGTCCAGTCGTGTTTGTCCAGTGCTGCAAGGAAATACCTAGTTAAGCTGCAGCTGGCCCAGAACAGAGCGGTACGTCTTGCTCTTCATTGTAATCAGAGGGCTGATATAAATACTAGGCATGCCAGTCTCGCTTGGCTAAGAGTTGAGGAGAGACTGACTGCCTCACTTCTTCTTTTTTATAAGAAACATTAATCCCAAATTGTTTGCATAGTCAATTTATACACTGCTCTGACACACACAATTACCCCACCAGACATGCCACCAGGGGTCTTTTCACAGTCCCCAAATCCAGAACATATTCAAGAAAGTGTACTGTATTATATAGAGCCATTATTATCTCAAATTGCTCAAGTGGTGCGGCAGGTAGCCCAGTGGTTAGAGTGTTGGGCCCATAACCGAAAGGTTGCTGGATCAAATCCCCGAGCTGACAAGGTAAAAATCTGTTGTTCTGCCCCTGAACAAGGCAGTTAACCCACTGTTCCTAGGCCGTCATTGAAAATAAGAATATGTTCTTAACTGACTTGCCTAGTAAAATAAAGGTAAAAAATAAAAATAAACAGCAAACCTGGTTTCAAAAAACAGATAAAGCAAAACCTCACGGCACAACGCCTCTCCCCTATTTAAACTAGATAGTTTGTGTATATGGATTGATACAGTTGAAGTCGGAAGTTTACATACACGTAGGTTAAAGTCATTAAAACTCATTTTTCAACCACTCCACAGATTTCATGTTAACAAACTATAATTTGGGCTTTAGAAGCTTCTGATAGGCTAATAATTTGAGTCAATTGGAGTTGTACCTGTGGATGTATTACAAGGCCTACCTTCAAACTCAGTGCCTCTTTGCTTGACATCATGGGAAAATCAAAAGAAATCAGCCAAGACCTCAGAAAAAAAATTGTAGACCTCCAGAAGTCTGGTTCATCCTTGGGAGCAATTTCCAAACGACTGAAGGTACCACGTTCATCTGTACAAACAATAGTACGCAAGTATAAACCATGGGACCACGCAGACGTCATACCGCTCAGGAAGGAGACGCGTTCTGTCTCCTAGAGATGAACGTACTTTGGTGCGAAAAGTGCAAATTTATCCCAGAACAACAGCAAAGGACCTTGTGAAGATGCTGGATGAAACAGGTGCAAAAGTATCTATATCCACAGTAAAATTAGTCCTATATCGACATAACCTGAAAGACTACGGTTTGCAACTGCACATGGGGACAAAGATCGTACTTCTTGGAGAAATGTCCTCTGGTCTGATGAAACAAAAATATAACTGTTTGGCCATAATGACCATCGTTATGTTTGGAGGAAAAAGGGGGAGGCTTGCAAGCCAAAGAACACCATCCCAACCGTGAAGCACGGGGTGGCATCATCATATTGTGGGGGTGCTTTGCTGCAGGAGGGACTGGTGCACTTCACAAAATAGATCACAAGTTAAAGCTTGGTCTCAAATGGGTCTTCCAAATGGATAATGACCCCAAGCATACTTCCAAAGTTGTGTCAAAATGGATTAAAGACAACAAAGTCAAGGTATTGGAGATGCCATCACAAAGCCCTGACCTCAATCCTATAGAAAATGTGTGGGCAGAACTGAAAAAGCCTGTGCGAGCAAGGAGGCCTACAAACCTGACTCAGTTACACCAGTTCTGTCAGGAGGAACGGGCCAAAATTCACCCAACTTATTGTGGGAAGCTTGTGGAAGGCTACCCGAAACATTTGACCCAAGTTAAACAAACAATGTAAAGGCAATGCTACCAAATACTAATTGAGTGTATGTAAACCTCTGACCCACTGGGAATGTGATGAAAGAAATAAAAGCTGAAATAAATAATTCTCTACTATTATTCTGACATTTTACATTAAAATAACGGGGATCCTAATAAAATACCAAAATACCAATGCTTGGATCGAATCCCGAGCTGACAAGGTAAAAACCTTTGTTCTGCCCATGAAAAAGGCAGTTAACCCACTGTTCCCTGGGTGCCGAAGATGTGGAATGTCGATTAAGGAACCCCCCCGCACCTCTCTGATAAATGCGGAAGACATGTTTCAGTTGAATGCATTCAGTTGTACAACTGACTAGTATCCCCACTTTCCCCAAATGAATGACAAAACTCCCAGTGTGAAGACTTCTGTACTGTGTAGACACTCTATACATTAAAGTCCATAGCTGCTAGTTCAGCAGTGGGTTTTCTTATTGTCTTCTGTTAAAAACAGATGAAATGAACTGGACTGCTACTGTTAATCTTGATTCATTCCTTTTTCCTTTCCTTCCAGGGTGACTATTGATCGAACATCTGAGTGAGCCAAAACAAACACCACCAATGACATTGCTTTATCAATTTGTACTGCATTTGTAATAATGTTTCCCTCCCTTTCCATCTTCTTTTCTCCCTCTATACCTAAGGCGTAAGTGTAAAACAAAATATCAGCAAAAATGATCCTGTTATTGATAAAGTAATATGCCAGTTATGCTCATGGACAAATATATGAACACCTCCTACAAGGAAACATGTGCATGTGTAGTCAAACACAAGTATTCTGTTAGATCATGCCCCTGCTATACAACAATATTCTCATCTAAATATCCCTATGAATATATACATGTACACTTCTAAACTGTACTAAAATGTGTGGACAGAAATGTACAACAAATGGGGCCATGATGCAACTCAATGTGCTTGAGCAAAATGCATGGACTGTCCCTGGGGTTAGTGTCCATATTGGATTCCCCTGGGCCAGTGCTGACAGTGACAGATGGAAGCTGAACCAGGATCAGCTGAGGGCTTAAGAGGGAATGGACCCTTCTGCATTGCATTCTGTATACATATTGCTCAATGATAACATAATGAAAGAGCTGATCGTGGATTGCAAAGGGAGCACGCCCCCATCCACATCGACGGGACCACAGTGGAGAAGACGAAAAGCTTCAAGTTCCTCGGCGTACACAACACTGACAATGTGGTGAAGAAGACAGCGCCTCTTCAACCTCAGGAGGCTGAAGATATTAGGCTGGGCCCCTAACAACCTCACAAAGTTTTACAGATACACCATTGAGAGTGTCTCCCTTGCAGTTTCAGTCTGTTTTCATTCTGTTTGGTGCCTAGTAAATACAACCCTGTACTGCCTCCAACCAAGTCCCAGGCTTTTGTGGGCACACTGCCCCACGATGGCTCATTTGCACGTTTTGTTTTTGTGTAGAGAGTAGTCTAGGGCATTGGTCGTTGACCAATCACTGACAATCTGAAATGATCCACCCACACAGACAATGTGGTGAAGAAGGTGCAACAGCGCCTCTTCAACCTCAGGAAGCTGAAGAAATTCGGCTTGGCCCCTAAGACCCTCACAAACTTTTACAGATGCACCATTGAGAGCATCCTGTTGGGCTGCATCACCGCCTGGTACGGCAACTGCACTGCCCGCAACCGTAAGGATCTCCAGAAGGTGGTGTGTTCTCCCCAACGCATCACGGTGGCACACTGCCTGCCCCCCAGGACACCTACAGCACTTGATGTCACAGGAAGACCAAAAAGATAATCAAGGACATCAATTACCCGAGCCACGGCCTGTTCACCCCACTATCATCCAGAAGGAGAGGTGCATCAAAGCTGGGACCGAGACCCTGAAAAACAGCTTCTATCTCAAGGCCATCAGACTGTTAAATAGCCATCACTAGCTGGCCTCCACCCAGCGCCCTGCCCTGAACTTAGTCACTGCCACTAGCCGGCTACCACCCGGTTACTCAACCCTGCATCTTAGAGGCTGCTGCCCTATGTACATAGACATGGAATCACTAGTCGTTTTAATAATGTTTAAATACTGTTTTATTAATTTAATATGTATATATTGCATTCTAGTCATTGCCACTCCGACATTGCTCGTCTAAATTTTTATATATTTCTTAATTCCATTCTTTTACTTTTAGATTTGTGTGTATTGTTGTGAATTGTTAGATACTACTGCACTATTGGAGCTAGGAACAAGCATTTTGCTACACCCGCAATAACATCTGCTAAATATGTGTATGCGACCAATAACATTTTATTTTACTTTATTTAAGTACTGCACAATTTAAACATTTCCCCCCCAATAAACCCTTCCCCAAAACAAGTGTAAATATTGGACAATAAATTGTGCATTCCTGTATTATACTTATGTTAAAACATTCTGTTCTACTGAGCCATTTACATTATGTTCCTATTCTTATCTTTTATTATTTCTTATTGTTGCTGCATTGTCGAGAAGGAAACTGCAAGTAAGCATTTAGTAGGAAAGTGTATACCATGTGTATCCTGTATATACCTGTACATCTTATAAAACTTGAAACTACTGTATCAGTACCTTTCACAGTTCCTTAATTTTTCTGCCTTCCATTTCTGGCAAGCTCACACAGGGGGGATGTTGGAGAATCTGTCTTCAAAGGATTTTTTTGTGCCACATACCTGCGCCAAGGTACTTCAAAGTGAATCTATCAATTATAATTCGGGGACATATTCTAATTTGAGTTAACCAGTGCAGCATTACCTCAACTGGTTAAAAGTGAACCATATTCAACCACTTTCAAGTCATGCTAAGAAAACGGTACAAAGAGCACTTGATCCTGCACAACCATTAGCTTGTCATTTTGGTTTATTTGAGATTTTCTCTTATCTTTCAAGAGAAATGGAAATCAGCTCCTACAGTAAATACTTGCATGGACGTGCTTTGAGAGGTGTGTTAAAGTAGGCTACTTTCAATCAAAAGCAGTATCTAGGTTTCAGGGACAAGTCAAAAATAATATCCTTGCACCAGAGTGAGAAAGCATGGTTGAATATCAATATGCAGTGCAGTGTATTTTTGTTTCAGACTGTAAGGTTTGTTTTGATGAGTATATTCCAAACTTTCCTGCAGCACTATTGAGACTGGTGTTTTTGGCTTTGATGGCTGCTGGGTTTGGTTAGGCAAATTAGCTTGAAGTTTGACATTTTTTGCAATAGCTCTTTGATGGTGAATCTTTGTGCAAACAGTTATTGATGTCCCAAGATCAGAGTCAGAACTGGAACAATTTAACAAACTGGACTGAGTACCTAGGAAAAACACAATTGTAACCTTATCAGCAAAAAAAACTTCTACAAGCAACAGAAGTTTCCCCGCACCCTTTCATTATATAGAAAGATACACAAACACTCTATGCATTTGTATTATTACATTGAGACATTTCTGTGACGTGGAAAGGCCCTTTATGTTGTTGTATGCCTCATAGTAGGGATGCTCCAGCAATCTACAAAACAGAGACTCTGTGGGCAGCATGGCGAAATAACCAACATCCTAATGTGTAACAAATGTGTTTATTCTCTGAATCAAGCCTTTCCCCTCACCATTAACCCACTTCTTTAAATAGATATACAATGAGAAAAATTGCTTCTGGCTGCCTATGTCCTACATAATATAATTATGTAAACCAAAAGAGAAATACATTCCTGCACACCAAATAATCTACACTTGATAGTTGACAATTGAGATTGAAACTAATTGAAAATGCATCAGCTTAAATGAGATCATCTTAAGTGTATGGCGAGGATGCTGTTGGTGTCAGGGCCGGCCCTGGACATTCTGCCGCCCTAGCCGAGACAGAAATCTTAATTTCAATATTTATAATATCTCAAATAGTCCAATGTTCTATCGAGACATTACATAAGTTGCTCAGTAGTCATTTTCTCTTCCAAGAAAGTGAGATGAAGCAAGGACTGTCCTTAGTTTAACGGATACTTCGGGATTTTAGCAATGATGCCCTTATTCTTCTTTCCCAGAGTCAGATGAACAATTGTATACCATTTTTAGCGCAAAAAATGGTAGCATGCTAGTAGATACCCATAGACTTCCAGTCATTGCGCTAACGCTAGTTAGAATTGGCTCACGAAACGACCTCTAACTTCCTTCATGCTAGACACCGAGACATAAAAATGGTATCCACAAATGAATCTGACTTTGGGGAAGTAGATAAAGGGCCTCGTTGACAAAATCTCAAAGAATACCTTTAAGTTTAAACAGAGAAACTGGAACATTTTGTTTTCCATTTTACTCTCATTCATCAGCATATTGAAAAACATTGTTATTTCCTTCGTAGACGCTTTTATGGCAAGATGAACTACCATGTTCATATAGATGTCGCACAGCTCACTAGTTTTAACGCTTCCTATAAAGTGTTATTACTAGATTGGAGTCAGCTGAGCTCTAGGAAGTGTCTTGGTGGTTCCAAACTTCTTCCATTTAAGAAGGATGGAGGCCACTGTGTTCTTGGGGACCTTCATTACTGCAGACATTTTTTGGTACACTTCCCCAGATCTGTGCCTCGACACAATCCTGTCTCTGAGCTCTATGAACAATTCCTTTGACCTCATGGCTTGGTATTTGCTCTGACATGCACTGTCAACTGTGGGACCTTACTGTCACACCCTGATCTGTTTCACCTGTCTTTGTGATTGTCTCCAACCCCCTCCAAGTGTCGCCCATCTTCCCCATTATCCCCAGTGTATTTATCCCTGTGTTCTGTGTTTGGCTGTTGCCAGTTCGTTTTGTTTGTCAAGCCTACCAGCATTTCTCCCCTTTGCTCCTGTCTTGCTATAGTTCCTGTTTTCTTGTTTTCCCGGTTTTTACCTGCCCTGAACCTGAGCCTGCCTGCCGTCTTGTACCTTTGCCCCACTACTCTGCATTACCGAACTCTGCTTGCCCCTGACCCGTCTTTTGCCTGCCCCTGTGGGTGTAATAAACATTGTTATTCATATGTTGTCTGTGCCTGGGTCTTACCTTGAATCGTGATAGTACGAACTGGCCATGACTGACCCAACAGAGTCAGACCAGCTGCGCAGCGCCATCTCCTCCCATGGAGCCACCATCGGGAGGCACAAGGAATTGCTGCATGCCCTCATGTAGGGGGTCCAAACGTTGGCCGAACGCCACGACCAGAGTTGGACCTGTTGCTGGAGCAATTCCACGGGTTGTCTGGAAGGCAGCCTACCACAACGGTAACCTCACAGCCCCTCAGTAACTCGGCTATTAGCAACGCCGCCTCACCGCTCACTCCGCCTTCCTGGGAACCCCGCTTACCTCCCCCGGAACGCTTCAATGGGGAGCCGGGCACCTGTCGGGCGTTTTTAGCTCAGTGTGCCCTCATCTTCAAGCTTCAGCCCTCTTCCTTCCCTTCGGACCGCTCCAACGTAGTGTATCTTATCACACTGATGTCTGGGAGGGCTCTCGCCTGGGCTTATGCCATATGGGAACAACAACCGGTCATCTGCGTCAGTCTGGAGGGTTTTGTGGGAGAAGTAAAAAAGGTTTTCGATGCCCCATTCTCCGGGAGAGAGAAAATAATCCAGAGAGAAAAAGAATCCTGTTCTGACAGGGCTCTCGTAGCGTGGCGGTTTATGCGGTGGATTTACGCACCTTAGCAGCAGAGAGTGCCTGGAACCAGGAAGTGCTATTCGACATGTTCCTGCACGGAGGTCAAGGAAGAGCTTGCCGCCCGGGAGTTAACGACGGATTTCGATTCCCTCACCGCCTTCAACACGACCAGCGGCCACTATGAGTATCTGGTCATGTCCTTTGGCCTTACCAACGCCCCTGCTGTGCTCCAGGCTCTGGTCAAAGATGTTCTAAGAGACCAGTTTGTCTTTGTCTAAATTGACATCCTCGTCTTCTCCCGCTCCCCCCAAGAACACGTGTTCCTCATCATAAAGGTTCTTCAACGCCTCCTGGAGAATCAACTGTTCGTGAAGGCAGAGAAGTGCGAGTTCCATCACTCCACCATCCCCTTTCTGGGTTACATTATCTCTGCCGGGAGTGTCCAGATGGATCCCAGGAAGGTGAGAGTGGTGGTGGATTGGCCCCAGCCTACATCCAGGGTGAAGCTGAAATGTTTTCTGGGGTTCTCCAACTTTTATCGCCACTTCATCCGGGGTTACAGCACCCTGGCATCCCCCCTGTCAGCTCTCACCTTTCCTAAGGTTCTGTTTAAACATCGCTTCAACACTGCACCCGTCCTGGTTCATCCTGACCCTTCCCGTTAGTTCGTCGTGGAGGCCGATGCTTCGGATGTCGGAGTGGGGGCTGTCCTGTTCCAACATTCTGCCCTAGACCCTAAGCTTCATCCCTGTGCCTTCTTCTCCCACCGCCTCAATGCCATGAAGAGGAACTATGATGTGGGGAATCGGGAGCTTCTTGCTGTGAAGACGGCGTTGGAGGAATGGAGGCACTGGCTGGAGGGCGCGGAACATCTGTTCATTGTGTGGGTCGACAACAAGAACCTGGAGTATCTCTGCACCGCCAAGCGCCTCAACTCCAGGCAAGCGAGATGGGCTCTGCTATTCACTCGGTTCAACTTTTCCCTCTCCTACCGGTCAGGATCCAACAAGGTCAAGCCGGAAGCACTGTCTCGCCGCTATAGCCCCATGGCTATCACCCAGGAGCCCGAGACCATCCTTCCCACCTCGTGCCGGGCTACGGCACTCAGTTGGGGTATTGGGAAGTAGGTCCGGGAGGCGCTACGGTCCCAGCCGAACCCCGGGGGGGTACCCGATAACCGGATGTTTGTACCTGACGCTTTCTGCTCCTTGGTCCTGGAGTGGGCCCACTCCTACAAGCTTGCCTGCCACCGGGGCTCCCGTTGGACCCTGGCCTTCGTGCCACAACGCTTTTGGTGGCCGACCATGGTCCCTGATGTCGCCGCGTTTTCGCTGCCTGCACGGTCTGCGCACAGAACAAGACTCCTCGCCAAGCTCCGGCTGGTCTTCTGCAACCTCTGCCTGTTCTTCACCGTCCCTGGTCCCACATTTCCCTGGACTTACTTCATCACAGGTCTTCCCCCGTCTTAGGGCAACACTGCCCTCCTGACAGTGGTCGGCCGGTTCTCCAAAGCCGCCCACTTCATTCCTCTCCCCAAGCTACCTTCGACCAAGGAGACGGGCCAGCTTATGGTGCAGCATGTCTATCGGATCCATGGACTCCCGGTGGACATGGTCTCCAATCGGGGTCCTCAGTTCTCATCCCGGTTGTGGAAGGCGTTGGGTCGTCGGCCAATCTGTCCTCCAGGTTCCACCCCCAGTCTAACGGCCAGTCAGAGCGAGCCAACCAAGACCTGGACATGGCTCTTCGCTGCCTGGTATCCACCAACCCCCCCACCTGGAGCCAGCAACTGATGTGGGTCGAGTACGCCCGCAACACCCTTCCCTCCTCTGCCACGGGTCTCTTGCCCTTTGAGTGTTCCCTAGGCTATCAGCCCCTACTCTTCCCTGAGAAGGAGAAAGAGGTCGGCGTACCTTCGGCCCATGTATTTGTCTGCCGCTGTTGTCATACCTGGAAGAGAGCCCGGGCGGCCCTTCTCAAGACTACCTCCAGGTATCGATGACAAGTGGACCACCACCGGACCCCGGCTCCCCGGTATCATCTTAGGCAGAAGGTATGGCTCTCCACCCGCAAACTGTCCCCCTGGGGATAATCGTCCCTTTCCCAATCGCAAAGGTCATTAGCCCTCTGCTGTTCATCTCCAGTTGCCCCATACGCTTCGTATACATCCCACCTTTCATGTGTCTAGAATCAAACCTACAGCGGGTGAAATAAGTATTAAACACGTCACCATTTTTCTCAGTAAATATATTTTCAAAGGTGCTATTGACATGAAATTTTCACCAGATGTTGGTAACATCTAATAATCCATACATACAAAGAAACCAAAACAAATAAGTTCAGAAATTAAGTTATGTGTAATAATGTGAAATGACACAGGGAAAAAGTATTGAACACATGAAGAAAGGGAGGTGCAAAAAGGCATGGAAAGCCAAGACAACAGCTGAAAACTATCAGTAATTAAAAAGCAATCCAGCCCCCTACAAAAAGGTCTCATTGCCAAGGTGTCACACAAGACACATCTCATGATGGGTCAAAGCAAAGAGCTGTCTCAAGACCTTCGCAACCTAATTGTTGCAAAACATAATGATGGAATTGGTTATAGGCGCATTTCTAAGCTTCTGAATGTTCCAGTGAGCACTGTTGGGGCCATAATACGGAAGTGGAAAGACAATAATTTCACCATAAATTTGCCTCGACCAGGTGCTCCTCGCAAGATTTCTGACAGAGGAGTGAAAAGAATAATCAGTAGAGTTGTCCAAGAGCCAAGGATCACTTGTGGAGAGCTTCAAAAAGACCTGCAATTAGCAGGTACTGTTGTCTCAAAGAAAACAGTAAGTTATGCACTCCACCGCCATGGCCTGTATGCACGCTCACCACGCAAGACTCCATTGCTGAAAAAAAAGCGTTGAAGCTCGTTTAAAGTTTGCTGCACAACATTTGGAAAAGCCAGTGAATTACTGGGAGAATATAGTGTGGTCAGATGAGAGCAAAATTGAAGTATTTGGATGTCATAATACACACCATGTTTGGAGGAGAAATGGCACTGCACATCACCCTAAAAACACCATACCAACAGTGAAGTTTGGAGGTGGGAACATCATGGTGTGGGGCTGCTTTTCAGCAAATGGTACTGGCAAACTTCACATAATTGAATGGAAGGATGAATTGGCAAATTTACCGAGACATTCTTGACAAAAATCTGCTGCCATCTACCAGGATGATGAAGATGAAACGAGGGTGGACATTTCAGCAAGACAATGATCCCAAACACACAGCCAAGGAAACTCTCAATTGGTTTCAAAGAAAGAAAATAAAGCTGCTAGAATGGCCCAGCCAATCACCTGACTTAAATCCCATTGAAAATCTATGGAAAGAACTCAAGATTCATAGAAGAGGCCCACGGAACCTTCAAGATTTGAAGACTGTTTGTGTGGAAGAATGGCCCAAAATCACACCAGAGCAATGCATGCGACTAGTTTCTCCATACAGGAGGCGTCTTGAAGCTGTCATTACCAACAAAGGCTTTAGTACAAAGTATTAAATAAATATCAGTAAGTGTGTTCAATACTTTTTCCCTGTGTCATTTCACATCTTTGTATGTATGGATTACTTGGGTTGTTACCAACATCTGGTGAAAATGTCATGTCAATAGCACCTTTGGAAATATATTTACTGAGAAAAATGGTGACGTGTTCAATACTTATTTCACCCGCTGTATGTCTCACAGCTCTTTGGCTCCTGTTTCCAGGCCCACTCCTCTTCCCCGGCTCATCGACGGCCAACCGGCTTACACGGTGAGGCCTCTCCTGAGGTTTCGACCTTGGGGCAGAGGATTCCAGTACCTGGTTGACTGGGAAGGTTACGGCCCGGAGGAGAGTTGCTGGGTCCCTGATAGAGACATCCTGGACCCAGACCTCATCTCTGAGTTCCAACACCGGCAGCACGGTCAGCCAGGTATGCGCCCAGGTAGGACGCCAGGTTTTACCCGTAGAGGGGGGGTACTGTCACACCCTGATCTGTTTCACCTGTCTTGGTGATTGTCTCCACCCCCCTCCAGGTGTCGCCCATCTTCCCCATTATCTCCAGTGTATTTATCCCTGTGTTCTGTGTTTGACTGTTGCCAGTGTCTTTCCATATAATTTCTAATCAATTGAATTAACCACAGGTGGACTCCAATCACGTTGTAGAAACATCTCAAGGATGATCAATGGAAACAGGATGCACCTGAGCTCAATTTCGAGTGTCATAGCAAAGGGTCTGAATACTTATGTAAATAAGATATTTCTGATAATATGTTTTTCGCTTTGAATTATTGTGTATTGAGTGTAGATAGATAAGGAATACATTTTTTTTTAATCCATTTTAGAATAAGGCTGTAATGTAACAAAATGTTGAAAAATTCAAGTGGTCTGAATACTTTTCGAATGCACTGTAGCTAGGTATTTGTATTATTTATTTTATACAGTATTTAACATATACATAACCCAAACAAAGTCTATTACTGTGCATCTTAAATAAATACTAATTATTATGTGTATATCAATCAGTCTGCGATCAGCGAGTGAGCACAATTGATGCTCCCTAACCCTAACCCTAACCCCAACCAATGGCTATAGACTCTCTGACCAGAGGCTTATAATAAGTAGCGGAAGAGTGGCTGATTTTCCCCAGCTGGAGAAATGCATCTTCTCTGGGAAACCAAAATGTAACTGTTGTAGTGGTTAGTTCCAAATGTTCAATTTGTGCTAATATTCACAGTGCACTGTTTAATAGAGTTTATTACTCCATTAATTTCCCATATAAACAGTTTTTAGAAGGAGAAGTTTAACTTGGGGAGCAAAGTGACATTTATTTTTGTTCTGGGTAAAGGCCCAGACACAACAATACTGCATTGTCTCAGACAGAATAGGACAGAAAGGGTAAATTCTGAGTTAGCTTTACACCTGTATTTGTTTGAGTTTGTCTTTTAGCACTGCTTTGTGCCCTTGAATGATAGATTATCATTATTATCTGTTTGTACGGGCATTAATCTATTGAAAATAATTTGTAAGTTGTTAGTCTCTTATCTATTCTCTCAGCTTCACTAGGGAATTCATAGTATGAAAATGGCTTATCAGAGAAGTGTATTTGCCACAAACAAGTTATTACATGGTAGTATATTCCCTTGGATCAGTTAGGGACCAGTCTTAGGTCACATTCACAGTTAGAAACTCCAGCCTTAAAACAAACACATTGGCTATGAAATGGAAGATGTAATGAAATATGGGTAAGTTAGAGCTACTTTTATATTACTTTGTTTTACTGCTGGACAGATGCAGTTACCAGACACTTGCATCATGCTCCTTAGATAGTCTAGCGCGTGCCTTTTGTAGTCAATAAAAAACAAAAAACTGTTGAGTTAGAATAGTAGAATAAACAAGGTGCAATTTTGAAATGTAGTTCTGTATCAGCATTTGTTCTCTTATGTCAGCCGCTCAATTAGCCCATGTCAATGATTTTGACATTTTATTTTATTTTATTTATTTCACCTTTATTTAACCAGGTAGGCCAGTTGAGAACTGGCTATTTATTTTCTTAGTCACTTTTACTCAAATATTATATAAAAAACTGCAAACATTTCTCTCCACCCTATGGCATAACTTGTAGAATTGCAGGAAACTAGCTATAAAACTGCAAATTTCTCTCTACACTCCATGGCAAAATGAATAGAATTGCATGAACAAAATTACAAAATCTTCTCTCCGCCCCATGGCATAATGTGTAGAAGGAAAATAACTGTACAACTTCAAATTTTTCTCTCCCCTATCAAGAGGGGGGCCGCTGAACTGTTTTTTCTGATTTCAATTTTCTTTTGTGGCCCCCAACCCTATCAAAGTTGCCAATCCCTGGGCTAGCATTTGTCAGAGGTGTCTAGACAGTTTGGTTGTTGTGTTGTCACAATAACATTGGAGGCTACTAGTAGACACAGAATAATTAATGTAAAAAAGTCATCCTGCAGCTGGAGGTGGCGGGCTGCTGACCTTCGCTGGAGGTGGCGGGCTGCTGACCTTCGCTGGAGGTGGCGGGCTGCTGACCTTCGCTGGAGGTGGCGGGCTGCTGACCTTCGCTGGAGGTGGCGGGCTGCGGGCCTTCGCTGGAGGTTGCGGGCTGCTGGCCTTCGCTGGAGGTTGCGGGCTGCTGGCCTTCGCTGGAGGCTCAGGGCTAGCTAGCTCGCTGTCCTCCCAAATGTACCTACATCAATAACTTTTACACTTTTGTGTTTGTACAGATTTAAGTTTATTCATTTTACACACTCAAGTCAAAATAAGATCCTTTTTTTTTTATAGATCCCGCAAGAAAACACCAACCATTTCAACACCAACCTGTGTGTCCCTACTCAATCGTGCTAGAGTGTACACAATTGATTACAACCTATTACCGCCCAGACCCATTGGATTTAATCAACTGGCAGTGTGTCAGGCGGATCAATCTCAATAAATTGAGGCTGCAGACGACAAGTTGCATACATTTTTCATATTCCAAAGTATGGAATATTACTCATTCTAGGGTTTTTTTACATTGTAGAATAAAAGTGAAGACATAAAAACTATGACATAACACATATGGGATCTTGTAGTAACCAAAATCAAAATATAGTAACCAAATCAAAATATATTTTATATTTGAGATTCTTCAAATAGCCATCCTTTGCCTTGATGACAGCTTTGCACACTCATGGCATTCTCTCAACCAGCTTCATGAGGACCGCCACAGGAATGGAAGACCCAGAAATACCTCTGCTACAGAGGATAAGTTCATTAGAGTTACCAGCCTCAGATTGCAGCCCAAATAAATGCTTCACAGAGTTCAAGTAAAAGACACATCTCAACATCAACTGTTCAGAGGAGAATGTGTGAATCAGGCCTTCATGGTCGAATTGCTGCAAAGAAACCACTACTAAAGGACACCAATAAGAAGAACAGACTTGCTTGGGCCAAGAAACACAAGCAATGGACAGTAGACCGGTGGAAAAGTCCAAATTTGAGATTTTTGGTTCCAACTTCAACCAAATTTAGATGGTTTGAATGTGTCGTACCGCAGTAAAGGAAAATCAGACAAGTGCTCAGCATATGTGGGAACTCCTTCAAAACTGATGGAAAAGCATTCCAGGTGAAGCTTGTTGAGAGAAAGCCAAGAGTGTGCAAAAGCTGTCATCAAGGCAAAGGGTGGCTATTTGAAGAATCTCAAATATAAATTATATTTGATTTGTTTAACACATTTTTGGTTACTACATGATTCCATATGTGTTATGTCATAGTTTTGATGTCTTCACTTTTATTCTATAACGTGATATAGTGCAAATAAAGAAAAACCCTTGAATGAGTAATATTCCAAACTTTTGACCGGGGGTGTACATTTTTGTCATTTAGCAGACGCTCTTATCCAGAGAGACTTACAGTTAGTGCATTCAGGGTGAGGAGGGGGTGCGGGGGGGGGGGGGGGGGGGGTGAGTTGGGTGCTGTGGGATTATTTAAGAAAATGTTTTCGAAGATGAGCAGGGGTGTCAGGCTCTGGCCATAGAGAAGCAATAGGCTTCTCTATGGCCCCCAATAGGCAAGAGTCTGACAGTGTCGTTCTTTTCTGTTTCTTTGTGGGTTTTGGGTGGATCCCTAATTAGAGGCAGCTGCTACCCTTTGTCTCTAATTAGGGATCCCATATATGTTGAGTCTGTCCTTCACTCTGGTGTGGGTTGTTATCGTTATATGTTCGCTATATGTCGCAGTCACGGTGAAAAGTAAGTGTGCCTTTTTTTACGTCCGTTCCGTTCGTGTCTGTTTCGGGGAACGTGACGTTTAGTCTATTCGTGTTTTGTTCTGTAGTTCGTCATTTGTGTTTGTTGTTTATACATAGTATATAAAAAGATATTACATAGTATAAATAAATATAGATGTCGAACTACTATCCCTGCGCTGCGTCTTGGTCGCTCTCTGCACCCTTCCGTGACAAGGGGCTCTGCTGTCCTAGCTTCAGGGGGGAAGCTGGTTCCAACATTGGGGTGCTAGGACAGAGAATAGCTTGGACTGGGCTGAGCTGGAGCTGCCCTCCCGTAGGGGTGGGAGGGCCAAGAGACCAGAGGAGGCTTTTAAGCTTTGATAATAGCCTTAAGGTAGGGAGGGGCAGTTTCTCTTGCTGCTCCGTTGGGAAGTACCATGGTCTTGTAGTGGATGCGAGCTTCGACTGGAAGCCAGTGGAGTATGCGGAGGAGCAGGGTGACATAGGAGAACTTGGGAAGGTTAAACACCAGGCGGGCTGCAGTGTTCTGGATAAGTTGCAGGGGTTTGATGGCACAAGGGGGAGACCAGCCAAGGTTGAGGTGTTGTCGTTTATATTCAGAACAATATTCCTGTAAAGCTTAGAGAGGATCTCATGTTAAATACTGTTGAAGTAATATGGCTACAGGTTAATCTGCCTCACCTAAATCCCATTCTGGCGGGAAGTTGCTATAGACCACCAAATGCTAACAGTCAGTATCTGGATAACATGTGTGAAATGCTTGATATATTTTCTGGGTGATTTAAATATTGACTGGCTTTCATCAAGCTGCTCACTCAAGAAAAAGCTTCAAAACTGTAACTAGTGCCTGCAGCCTGGTTCAGGTTATCAGTCAACCTACCAGGGAAGTTACAAACAACACAGGAATGAAAATCATCAACATGTATTGATCACATATTTGCTTTAAAGCAGTATCCAAATCCATCGTATGTAGTGATCACAATATAGTAGCCATATCTAGGAAAACCATAGTTCCAAAGGCTTGGCCTAATATAATGTATAAGATGTCATACAAAAAGTTTAGTTGTGATTCCTATGTTGTTGATGTAAAGAATATTTGTTGGTCTTGGTGTGTAATGAGGAGCAACCAGACACGGCACTTAACACATTTATGAAATTGACTATTCCAGTTACTAATAAGCATGTACCCATTAAGAAAATGACTGTAAAAACTGTTAAATTCCAGTTGGATTGATGAGTAATTGAAACATTGTATGGTTGAGAGGGATGAGGCAAAGGGAATGGCAAATCAGTCTGGCTGCACAACCGATTGGCAAACATACTGCAAATTGATAAATCATGTGACTAAATTGAATAAAAAGAAGAAGAAACTAAACTATGAAACAAAGATAAATGACATAAGAATGATAGTAAAAAGCTTTGGAGCACCTTAAATACAATTTTGGGCAAAAAGGCAAACTCAGCTCCATCATTCATTGAATCAGATGGCTCATTCATCACAAAACCCACTGATATTGCCAATTACTTTCATTGGCAAGATTAACAAATGTAGGCATGACATTCCATTAACAAGCGCTGACACTACACATCCAAGTATAACTGATCAAATTATGAAAGACAAATGTTATAATTTTGAATTCCGTAAAGTCAGTTTGGAAGATGTGAAGAAATGTTTGTTGTCTATCAAAAATGACAAGCCATCGGAGTCTGACAACTTGGATGGAAAATTACTGAGGATACTAGCGATCGGTATTGCCACTCCTATAAGACTACCAGAAAGTGTGTAATTCCGCTACCCAAGAATAGTAAAACTCCCTTTACTGGCTAAAATAGCCGACCAATCAGCCTGTAACATTTTTGAAAAAATGGTGTTTGACCAGATACAATGCTATTTTACAGTAAACAAATAGACTTTCAGCACGCGTATAGGGAAGGACATTTAACAAGCACGGCAGTTACACAAATGACTGATGATTGGCTGAGAGAAATTGATGGTAAAAAGATTGTGGGAGCTGTTTTGTTAAGCTTCATTGCACTTTTGACATTATCGATCATATTCTGCTGATGGAAAAACGTATGTGTTATGGCTTTACACCCCCTGCTATATTGTGGATAAAGAGTTACTCATCTAACAGAACACAGAGGGTGTTCTTTAACGGAAGCCTCTCCAACATAATCCGGGTAGAATCAGGAATTCTCCAGGGCAGCTGTCTAGGCCCCTTACTTTTTTCAATTTTGAGTAAAGCCAGTGTGTCTGTGTATGCTGATGATTCAACACTATACACGTCAGCTACTACAGTGAGTGAAATTACTGCAAAACTAAACAAAGAGCTGCAGTTAGTTTCAAAATGGGTGGCAAGGAATAAGTTAATCCTAAATATTTCAAAAACTAAAAACATTGGATTTGGGACAAATCATTCACTAAACCCTAAAACCCAACTAAATCTTGTATCAAATAATGTGGAAATTCAGCAAGTTGAGGTGACTAAACTGCTTGGAGTAACCCTGGATTGTAAACTGTCATGGTCAAAACATGTTGATACAACAGTAGCTAAGATGGGGAGGAGTCTGTCCATAATAAAGCGCTGCTCTGCTGTTTTAACAACACTATCAACAGGCTCTAGTTTTGTTGAATCTGGACTACTGTTCAATCGTGTGGTCATGTGCCACAAAGAGGGACCTCGGAAAAGTACAATTGGCTCAGAGCAGTGCGGCTGGCCCTTAAATGTACATGGAGGGCTAATTTTTATCTCTCATGGCTCAAAGTGGAGGAGAGACTGACTTCATCACTACTTTTTTTTGTAAGAAGTGTTGACATGCTGAATGCACCGAGGTGCCTGTTTAAACTACTAGCACACAGTTCAGACACCCATGCATACCCAATAAGACATGCCACCAAGGTCTCTTCACAATCCCCAAGTCAAGAACAGACTATGGGAGGCGCACAGTACTACATAGAGCCATGGCTACATCAAACTCTATTCCACATCAGGTAACTGATGCATGCAGTAGAATCAGATTCTATGGAACAGTGGGGACTGTGAAGAGACACACACACACAGGCACAGACACACATACACATGATAAGACATGCACTCTACACACACCTACACATGAATGTTGTATTGTAAATATGTGATAGTGGAGTAGTGGCCTGAGGGAACAAACTAAATGTATTGGGTAAAGTGTTATGAAAAATGTAATGTAATACTTTTTATTCTGTATATAACTGCCTTAATGTTGCCTTTGTAGCAGCTAATGGAGACCTTTAAAAAATACAAATATAAATACTAATACTAATTACCTTGCAGATTACCAAAACAACAACATCAACAGTCACAAATTACCCTGCCCCGTAATCCTGGATGACGTGTCAACAATTATCTGCAAGTTACAGTATGAGCAGTCAGCAGTTCACATACAAAGTAGGCTACTGGGAAGACAGGCAGCACTTAAAAAGACAGTACTAGACAACAACAGATTAAGACAAAAATGATACTTATCACTCCTGGAGATATCAGGAGTTCTCTAGCTACAGAATGAAGCATAATTAAGATGCTTAACAATGGTGAGAAAATACTGCTTGTCTGGTAACTTATCTAATTACCACATGACCTCACCTTTCTGTTAGATGCACTTTATTAGTTTTCCAAGCCCAAATGAGCCTCATTAGACGACTCTGTCTAATTATAGGATATACAGTATATTTGAAGCCTCCAGGGTTTACTACACTACTGTGAAAAATAAAATGCCATTAATCAATCTGCATCACCTAATGTTTCGGACAGTCGAAAACAAAGCAATGGCATCTAATGAAGCTGTGTTTTTTTTTTATCTGGTTGGCTACGCATGAATGGTGTTCATTTCTAACAGGATTGGCATGTGTTTATCGAGTAATCTTTCTGTGCTGTTGATTGATATCAAAGCTATTTGAGCGTTGCAAAAGCGCTTTTGAGAAAACCTTTCTAGAGGTTGTCTGGAGTCAAACCTCATTAAGTTTGTTTTGTCAACATGCTGCTATGAGTGAGAGGCTTCCTTTTTAACCTAATTAGTCGTCTGAACACAGTTTAGATATCCTGGTGTTTAGAATATTGCCGTCAGACAAAACATTTTCCCGCAATTATGGGGACGCGCTCATGCGCAGTCTTAATTGACGCTTCTGCAGCAAGGCATTAAAGACCCACTGTAGAGAATAGTCATATTTTCAATCTGAACATCAATCCTCTGAGTTTACCCTACCACAACAGTGGTAGGCCTGATCACCAACAACGATGAGACAGCCTATAGAGAGTGTGATGCCAGGATAACAACCTCTCCCACAATGTGAGCAAGAGAAAGGAGCTGATCGTGTACTACAGGAAAAGGCGGAACAGGCCCCCTTTAACATCGACAGGACTGTGGTGGAGCGGGTCGAGAATTTCAAGTTCCTTGGTATCCACATCACCAACGAACTATCATGGTCCAAACACACCAAGACAGTCATGAGGAGGGCACGGCAACACCTTTTCCCCTTCAGGAGACTGGAAAAATTTGGCATGGGTCCCCAGATCCTCAAAAAGTTATACAGCTGCACCATCGAGAGCATCCTGACCAGTTGCATCATCGTCTGGTGTGGCAACAGCTCGGCATCTGACCGTAAGGCACTACAGAGGGCAATGCGTACGGCCCAGTACATCACTGGGGCTCAAGTTTCCTGCCATTCAGGACTTATATACTAGGCGGTGTCAGAGGAAAGCCCAAAAAATTGTCAAAGACTCCAGTCACCCAAGTCATAGACTGTTCTCTCTGCTACCGCACGGCAAGCGGTACCGGAGCGCCAAGTCTAGGACCAAAAGGCTTCTTAACAGCTTCTACCCCCAAGCCATAAGACTGCTGAACAATTAATCAAATGGCCACCCAGACTATTTACATTGACCCCCCCCATTTGTTTCTACACTGCTGTTACCCACTGTCTATGCATAGTCCCTTTGCCCCTGCCTACATATACAAATTACCTCAACTAACCTGTACCCCCGCACATTGACTTGGTACCGGTACCCCCTGTATATAGCCTAGTTATTGTTAATTTTTTTGCTTTAGTTTATTTGGTAAATATTTTCTTAACTCTTTCTTGAGCATTTCACGGTAATGTCTACACCTGTTGTACTCGGCACATGTGACAAATAAAGTTTGATGATTTGATTTGATTTGATAGTAGACATCTTTGTCTGTAAATCATTGTTTTTGTGTAAATATTTTTTTATCTTGGCCTGAAGTTCAAATGAGAGGATGTTGCTTTACCAATAGTTTGAGTAGCTATGGTTTCGCTGCTTGAAACAAATCCTACATTTCCGTTTTCATGTACTAAGGAATACCAGAATAAGGAAATCAAACTATCGCTGGCCAGCACCTTTAGTGCTCTGGTAGCCTTATTCCGAGAAAAGAAGAAACATGGATGTAGTCTATAGGACGAGGGAGAAATGCTTCCAACAGTCCAGGAGGACCATTGTGTGCTTTAAATATATTATGACTAAATTCACACGGGACACATTTAGTGTGGTGTATTGAGTTGAACATGCCATTTCGGTTTTTCAGAGAACTACAGTTTATTAAAATATTCTTTCCTCTTGGTTTTTCACCCAACATCTAAGGCCGTCATGAATTTTTACAACATTGATGTCATTTTCCTAAGTGATTTCAGCCCATTGCAATAAAACATTTATATACAGCCCCATCAAAATGCTGTTACATAGTCCTCATATATTTGTATTACTGCTTGGTGGATTGTTAAATAATTTATTTCCTTTTCTGCATCAAAAGTTTGCTTTGTTTGTGGGCAATTCCACAGTAACGGAATTACGCTGAGATGCCAAACGAAAACTATTGATTTCTAACTTTAACAAACCATACAACTCTATGCACAATGACTACTTGAAACAGTACACAGTAAAAAACAGATGCAGTTTGGTACCAAACATTGTATCTGTAGATGTATTTTAGTAACATTTCCAGTGGACTTTTTTTTATTTGTCCTTGTGCATAAAATTGAATAATTTGTTAAACTTTGAAATCAGTGGTTTTTGTTTGGTATACATTTTAAAGTGAAAAATCTGATTTTCAGAGTAATCCTGTTACCATAGAATTGCCCATTAGCAGAGGGATCTAATACTTCAATAGAAGTGCCAATGTTACATTAAATAAATAAAAATACAAAGTAATGTCTTTGTTGGTTAGACAGTAATTTATACAATTAACTCAGCTGAAGACTGGCTGTACTTCTTAAAACACATTACTTCCACATGTATCAAAAGCTCAAATAAGGTACCCTTTTCAAATAAATAATTTGATCAAAGTTCAAGACTTTGTGGTTTTTCAAATGGCTGTAGTCTACTTTAAAATGAGAACTTGCAGAAATAAGAAGTGAAGATCTTGATATCGTCTATCAAAATTTTGGCAGTCTTGATCATCTATCTTTGTCTACTCAAACATTTACACCAAACACTTTATACAATGAAAGAGTCAACTGTTTTTTTAAATACTAAATTTATCTCAGACTACAGTGGTTATTCTGCAGATACCTGTTTGGTTTTGTAATGTTGTTTCATTTAGACTGTATTCAGTCTATTCAATTAATTATCTTGCTGAAAGACTCTGAGGGAATGATAGGTAACTGTGAGAGTAGAAGAATGGCATGATGAGGGATGGAATGAAAAGGTGAACCTTCAATGAACCCTCACTAAAGAAGGACGGACACCACTGATGGCACGTTAAACGAGAAGGACATGAGCACATAGGAGAGAGAAGCAATGAAAAGAGGAGCAAACAGTAGAATGCAAGGAGGTTCTGAAAGAAACCTTTGAGTACAGAAAATCAGAGAAGGAACCAAGGCCATATATGGGAGGTCAAGAGAGAAAGAAAGCATCAATAGGATGAGTGAATGAGAGACGGGAGCAAGTTATTCAACCCCTTATGTAACCTCTAATTCATTGAAACTATTGACTGGGTGAGAATGGCTGTATTGACTTTGATCTGAATTGAGTGACTTTCATTGTCAATTTTGCCCGGGCTGCAAGCTCAGTGTGTCAATTCACCCCCAGCCTTATGGTGGAAGGGATATGAGCTCCCTCCATGAGTTGTTGATCTGCTTGGAGATGGAGACTGGATGAAGATTCATGTTTTCTCTAACCTTTCTCGCACGCACACACACACACACACACACACACACACACACACACACACACACACACACACACGTTAAAATGGGCTATGTCATCCACCAGCCTTTTGAGATGCCATGTGAAGCGGAGTCTTTCTTAGTTCTCCCTTGTGTTCTCTAGCTAAAGAGCTTTGGATACTGGGAGAAGTATAAGGATAAAGTTAATTAAAATTGCAGAAGAACATCAGCACACACTTCCCTCAGAGTGAGAGCACTCTCACGCTCTCTTCTGGTACGTAACATAAAACAAAAAAAATGATCCTCCAATTTCTCCACTGCAGTCATTTTTAGGGCAATTTGTTCTTACATGGGTTGAGTACATGTACAATTGTGTTAAAGAAGCAGTTGAATGGAGCAAGGGAGCAGTTGAAGAGGACAACACACCTGGAACTAAAGTGCCATATACTTTTCCAACGAATAAAAACTGGTACCATATTCGTAAAACTAATTAGGGTGCTCCTATTTCCTTCATGGGTGCCCAATACAATATTTAATTCAAAGGTATAAACATGTATGGTAACTTTTCAATAAGCATAATGTGAAGGATCTTCTCATGCATGCCTAGAGTTATGTAACTGAAATGCATAACACATTGGGATGTGTTAGTTGATAAGTTGGATAAGTTAGATCATAAAGTGATGTGTCATCTTCTGCCTAGGATCATCAATCTGGATTGGCTGTGCTGCACTGTTTGCTTTCCTCTTCCTGTCATCATTTTCTATACCATGATAGCCTTACATACAGGAACTCCATGCACACATCCAAGAGTAGAGAGTGCCTAGGTGATACACTATCCCAATCTAATCCTGACATGTTTTGTCTTTTTCTCCTAGCCTCACAAACCACAAAATCAGACTTCATTGCTAGGCAACTAGTCTTTGCACAGAGGGGGAGAGAGACACTAGGCTGTGTTCATTTTGTTGTTGGAGATCTGCTGCTGGTGGGAGTAGTACAGCCCAATCTAAAGAGAACAGATGATACAGAAAAAAATAACTACTAATAAAAACAACCTAATAATTTAGTAATTTAATCAGGTCTCTCAACGACTACTCTACGTCATGTATGACTTGTTCTTATACATTCCTGGCCTTACTTATACCATTCCTCTCCAGATTCCTTCTACCAGAATATTAACTGGTCTCACACTGTGAGATGTCAATTATTACCATACTGTAAATGTACTGGGCAGAGTACAGAGAGAGAGAGTATAAGGTAATCATTCACCCTGATCTGAATTAATAACGCCTCATTAAGCCATTGGAGACAGTGCAGCACGAAGGAGAGACATCCATAGCTCAGCATGGATTGGCCCATCCACTTACACCGAGTCAAGGGCTTCACTGTCAACATGCCACGCTGCTTCTCTCTCACAGACACACCGCTCGCTCAGCTAGTATCACGGCTAATTTGTACAAATCCATTAGACTGAATTGACTGATCTGAGATGCGTGGGAGTTATTCAATGGTTCAGATATGCTTTTTAATTGACTTGTGGGTGGAATTGCAAGGTCTTCGTCAGTCCGGGAAAGGTACACTGTGTGACGGTTTGCTGCCTGCACACGATACAGTTAGCGAACATTGGTGATTTTCCACTAATTTAAAGTTATGCCATGTTAAATGCAAGTCTGGTAAGTGCACAATAAATAAGTTCCAACTATTTGAGTGCAGTGCAGTTCACCACCAATCCAAATTGAAATATTGCGAATACATAATCATTCAAAATGGTCCCAAGCCATTGCATATATCCCAAGTCTACTGTTAAAGCATATAGTATGTGTAACAGTGAGTGGATTGAAAACTCCTCAGTGGCCAAAAGTCTATAGTTTACTTCTTCTTACTCTCATCAGCTGTCAGCAGCTTCCTTTGCTTTCCCCCTGGACAGTGCACTACAATACAATACAGTACATGAACTATACAACATAAACAATGAGAACATTAGTCGATTTAAAGAAATATAGAACCTTAAGGATTTTATTACCCAGAGTAAACACAATAATACCGGGACTTGGTCTTTTGTATCGGTCTCCTTCTGTTTTTAAAGTTCGATAGGTTGGTTCTCCAGCAGCAGAGGAGGAGGAGGAGGAGGAGGAGGAGCAGGGAAAATTGTTTCTTGGAGTGGAATCCTGTTGTTTTGGTTTTATTCCCAGGGTGCACTTGTCCGAGTGGACTGAAGGGCACTCCGGCTCAGAAATCGCCCCATCTCTCTTCACACTAAGTGGATGTGACAGGTAGCCATGGAAAACGCAAAAGGGACACAGCACTGAAATTACGGACATGAATACCACAGTGTCACATGAATACCACAGTGTCACATTAATACCACAGTGTCACATTAATACCACAGTGTCACATTAATACCACAGTGTCACATGAATACTACAGTGTCACATGAATACCACAGTGTCACATGAATACCACAGTGTCACATGAATACCACAGTGTCACATGAATACCACAGTGTCACATGAATACCACAGTGTCACATGAATACCACAGTGTCACATTAATACCACAGTGTCACATGAATTCCACAGTGTCACATTAAAACAGTGTCACATGAATACCCCAGTGTCACATTAATACCAGTGTCACATTAATACCAGTGTCACATGAATACCACAGTGTCACATGAATACCACAGTGTCACATGAATTCCACAGTGTCACATTAATACCCCAGTGTCACATTAATACCCCAGTGTCACATGAATACCACAGTGTCACATGAATTCCACAGTGTCACATTAATACCACAGTGTCACATTAATACCCCAGTGTCACATTAATACCAGTGTCACATGAATACCACAGTGTCACATGAATACCACAGTGTCACATGAATTCCACAGTGTCACATTAATTCCACAGTGTCACATTAATACCACAGTGTCACATTAATACCACAGTGTCACATTAATACCACAGTGTCACATGAATACCACAGTGTCACATTAATACCACAGTGTCACATGAATACCACAGTGTCACATGAATTCCACAGTGTCACATTAATACCACAGTGTCACATTAAAACAGTGTAACATGAATACCCCAGTGTCACATTAATACCAGTGTCACATGAATACCACAGTGTCACATGAATACCACAGTGTCACATGAATTCCACAGTGTCACATGAATTCCACAGTGTCACATTAATACCACAGTGTCACATTAATACCCCAGTGTCACATTAATACCAGTGTCACATGAATACCACAGTGTCACATTAATTCCACAGTGTCACATTAATTCCACAGTGTCACATTAATACCACAGTGTCACATTAATACCACAGTGTCACATTAATACCACAGTGTCACATTAATACCACAGTGTCACATTAATACCACATTGTCGCTCATAGCTTTTTTTAATTCAACATGGGATCACAATTGGAAAATAACCAACCGGAAAGGAAGGAATAGCAAAGGGTTTGATGTGTCTTGTTTATTGCTGTTAAGCTTAACCTTCAAAGTCACATCACAAGATGATGGGAAATACATTAAATGAGTTGAAAGAAAATGTTATTCTTTGATATTAGAGGCATTAATCTTTGATGAAGGAGCAACAGGTTTCAATATATTTTTGAGTGTCATAGCAACAGGGTCCAAAAAGGGTATAAGGGATACTGCATATTAAATATTGCCACAGATAAGTTATTGTCCTGGTTCATTTATTGACCTACTAATCCTGTTTAGGGCAAATTGATACAAATTTAGGTTGAATGAAATAAGAGAGAGAAAATGTTAACCCGAACAGGAGCATTGTTGTAAATGGCAACCAAGCAAAGCAGACTGAACTTGTTTTTAACTTAAATGAGCGTATGGTTGGGGGCGAGCACCCCAAACAACATGTAAGCTATATATCAAAGCTAAAAAACATAAAAATAATCCAAGTGAAGAAGGGTAATCAGGCACCTGTAGGGGGGCACCTGTGCAAGTGCCTGGACTGTGGCTACAGCCAAAGACCTTCAACATAATAAAATCTTTGCCAACAATGTTGTTGAATGGAAAGTTATTTGATCTTGGGTTCCCGCCACTGTAGAGATCCATTGTTGTGGAAAGCAAGCATGATTCTCAGTGGAAAGATCATCCATAGGACACACGATGAGCTGTCCATGAAAACAAGGTTTTTCTGTTTCACAAAACAGACATAAAGAAGTGTCCCTTGCCACTGGGCAAACCACGTAATTTCAACATGTATCATTGGGCTATTTAATGTATTACAAAAGTAATATTGAATGCAACCAAATATAAACATTTAAAGGAGATGTATCTACTGCTTGTATAGTTCCGTCTGAGCCACTGGCTAAATCCCATTCTTTAACTGGTTGAGTTGGAGACATGACTCCAACAGATCATTTGTTAACTTGTTGAGAAGATAATAGGCTATTTATTGTATTTCAAAAATGATATTGTATTGTGCTTGGTTGTCAATACAACCAAATATCAACATTTAAAGGGAAAGTATATTATTTTTGTATACTGTAGTTACATCTATGCCACTGGCTTTAATTCCAGTTCTTCTACCAATTAATAATTTATATGTTGGATTCACATCTCAACCAAAAATGTAAGTTAAAGAGAAGTATTAAATCAAATCAAAGCAAACTTTAAATGCACTTTAAATAAAGTTTGATTTTATTTAGTCCTATTCTTTCAATTGAAACTTTTAAATGACTTCGATAGCAACAGTGAATCTATTTCATTTATAAGTGAAGCTCTCTTTACAATCATTCTCATAATGGCACATTGGTAATAGTCAGTGACAAATATCATAGCTATGCTGGGCTGGGCTTTGTTAAATGGGATTGGATGGAAAAACAAAGGGTAGATCCATTCTCCAGTAGGAGGTGCTGCCCAGACTATAGAAAACATTTTCTGATAGTGGATATAACATTGAAGTTCTGATGTTGTTTTAAACCTAGAAATTCAACATACACTGAACAAAAATATAAACACAACTTGTAAAGTAATGGTTCCATGTTTCATGAGCTGAATAAAAGATCCCAGGTATGTTCCATACGCACAAAAATACAATTTCTCTCAAATTTTGTGCATAAGTTTAAATTCCTGTTAGTGAGCATTTTCTCCTTTGTCAAGATAATCCATCCACCTGACAGGTGTGGCATATCAAGAAGCTGATTAAACAGCATGATAATTACACAGGTGCACCTTGGGCTGGGGACAAAGAAAGGCCACTCTAAAATGTGCAATTTTGAGGGAGCGTGCAACTGGCATGCTGACTGCAGGAATGTCCACCAGAGCAGTTTCAAGAGAATTGTATTTTAATTTCTCTACCATAAGCTACCCCCAACGTTGTTTTAGAGAATTTAGCAGTACGTCCAACCGACCTCACAACCACAGACCACGTGTAACCATGCCAGCCCAGGACCTCCACATCAGGCTTCTTCACCTGTGGGATCGTCAGAGGGGGGAGGGCAGATTGCTGAGGAGTATTTCAGTCTGTAAAACTCATTCTGATTGGCCCCTGCCCAGTCATGTGAAATCCATAGATTAGGGCCTAATGAATTTATTTAAATTGACTGATTTGCTTATATGAATTGTAACTCAGCAAAATCTTTGAAATTGTTGCATGTTGCGTTTTTATTTTTGTTCAGTATATTTTATACAAGGTTTGTCTATGTTGAAATGTGGTTACCATGATGACATAATCCTGTGGTAGAAATTTCACCCTCAAAACAAGTTTACATTGGTTACTTTTTTCAAATCCAATGTATTTCGACATAGATTCCACATCACAATAGATTGACAATTTATGTTGAAACATCTCAGATTCAACCAGTTTGTGCCCAGTGGGTTTCTTATACACAGTTATACCAACCACATATGTGTCTGTAACATTCAGAGACTACTTTGATAACTACGCTGATGGCTAAATCATGTGAAATAAGACAAAAACAAAGAAGTGAATAATCTAAAAGCTGAAGGTATAAAAATAAATGACAATGAGTAATTGTGCATCAGCAGTATAAGGCTTAGAGCAACACTCTTTAACATAATCTAAACACCATGTCTGATAAAAGGGGTTAGGAGAGACGCTTGGTTCTACAAAGCAGGAAAGGTCATACTGAGGCACATAACATGTGACTGTGCATATAATTCCACATACATCCATTTGTCTCGCCTCTCCTTGGTTGGCAGATAAATATTCACATTCTGTAAGTGAATCCACTTTACACATTGTTGCCTTCTTTTTGACAAGCGACCTCAATGGCACAAAACACCCTTGCAAGTAGTTATGTCTCTCTAGTGATACACAGCCTTCACCCTCGAAGCTCTGCTCTCCAGAAGGCTAGCAATTTGCCCTAATGGTTTTACATACGTCATTCCCTGAAACAGTCACTGTGATTTACCTGAGCTGTGCAGGCAGCTGCGAGGACATTGAAATTGCGCCGGATGGGTCCCATGAACCACCAGTCATAAATAATCCAGAGGGTGTGTTCAACAAATACATGTTTTTTTTCTTGAGTGCCATCCTCATCCTCCTCTGTGGTGCATAATGTGACTGGAGGCTGGAGGGGCCGGGGTTGTACCATCCTTCTCCATCACAGTTCACTCTCATGTAGAACCACTGTTCACTCATTGTGGCTTGTTCTCATTTGTTACCTCATTGAGATCTATTCTCCTCTATATAAGCTCAGAACATAGCGGTTTCCTCTAAGAGCACGTCCTCCAGAAACGTATGGCTCCTGTATGCTCCTTTAAAACAACACATAGGTCTATTCTCCTCTACAACAGCTAATAGAGGTATTTTATCATTGACTATAGCAATTTCTAGAGATCCATGGTAATAACATTAGTGCAACAACAATAAGATTAGACCAGTCCCATGTCCCCCTAAAATGTTTAATTATTTGTGTTTTTATAATTGTACTGAGACCTAACATGGCCTGCCTGGCTGACTCATTTGTTTATTCAACCTTTATTTATACAGGTTCTTCTCATTGAGATTAAATCTCTTTTACAAGAGAGTTTAATAATGGTCACGATGTCATCTTGATAAGGCAATGATTCTCAAGATGGTCTCTCCACCAACCTTACCACTCACTGTTAATATTTCCCAAAAAAATTCAAAGACATGCAAGTGGGTAATTCGGTTGGAGCTAACTTTGTTGTTCACGGAGGGGAGAAGAAGAAAAAAGGAGAATTAAAAACACAATCAGCAGCCCTGAATGAAACCTTGTGATGAAGCCATGTGTGCAGATGGAAAAACCATGTCCAATTCAGAATGTCTTTATTAATATGTAAAGCCCATCTGAATGCACGATCAGTCACTAGTCACTCGAGGGGAGAGAGAACACCTCGTCGGAAGGCTTTAGCGCAAGAGATGCTGGAAAGCTACTCCTGTTCTGTTTGGGTTTTAGCTGGAGGGTGAGAAGCAGATAGAACCTGTTATCTGCTGGCACTGCTGTTATTTATTCCTTTGTTTAATTCCCACCCTCCCACTCACTGTTCTCACTGAGGATATAGGGCCCAGAACGCACAGCCCAAAATGGAGCCCAGACACTACCTGTCAACACTGGTGGCTGGTAAGGATGACTGGGTAACGAAATGTACCCAGTCAAACTACTTGAGATCAGTCACTTTCAATGGAAGGAAAACACAAAAAGAGACAATTAACAAGTTAACGGTTGTCGACTATTTAAGCAGAAAGTCCCAAATGTATGCAAATTAGAAGCGATGCAACCCTGCTGGATAGGCTAGAAGCCAACATGTCATCTTGCATGCCTTTGCTGTCTCTGAGATTCCTTGTTACTTTGCAGCTATGGTGAAACCACGGCATAAGCCCTCCAGAATACATTTTGACCCCAGAGAAACATAAAGTTTGTATCCCATAGGCCATTCTTAAAATGTCACCCATTATAATTTGTCTACAAACTACCAATGGGTCCCAAACATGCATTAATCGTGTAGTGCTCAGCTTTTCAAACTGCATCTGTCTGGTTTAGGTAGGTATTCTCTGAGGAAGATAACACCCGAAGCTAATTCATGGGGGTAACATGAAATAATGGACAGATAGAAATTAATTGTGTAGAACAGACTCGAAATCTCGTGGCTCTATACATTACATTTCTATGCAATGTTGTAAATAATGCACTACACTGAATAAGCCGTAGTCATGATCTGTGTGGGTCTGAGTTTTGGGAAGGGAGTTAATTAGAAGGAAGGAAGAACATACCAATTGAGTGCAGTGAAATAAGCTAAGCCACTAATAAGCTATAACTAAGATAAAAAAAATATCGATACATTCTGCAAATCAGCAGAGAGAATACATCGACTAAAGAAAACATCCACCAAAAATCCTGAAAATACATTTCCATGTTATGTACACTGAACAAAAATATTAATGCAACATGTAAAGTGCACAAATTTATTTACATCCCTGTTAGTAAGCATTTCTCCATTGCCAAGATAATCCATCCACAAGACATTTTTTTTTTTTTTTTTTTTTTTACCTTTATTTTACTAGGCAAGTCAGTTAAGAACATATTCTTATTTTCAATGACGGCCTAGGAACAGTGGGTTAACTGCCTTGTTCAGGGGCAGAACGACAGATTTTTACCTTGTCAGCTCGGGGATTTGATCCAGCAACCTTTCGGTTATGGGCCCAACACTCTAACCACTGGGCTACCTGCCGCCCTGTGACATGTGCGACATCTGACATGTGTGGCATATCAAGAAGCTGATTAAATAGCAGGGTCATTACACAGGTACACCTTGTGCTGGGGTCAAAAAACAAAAAAACACTCTAAAATGTGCAGTTTTGTCACAACACAATGCCAAAGACGTCTCAAGTTTTGAGGGAACGTACAATTGGCATGCAGACTGTAGGAATGTCCAACAGAGCTGTTGCCAGAGAATTGAATGGTGATTTTTTTACCATAAGCCACCTCCAATGTCATTTTTGAGAATTTGGCAGCACATCCAACCAGCCTCACAACCGCAGACCATGTGTATGGCGTTGTGTGGGCGAACGGTTTTCTGATGTCAGAGTGCCCCATGGTGGCGGTGGGGTTATGGTATGGCAGGCATAAGCTACAGACAACGAACACAACTGCATTTTATCGATGGCAATTTGAATGCACAGAGATACCGTGACAAGATCCTGAGGTCCATTGTCGTGCCATTCATCGACAATGGACCGCCGTCACCTTATGTTTCAGCATGATAATGCACGGCCCCATGTCGCAAGGATCTGTACAAAAAAAAATGGCTGCAAAAAATGTTGTAGTTCATCCATAGTCTGCATATTCACCAGACATCTCACCCATTGAGCATGTATGGGATGCTCTGGATCAATATGTATGACAGATTGTTTCAGTTCTTGCCAATATCCAGCATCTTTGCACAGCCATTAAAGAGGAGTGCAGCCTGATCAATTGTATGCGAACGTGATGTGACCAGCAGATGCATATCTATATTCCCAGTCATGTGAAATACATAGATTAGGGCCAAATTTATTTCAATTGACTGATTTCCTTATATGAACTGTAACTCAGTAAGTTCTTTGTGTCACGGCCATGCTCACCTGTCTCACATTCCCCCGATGGGGACCCGGTCCTGGCGATCGACTGACCGGGCTAGAGAATAGGTACCGGGTCATGGAGGGACAGATGTCGGAGCTCATGGACATGTCCCGCCTGATACTACGAGAGGGGGGTAAGGCCCAGAGCCAGTCGGGCAGTGCAGCGGCGTCCTCTCCCTCTGAGCGTGGGGTGGCTAGCGGCTTCCTGGTGAGTGAGATCCGGAGAGCCTTGCCAGAGCAGTACGGAGGCGATCCGGAAGGTTGTCGTGGTTTCCTTCTCCAATGTGATTGTATTTCTGCCGATCTCCGACAGGGAGAAGGTAACCACGATGATGTCCCTCCTTACCGGGTGCGCCTTCGACTGGGTAATGGCATTGTGGGGAAGCGGTGCTGAGGATTTGAGGTCCTTCCCCCAATGGCTTGCGGAAGGGAGGTTCGGATGGAGCTGGCTTGTGTGAGCAAAACCATGTCGCTGGACGTGTTCATCGGCCGGACCATTGTTATCGATGGGCAGCTCCGGGACCGTGACCGTTTGGGCCGTCAGTCGGCTCGTCCTCTCCGTCGGGTGGAACCGTAGCTCGAGCCAATGGAGCTGGGGTTGATGAGGCTCCCTGCAGAGGAGAGGGACAGCCGGAGTTGACAGGGCTTGTGCTGTCTGGGTGAGTAGCCAAACAGCACAGACAAGCACAGTACGTGCATTAGGCATATCAGAATATTGCTGGGCCCTTCTGTTGCTCAATTGTGTTGTCTGGGAAAACTCATTCTCATGTCTCCACAGCTCTGATCAGGGAGTTTCATCGACCAGTCCTTGGTGTCCGCTCTCCAGCTGCCGGTGCACAGGTTGAGGTCCTCTCTCCCCATTAAGGCCGGTGGGCACCGGCTCCATTACCCACGAGACTTGGCCACTCACCCTCACCATCAACGGCTGCCATCGGGAGAGATTGGAGTTAATGGTGCTGACATCCTCCATACATCCGGTCATCCTGGGTCTTCCTTGGCTTCAACAACACGATCCCAACATCTCGTGGAGTAAGAGAGAGATCCAGGGCTGGTCTTCCAGATGCCGGAGGAGCTGTCTCAAGCTGACCTGCGGATCAACATCGGTGGAGAGCCCTGTATGCGCCCTACAGTCCAACGGCCCACAGGAGTATGCAGACTTGGCGGGGGTGTTCTCCCGCGAAAGGGCAAGGTGTCTCCCTCCTCACAGGCCGTGGGACTGTACCATTGACCTACTGCCTGAAGCTGTTCCCCCCGGAACCGGATCTACCCACTCTCTGTGGCCGAGTCTTCGTCGATGGAGAAGTACATCTGTGAGTCGCTGGAGCAGGGATACATCCGGAGGTCCACATCGCCTGCTTCAGCGAGCTTCTTCTACACCGCGAAGAAGGACGGGGGACTTCAACCGTGCATCGACTACCGGGGCCTCAACGACGTGACCGTCAAGTTCCGGTACACGATGCCCCTCATCCCACCGGCCATAGAGCAGCTCCGGGGGGCACGTTTCTTCACGAAGCTAGACCTCCGGAGTGCGTATAAGCTCATACGCATTCGGGAGGGAGATGAGTGGAAGACTGCTTTTAGCATGACGTCGGGCCACTACGAATATCTGTTAATGCCGTATGGCCTGAGCAACGTGCCGGCGGTATTCCAGTCATACTTGGACGAGGTGTTCGGGGACATGGTGGGGAGACATGACATCATCTACATTGAGGACATCCTGATTTACTCCTCCACCTACACGGAACACGTGGTCCACGTTCGTGCTGTCCTGAGACATCTCCTAGATAACCAACTATACGTCAAGGGAGAAAAGTGTGTCTTCCACCAGACATCCATCTCCTTCCTTGGGTATTACATCTCCCCGGAGGGCGTGAAGATGGAAGAACTGAAGGTGGGGCAGTCAGGTCATGCCCAGCTCTCAATGAGCTGCAACACTTCCTTGGGTTTGCCAACTTCAACCGCCTGTTCATCCAGGGCTATATCACCATCGCCACTCCACTCACGTCATTGCTGAAAGGCAATCCTCAGCGCCTCCAGTGGACCCCGGACGCAGAGAGGGCCTTCCAGGACCTGAAGGGCAGGTTCACCAGAGCACCCCTGCTCCGCCATCCCGACCCGCTACTACTTTTTGTCGTGGTGGTCGATGCGTCCGATGTTGGTGTGGGGGCGGTCCTTTCCCAGTGGCACGGGAGTCCCTTGAGACTACACCCCTGTCCCTACTTCTCGAGGAAGCTGTCTGCTGCGGAGAGGAACTATGACGTGGGTGACCGAGAGCTACTGGCGGTGAAGTTGGCACTGGAAGAGTGGAGACACTGGCTGGAGGGCGCACGAGAGCCATTCACAGTCCTGACGGATCATCGCAACCTGGAATACGTCAGGGCTGCTCGACGCCTCAATCCCCGGCAGGCCAGGTGGACAATGTTCTTTGCCCGGTTCCGCTTCACAATGACCTACCGCCCAGGCACCAAGAACACCCGCTCCGACACACTCTCCCAGATGCACGACTGAGGGGCAGTCGTGCATCTGGGAGAGGTTCTCAAAGTTAGTTTGTTTTGCTCTCTGCCTTCCAGGTTGCTGAGGTCCTGTTCCAGCAGTCCTCCACAGGTTTAAAACCGTTCCAGGCCGTCCTGGGCCGGCAGCCTCCTTTATGTCCTTGGATAGGTACCAAGCCCAGTGACGTGCCATCTGCGGAGGACTGGTTTTGATCTGCAGAGGAGGTATGGTCCGCCACCCATGTCCGCCTGCAGGAGGCAGTTGCCCGCAAAAAGAGGCAGGCGGACAGGCGGCGGAGCAAGGCTCCTGACTACCACCCGGGGACAGAGTGTGGCTCTCGCCGCAAGTTGAGGCCCTGGTATGTGGGGCCATTCAAGGTCCTCCGGAAGGTTAATGACGTGTCACTTACCCTCCAACTGCCCCTCCCTTATTCTAATATCTCTCCCATGTTCAATGTCTTTCTCCTCAGACCGGTGGTTCCTGGTCCGCTGGCTGGAGCCGGCCCTGCTGTTGTGCCTCCGCCTCCGGTGGAGGTGGACGGGGGCCCAGCATGTAGAGTGGAGACTGTGTTGGACTCCCGTGAGCGGCAGGGTTGGGTCCAGTACCTAGTGGACTGGGCGGGATACGGTCTGGAGGAATGCAGCTCGGCCCCTCGTCCCGGAGGTCGAGGGGCCGGCCGGTCCGGGCTCAGTCATCAGCGATGGGTCGCAGATGTCTACCGCCTGCACCGGCCGGCCCCTCGACCTCCGGGACGTCCGAGTCACCGATGAGTGGCGGCATCGGGAGCCGCGCCTTTGAGGGGGGATACTGTCACATCCATGCCAACTCCCACCCCGGCGCTCCGGCTCGCCGGTGTACTAACCACCGGAATGAGGACGATGGCAGCCTTATCCAAGCGCCCATCACCTGTCTCACATTCCCCTGACTCCACACGCCCACTGAGATAATGGTGGGCTGGACATGCTGAGAGATGAGTTCGGATTGGTCTGCCATGTAGCACGCTTCTGTCTATAACATGAGCTGGTCAGTGTTTACCAGAGAAGGTAATGTGAAGAACATGATGTGCAACATAGTCAAATTAGGATATAACCAACGAGACAGTGTCCAAGTTCTAAAATTCCCCGGTAGAATGCCCTGCTTTTATTTCGTCACACTCACTACCATAAACTATTTTCTGTAATTGCCTCTTCATTAACTTTTAAATAATGAATACAAATGAGCTATAGTGAAGACGTTGTCAGCTATATGATAGGGTCATTATTTGAACTGGCTAGCCAGCTAACTTAACATTAACTAGCTAGCTAACAAGCTAGAAACAAACGAAAACATTGTTTTAGAAAGTTGCTTTTAGTTGCCTGGATTGCTATATTGACATATACTAAATCAATTTTTAAACGGGTGGGTTTATTGGTGTTAAAATACACAAGTTATGCTATTTTAGACCACCAGGCTTCTGATGTTGTGCAGCCTGTAGTTTTTGTGTTTTTACTTTTTCATAACGACAACGACAAGTTCGATGTCGGATGACAATAGAATGTTCATGATGTCAATAACTGTCGATAGACGTAGTATAAACCACCCTTTAGTCTTGAAATCTTTGGTTGTTTCGTACTGTACATAGCCTCACATGTGAATCCTTAAGATGGGTGGGGCTAAGGCTTAAGAGGATGTGAACGACGCTGAATGGGTGTAGACAAAGAAGAGCTCTCCAGTAGGTTTACTAAAACATTCACGGGCCATTTTCTCAAAAGCACCATTATACATTTTGCTATGTAAGACCAAATCGAGTCTGTCGGTCACATATTTTAATGCAGAATGCAGAATGACCATTATTTGGCTAATAATGGGTTTTCATGGAAAAAAGTGTATAAGAAATAATAATGACAGAGACAGACCTACGTCCATAGGGAACTTAAGAAGGGAAGAAGGGGATAATTCCTGCAAATTCAAGCGTGAATGGCTTTAGTCTTTGTCTAAGACATTCAAAGTTTTACTCTTTGTTTGAGACATTCAGAATGACTTTTGAAGTTCTTATGGTCGCAGTGAGATAATTTTACATTACTGTGATAAATCCAAGAAGTACAATCCATCTGGGATGCTTTCACCTTTATGTCCCCCTTACCTAAGTCTGCAGCATTAATTTGCCTGAAAGGGATATCACATACTACTCCCATTCGTCTTTTCTCCTGACTAGACAGCAACACGTCTGAGATTCTCTTTTCAGATTCAGTGATCATATTCAGGAACATTTGACAGAGTCCATATGCTGTCTGTCTGCAGATAGGCAGCCAAACAGTAGAGTTCAGTTTGGGTGGCTTCTTTTTAAAGACATAGTTATCAAATACGGAGAAAAAAACTAGTAAATGTGCAATGGCAGAAAGAGGGTAGAACATTAACAATTCAATGATTGTGGTTCTTACAACTAGACGATGAAGAAGAGCACTTTGTGACTAGCCTTCAGGCGTGAAATTATAATGCCAACTAAGTAGGCCACTCATTCTAGTACGATTACTAGAACCACTACTATGCGCAATAATAAAAACAATACTTCTGATTAAGTGAACTTTCATTCTCTTGGTAAAAGTTATAGACAACTGATTTGGACGGTGATTCCAGAAGTCCTGATTCTGGAATGTCTTTTCCTGATTATGAAGACAACAACATTTTCAAGTATCTGTAAATTGAATAATCAAATCAAATCAAATGGTATTGGTCACATACGTGTGGTTAGCAGATGTTATTGCGGGTGTAGCGAAATGCTTGTGCTTCTTGTGCTTTTTAACCACTGTAACATTGTTTCCCCTGGAACAGCATATGTGTGCAATTTAATTGCACAATTTAATTAAGCGTTAAATAATGCAAATAAACTGCAGCCCATTGGTCTATTTAGAAACATAACCCTCCTCTGAGGACAAAAGGAAGAAAACGAAATACATTTCCAGAGACTAGACATGATAATTGAAGAGGGCTGAATACATTTCCATATTAAACAGACAAAATGTGAAGGGTTCTACAAAACAATTCAATGAAACTGACCCTTGGAAACTAGCCTCACTAAGCACAGGTTAGCCATTAATAGGCAGGGTTAATATCCTCGAGGCAATTGTAAAGAAACACAATTACAGCTGTCACGCAGGATTAGGGTGTCCACATGTCCCGATTGTGCGGGACAGTCCCGCATTTTAGCCCTTTGTCATGCATCCCGCAACCAAACAATCATGTCCTGCATTTTATCAAAATATTGAAACACCATTAATATACAAAAATGGTAGATTTGTTCCATATTTCAGCAGTGACATGTATTCATCATTATGTTTATTTTTTATTTTTTATTTAGAAGACGCTCTTATTTTTTAAATTACATTTGTATTTAACCTTTATTTAACTAGGGAAGTCAGTTAAGAACAAATTCATATTTACAATGATGACCTACACCGGCCAAACTCGGACGACGCTGGGCCAATTGTGCGCCGCCCTTTGGGACTCCCAATCACGACCGGTTGTGATACAGTCTGGATTTAAACCAGGTTGTCTGTAGACCCCTGTGCCACTTGGGAGCCCCCTTATCCAGAGCTAATTACAGGAGAAATTAGGGTTAAGTGCCTTGCTCAAGGACACATCGGCAGATTCACATAGTTGACTCAGGGATTTGAAACAGCAACCTTTCGTCTTATCTGTGTTTAATAAATGTCCTTCAATTCACAAGAGGCTGAATGTATCTCATCAGAAAAAGGATCAGAGATAACGAAACAGTGCCCCTCTGTCTCAGCATGCGTAGCGTATCTATCTGATGCTGTCTGTTTGAAAGAGTATGACATTGTTGCTGCCCGTAAATGCAAGGGAAGCCAGCGAGCATTTGATAAAAAATAAAATAATAGTCAACCATGTAGCTAGATGTAGTATGCTAATGTTAACTAGCTGGCCTGGCGTATCGTTGCCCATGAAAGGAAGTTAGGCTAGCGAACAAGTATTTTAGCCAGGTAGCACAGGACAAAAAAAAAATAAAAAAAAATGGTGTACTGTATGACAGAGTCATAGACCGTTTAGGTAACATAAAAGAGGAGGACGTTTCTCTACAAGTAGGGTGAGTCAACATGTTTTTTCTTCTTGCACGCACGCACACTCACACATAAATCAGTACCATGGACAGCCACATCATATTTAGCGTACATTTAGTCACTGTATTAGACTGGGTGATTAGATGATGTTGAAATGTTGACGTTGAAATGGTACTGGAATAGTGGAGGCAGCTTCTGTTTTCTTTGCGACTTTGCGGTAACTCTCCATGGTTCTAAATCAATTACCTTGCTTGACCATGCTGTAGGTCATGTTTGTTACATGCAATATATTTTGTGGACTTCACCGGACAGATGTTGCTCTCCTGTTTTGTAATGAAACAAATGTGTGTTTGAATTTATTCTGCCACTGTGTCTCCTTATTGTTTCAGCCTTAGACCTATATATCACGATGTCAAAGCACATGAACTTATAGGTTAAAGAGTAAACAACTCATAGGTTGTGATATGGCTTTTTTTCTGGATTGGCTTCCCGGTGATTTACCCACGCACCGCTACTGTATTTCAGTCAGGCATTCTAACCTGTGTCTTTTGCTGCAGAGAGGAAGAGGCGAAGAGAGAGGTTTCACTCTCCAATATCTATCCAAAATACACCCAATGCATTTCTATGGGCTTATTTTGGACATAAGCTTTTCGCCTGCCTTCCCACCTTTGGGACAACGACTCCCATTGTTAGGGCGGAGACGTAAGCATCTCGTCATTATATACAGATCTCTGTTTGCAGTCGCGTTGCTCTTTTGACAAGATATAGATCATAAGGATGTAGTACTGGTGATGTTAAACACTTCTCCAATCGTTGTTGAGATCTGATATTCTGAGCAGCGCAAGGCGATATGCCATATCGTCAACAAATCACATTTGTAAAATCTGTTCAGTCTACATTCCAGCTAAACTTGGAGAGGACAGTTAAAAAAGAGCCACAAAAGTAAATAAATAGCCCTATTAGGCTGAATGTATATACTGTATATATATACTGTACAGTTGACGTCTGAAGTTTACATACACCTTAGGCAAATACATTGAAACTCAGTTTTTCACAATTCCTGACATTTAATCCTAGTAAAAATCACCACTTTATTTTAAGAATGTGAAATGTCAGAATAATAGTAGTAATAGCTTTTATTTCTTTCATCACATTCTCAGTGGGTTAGAAGTTTACGTACACTCAATTAGTATTTGGTAGCATTGCCTTGAAATTGTTTAACTTGGGTCAAATGTTTCGGGTAGCCTTCCACAAGCTTCCCACAATAAGTTGGGTGAATTTTGGCCCATTCCTCCTGACAGAACTGGTGTAACTGAGTCAGGTTTGTAGGCCTCCTTGCTCGCACACGCTTTTTCAGTTCTGCCCACACATTTTCTATAGGATTGAGGTCAGGGCTTTGTGATGGCCACTCCAATACCTTGATTGTGTTGCCCTTTTTCCACAACTTTGGAAGTATGCTTGGGGTCATTGTCCATTTAGAAGAACCATTTGAGACCAAGCTTTAACTTCCTGACTGATGTCTTGAGATGTTGCTTCAATATATCCACATAATTTTGCTTCCTCATGATTCCATCTAGTTTGTGAAGTGCACCAGTCCCTCCTGCAGGGAGCATCATGCTGCCACCTCCGTGCTTCACGGTTGGGTTGATGCCTGATTTCTTTAGATTTTCTCATGATGTCGAGCAAAGAGGCATTTAGTTTGAACGTAGGCCTTGAAATACATTCACAGATACACCTCCAATTGACACAAATGATGTCAATTAGCCTATCTGAAGCTTCTAAAGCCATGACATAATTTTCTGGAATTTTCCAAGTTGTTTAAAGGCACAGTCAACTTAGTGTATGTAAACTTCTGACCCACTGGAATTGTGATATAGTGAATTATAAGTGAAATAATCTGTCAGTAAACAATTGTTGGAAGAATTACTTGTATCATGCACAAAGTAGATGTCCTAACCGACTTGCCAAAACTATAGTTTGTTAACATGAAATCTGTGGAGTGGTTGAAAAATTAGTTTTAATGACTTCAACTGTATGAGGTGTTAAAACTGAAAAAAATACAAGGTGATTTTGTCAAACTTGTGAGGCTCTCCATGTTCATTAGTTGCTCATTTAACATATTTTCTGCTACTTCTGATTAAATCTGGTTGTCAGTCTCCCTTCCTAACTTTTGTGCTGCCCCCCCAAAAAAAATATTAATGTAGGCTACACTGTCCAGCATTTGGGTATTTTAAATGTGGTCACCTTAGTCACACTTGAGCATTGTAATGTGATAAGGAGAAGCAGGAGAAGCTGATATGATACCGAAACCAATGTTGAACTCTAGTAAGGTTACAAGAAGAAAACACTCTGAAAGAGAGAGAGAGAGAGCAAATGCAATGTTTGATTGTGTGAAGTGAGAAGTTAACCACCGGATTTGAAAAGGAAGGGGGGCCAGATGATCAAAGCGTGAATCACACGTCATTAACTTCTGTATCGGAGCCAAGGCAAGAAATAGGAATGTCTTCGAGCTGAACTGTGTGTCATGGAGCCCACATAATGCGACTTGTGCCAGTTAATACAAATGTATTGTCATTTTATGATGAATTAATCATCGATCTAATGACAAATACAGTGAAGTGAGATAAAGTGAGCTAACAAGCTATCTGTGCTGAAATGGTGTGTCAGTGGCAGCAGCAGCAGGCTTACATTGAAACATTATGCAGGTCACTTCCTCAGTATGGTTCATTGTTGGTCACAGAAATGCACATTGTCATACTGTAAATCTACATACACTATATGTATATACAAAAGTATGTGGACACCCCTTCAAATTAGTGGATTCAGCTATTTCAGCCACACCCGTTGCTGACAGGTGTATAAAATCAAGCACACAGCCATGCAATCTCCATAGACAAACATTGGCAGTAGAATGGCCTTACTGAAGAGCTCAGTGACTTTCAACGTGGCACCGTCATAGGATGCCACCATTTCAACAAGTCAGTTCGTCAACTTTCTGCCCAGCTAGAGCTGCCCTGGCCAACTGTAAGTGCTGTTATTGTGAAGTGGAAACGTCTAAGAGCAACAAGGGCTCAGCTGCAAAGTGGTAGGCCACACAAGCTCACAGAACGGGACCGCTGAGTGCTGAAGCGAGTAAAAATCGCCTGCCCTCAGTTGCAACACTCACTATCTGCCACCGGAAGCAACGCAGCACAATAACTGTTTGTCGGAAGCTTCATGGCTGAGCAGCCGCACACAAGCCTAAGATCACCATGCTCAATACCAAGCGTCGGCCGGAGTGGTATAAAGCTCGCAGCCATTGGCCTCGGTATCAGTGGAAACCCGTTCTCTGGAGTGAATCACGCTTCACCATCTGGCTGTCCGATGGAGAAATCTGGGTTTGGCAGATGCCAGGAGAACACTACCTGACCCAACACATAGTGCAAACTGTAAAGATTGGCGGAGGAAGAATTTTTGGGGGATGTTTTTCATGGTTTGGGCTAGGCCCATTTGTTCCAGTGACAGGAAATCTTAATGCTACAACATACAATGACATTCTAGACTATTCTGTGCTTCCAACTTTGTCCCTTTCCTGTTTCAGCATAACAATGCCCCCCGTGCACAAAGCGTTGTGGAAAAACTAGACTGGCCTGCACAGAGCCCTGACCTCAACCCCATCGAACACCTTTGGGATGAATTGGAAAGCCGACTGCAAGCCAGCCCTAATCGCCCAGCATCAGTGCCTGACCTCACTAATGCTCTTGTGGCTGAATGGAAGCAAGTTCTCGCAGCAATGTTCCAACATCTAGTGGAAAGCCTTCCCAGAAGAGTGGAGGCTTTTATAACAGCAAAGGGGTGACCAACTCCATAATAATGGCCATGATTTTGGAATGAGATGTTCGACCGAGTAGGTGTCCACATACTTTTGTCATGTAGTGTATCAAACCGTATGGACCCTCTAAACTAATTTGTCTCCTACATTAACTTCATCCACCATACAGGCTCAAAGGAAAACTGAGTAGTGCTGTTATATTGTATCAGACCAACATGGGCCAGTCTGTGTTTCAGAACCACAATCCAGTTCAATGTCACAATGTTGAGCAGAAGTAAGTCAGACAGTCAGAACTGGAGCCGCTCAAAACAAGGACAAGCCGGCACCACAACGAGGGCAAATCTCTCCATAGTTGGCTGCCCCATAGCTTAGGGCTCTGCAAACATCTGTTGAATGTATTAAGATCTAAACTTCAGCCAATTACCAGCAAGGAACACTGCCCCCAGTCAAACAGTAGCTCCGTCCCATTTGTTAATTTGCATAACTCTCACTGGCTGGTTGTTGACTGGTTGTTTGTTCCCTTCTTCCCCTGCAGGTGTATAGCTGCGTCTGGTCCAAGGACAGGGCCGAGGAGACTTTACAAAGCAACAGAAATGAGGACCTTGCAGTCTGACGTGCTTCATAAAAAATCAATGCGCCAGCACATGAGTGGGTTGTGTGGGTGTGTTTTTGTGTTTGTTTGCTCATCTCCTTTCTCTGGCAGCTATTTAACATAGATATATTAAAAAACAGAAATGAGTTTCATCCCTGGCGTTTTCATGTGCTGTGCTGTGCATAGGTGGATGAACCTGAAAAAATAGCCGATTATGTTGGATTGGGGGTTGTTTAGAAGCTTTCTAAATGGGCAACTGCCAGATCACTGGCTGGTGGCTAATGTATGTAAACAATTCATACAATTACATAATTTCCTTTGATACCAGAACATACATACTGTATGTAACAAAAACATACCACCCACCCAGCCTTTTTAAACATTTGATAAGGCTTTGGCAGGTAGTCAGAATGGGATACATCTGTGACTGTAGAGTAGCGTGGTTGGAGATAGGGCACATGCTCCAGGTCTTGGCTGCATCCATGACATTAGTGTGCTCTGTGAATCTAATAACGCCTCCACGCTTGTGTAATGAAAAATAAATCTAACGCTGTGCTCCATAGCAGTCAAAGCCAAGGCCCTAAGAAACAAGAACGCACCACATATTTGACACAACCTATTTGTGTGTACAGACATTGAAGAGGACCCTTACTATAATCTGTTTTGATGACTCTCTCCTGACAGGTGTCTGAACCATTTAAAGATCTTAAAGATGTCACCAGAAGAAAATGCAAACGTACACCTGTGCACCTGGAAAAGGTGTTTCATTACCAACTCAGTCTCTCCTTCTCTCCCAACTACCTGTGATCTGTACACTTGATTTGATTTGATTTATTAGGATCCCCGTTAGCCGACGCCAATGTCGACAGCTAGTCTTACTGGGGTCCGACATATGACGACAAATACCTTACAGACAAGACTTTACAATTTACATAGACCTGCTTTCCTCACTATCACCACCACCACAGCTGGAACCCTATTTTGGTTTCCACAGAAATTCTACAGACCTAATAGCTCTATTGTTTATGCTGTGTGAAGTACTTCATCAGACCAAACCTTGTCCAAGCAAATGTTTACACTGTATGGACATGAATCGAGGCGCCACACAAATATCCAGTGAAAGATGAGCATACATGTTGAAGCGGCAATCCGCCCGTAGATTGCAGTTCTCCTTGCTAATTAAATTTTATGAATATCAAAAGGTAGGCTTGCTATTCCAGCTAACATGTTAGGATGTAATCTAGTATTTATGACTAAGGATAGGGGTATAAGTCCCAGAGTTGCCTGGCTCATTAGCTACTCGTGTAATGGGGATATGGTGGGCTGTGCAATTGCATCTGGGTGTGTAATGGCGTCCTTATTTCCCCATGCTCAGCAGTGCAGCCCAGAAAACCATTTACATTTCTTTGTTTATACAAGAACGACTTAATGTCAACCAGTGAACAACTTCCATCAGCTATCTGTCAGCCATATCAAACTCAATTACACCCAGCGAAGTGAGCTGCTTATGCCTCTACCAAAAAAGTAATTTCACACCAATTAATAGCTACAACAACAGAATCTGTGATTCGGTATCATCGACTCCTTCAATCGTGGCCTGCGACCCAGACAATGTGATACAATGAGTTTATGAACGTGAGAAGATGGATCCTGATCTTTGTTCTGTGGTGATAGTTTTGCTCAAGTCTAACTAATATTTGGGAATACATCCTGTCTTTCTAAGGCAAAAAGGAAACAAACATAGTGAAAAGAGAGGGGAGAGAAAACACTCACTATTAAGGGAGAGGAGAAACAAACACAGAGCAGCTGTTGAAGAGGCTAAATAATTAAAGCCACAGCACAATACACATGTCTATCCGCTTTAAGTTACAGTTTTAACAGTGGCCATGTAGGATACTGTGGCTATTTGATCATAACGCAGGCCTACCAGAGTGGCCTACCATCAAAAACAATGGAGAAAATGCATCCCATAACATTTTAACATGGAAATAGCTGTTCTATCATTCAGCATACAGTAGCAGCCAATGTGTGGTGTTCAATGTAGGTCAAATTATGCTACCCTCTGCCTATTGGCTACTTAGCTTATTCAAGCCTGTCTCAAAATACAACACCCTTTAAAAAACTCTTTAACTGACTCGCTTTTCAAAGATGTCTAGAAATGTATACGTTTTGTGCTCTTGTAGGAAGCAATCAGTCCCCTATTGCTGACTACAAAACTGGGCTAAGAACTCACTAACTAGCAAAGGATATGAACAAAATGTGCACACGTGCGCCATGCAGCTCTCGCTTTGATTTCTAAACAAGCGCATCTACTCACGACCGCTCATGCTGTAAACACAGTCCAGTTCAAAGTAAATGGCACAGATCCATTTATTTCAATGGTCTATTTGCATATAGACCTACTGCAGCTCTGATTGTTTATGCCTCACCGATTTGTGTAGAGTACGGGCTGAGTAGTGCGTGTCAACGCGATAGAATCCTACTCCAATGCGTTCTGCCTACAACAAAATCTCTTCAAACAAAGTCAAATCAAATTTGACTGGTCACATACACATATTTATCAGATGTTATTGCGGGCATAGCGAAAGGCTTGTGTTCCTAGCTCCAACAGGGCAGTAGTATCTAACGTTTCACAACAATGCACACAATCTAAAAGTTAAAAAATAGAATTAAGAAATATATAAATATTAGGACGAGCAATGTCAGTGGCATTGACTAAAATACAGTAGAATACAGTATATACATATGTTTCCCAGCTTTGATGCACCTGTACTGACCTCGCCTTCTTGATGATAGTGGGGTGAACAGGCTGTGGCTCAGGTGGTTGATGTCCTTGATGATCTTTTTGGCCTTCCTGTGACATCGGGTGTTGTAGGTGTCCAGGTGGTCAGGCAGTGTGCCCCTGGTGATGCTTTGGGCAGACCGCACCACCCTCTGGAGAGCCGTTGTCGTACCAGGTGGTGATACAGCCCAACAGGATGCTCTCAATTGTGCATCTGTTAAAGTTTGTGAGGGTCTTAGGGGCCAAGCCGAATTTCTTCAGCCTCCTGAGGCGCTAATGTGCCTTCTTCACCACACTGTCTGTGTGGGTGGATCATTTCAGTTTGTCGGTGATGTGTACGCCGAGGAACTTGAAGCTTTCCACCTTCTCTACTGCGGTCCCGTAGATGTGGATGGGGGCGTGCTCTCTCTGCTGTCTTCTGAAGCCCACAATCAGCTTCTTTGTTTTGTTGACATTGAGGGAGAGGTTGCATAGTTTGTTTTGTTTCAGTGCGTTGCATTGAAAGTGGCTAATATTGTGTTGATTAGATCACAATTGCCACAGTAAAGGAAAACGTTGATAGTTTTAACAGGGAAAACTCTAGAACAGAGGTCACCAACCCAAGCCGAGATCTAAAGCTCAGATTTCATTTTTTACATGACTTGTAAGCCCATGCAACATTAACCAATCAAAAACAGTACTGTAGCAATGAGGATTGTGCTGTAAGCTATAGGCCCAATATATTATCACCACATATTGGCTTTGCTTGAATTGCCTTGCTAATGCATTGATGTTCAGGAAATGTTTTACAATTATATATCAAAATTTGAGGTAGGCTATATGATCACACCGGTAATAGATCCATTGTTGTATTACTTGTTAATCACAGTTGAGTGAGCATACATTCATCATTTGCTTTTACATTTTTTTATTTTACTGGGCTGATGGTGCCTGCATCTGATGGTCAGTCTCAGCGGAGGGAGAGAGCAGAAGACTGAGGGTCCGCCTCTCAACATCCCTCCCCTCTCCCTTTCCTCCACTGTCACTGAACAGAAAGGGACACCGTCTTCCAGATGATGGCGAAACTTGAGTCACACCTCCTTATTTGTACAAATTCATGTTTTTACTCCTATGAACAGAGAAAGTTAAATATTCTTCAATATTAAAAAACACCCAAGCTGCTAATAATAATAACACAGATTTATCGAACGTATGTGTCAAATTGTATGGGTAGACGGCTTGACAGAAATGGTGGTTTCACACATATCCAGATAATGCTGCTTACCATTTTGCACAATGATTTTGCACGGTTTGATTTAGCCTTTACTGCTGCAGTGCTTGTTGTAGCGCTGAGTGGAAATAGGAAGAACACGCATTTTATGGCTTTTAAAAATGTTGAATACAAAGTGTTGACAGTGATGAGTAAGAACTTAAACATAAACTCACTCATACAAACAGCAGCTCTTTGCTGTATTCGTTGACAGTCTCTCTATTTAGCTTTGAAATCTCACAGTATCAACCTTGCTGTAGCTTTCTTTTATGGCTGCTAGTTACTGCAGACACAGTCATCTGAGCCATCCGATTGGCCAACAGTAGGCCTATAGTGCACTTGATTTGCTCCCTGGGCCCGCTGGGAGGGTAGAGTTTGTATCTTCCTACCTGGCGTTCAGGGCAGTTGAATTGGGTGCACCTACCATCAACAGCCGAGATGAATAAAAAAAAAACAGGAACACAAGGCTTTATCGTTGTTGTTTTTTACAGAAATATTTGGCGATCGACTTGGAATGCCTTGGAGATCACGATCGACCAGTTGGTGACCACTGCTCTAGAATGTTGAGTGAAGTTCAGTTTCCTGCTTCTCTCTGTGGGCTGATATTTTCGGCAGTCTCGGGGAACATTGCCTGTTACCATAAATTGTTATATTATATGAGAATCTCGTTATTGAAGATATTCTCATTTGAATTAAAATGTACAGTGGGGAGAACAAGTATTTGATACACTGCCGATTTTGCAGGTTTTCCCACTTACAAAGCATGTAGAGGTATTGAGTAGCATTCATGGAGCAAAAAAGTTTTTGTATCAGTTTTTGAATAGCTTGCCTGTGGGTTGTCACATCATTCCTACAGAGGAGTGAAAGAAAATCCCTCACAACTTGTTGAATGTAGGCTGCTTGCTGACAGTCTTCAAGCGACGAGGATATTGGGTTCTCAATTAACATAATCTTCCACTCTCTATGATGACTGAATGCGAAACAATGAAGAACTGGGCCCATTATTGACATCTCGAATGTACCTCAAACCATCTAGGTTGGTGTTGTGTTTCTAGCAATGGAGCAGTTCGGAAGACTTTACTGGGTCAGAAAGTCTCTGTGTGCCAGGAAATCTTCAACATCTCATAACAAAACCATGCATAAAGGGCAATGAAGACTATCACAATAAGCCAATTAGAGTGATAAAAAAACTTATGCATGAATTCGCTCTGCAATCCATCAAAACAAAAAAATGAACTCACACCACCTTTACATGTGGTAAACACAATTCATACACTAGTGTGATTTAATTCAAATTCAACACATTTCTGTACATTTCTGTATCATGGTCAGCAGTTCATTACAGATTGTTCATCAACTTCTGCAAACTGCTTCTGTCACTCTGTAACAACCAATTTAAATCCCAAATTACTGCTGTATCACAATCTATGGCTGAACCTTGCCTCTCTGTATTACGCGTCAACTGATCTTGTAAATTGAAGTATTTGAAAAGAGAATGCCATCTACCTATTTAATGAGACAAGGAATGCAGGCTTCCAAGCACAGCAGCCGTCTCCGTTTGATGCTCCGTGTTTCCTCAGAAGCAGGTAACGCCGAATACGGTGGCTGTGAATTTGTAGCCACTAATTAGATTCACAAGGAGATTATTAACGCGAGGCCGCTATACCCCACACTGAGTGTCCTCTGTCCTGGGAGATTTCTCCCAGACAGATACAGCAGACTGAGTCACATTCTATTATACATTCTGTTTTATTGGCTGTGACAGCGAAGAACAGCCCAAAGGCCGTTGTAACTTGACAAAATCTGGAAACTTCTGGAAACTGTCAAATATCCGAGTTCCAGTGACATCAGTCGAACAACAATGCAGGATTGAATAAACTCGGGACCTTGTGCCCCACCTAATGCTGGGGCAATGAAGAAGATTGTGTAGACACTACCCTCTGCCGAGGCCCCAACAAACGTATGTTCCGGTTTTCAGGGGAAATGGAAAGAGAGCCTGTGACACGACTTCCACTTTTGGACATTAACGGCACTGTCGTTGTTAACAAGGCGACACTCCCTCTTAACTCCTCCACATTTACTGGATTGGTTGAACATTGCAGAAGAGAACATCCTCTGACGGTTTTTTTCTTCTCATCAAGACCAGTATGTAGGGGATCTCGTTTCAGGCGTTTCTTTTACGCCTGCATACGTTAGGTTATGTACACAGACACAAAGTTGTAGCCTACTATCTAAGCCTCTGTGTCTGAGCCTAGGTGTGGAATGTGGACTATTGACAAAGCTGTGTGGTTGAGGAAGATGAAGGAGGTATCCACATGTATGCCCTGTGTCCCGTCTGTCACATTGTGATTGGTATCAAATAATGTATCTTTCTGATGTGAAAAGGGGGACAAAATCATTGTGGAAAGAAAGAATGGCAGACGTTGATAAGCCCAGAGAATTACTATTGCACAGCGATATGACATGTGGCAAGAGCAGAATATAAATTAAGCTTAATGCGCTTTCCACAAAGATTGGACACAGTCTTAACTGAACAAGAAGGCGACAAGTTTCTTTTTTTCTAGGCAATAGGCATCAAGGTCCTGCATATTTTTTCCTCAACATTAAGGATTCTGTTCACAGGTTTTTACATGAGCAGTTGCAAATGGGAAAATTGGAAAATGTTTAAAAAAGGAAGAGATTGGGCAAAAAGATATCAGGCATTTTAGTTATCAATGGGTGTCTAGCCATTGAACCTCCTTTTAAGTCTTGCTCCCATATGACAGAATCAAATGCACACATTACTCACTACACTCACACACTAGACTACTTCTATGTATCATGTACCGTGTATCAGTCTTTTGTGTATTTTCGTTCTGGCATTTTGCACCTGCCCATGTTTTGTTGTAGCTGCTTGACAAAGATCTATCCATCTATCTATCTATCTATCTATCTATCTATCTATCTATCTATCTATCTATCTATCTATCTATCTATCTATCTATCTATCTATCTATCTATCTATCTATCTATCTATCTATCTATCTATCTATCTATCTATCTATCTATCTATCTATCTATCTATCTATCTATCTATCTATCTATCTATCTATCTATCTATCTATCTATCTATCTATCTATCTATCTATCTATCTATCTATCTATCTATCTATCTATCTATCTACTCTCAAAGATCATGTGGGTTCATTTTGAGGTTTGATAAAAGCTTGGTTTTGCCTTCATTATGGATGAATAAGCATACAGTATGTGCACATTTTGATACTGCATTCCTGTGTTGTGTCACGTGAGGCATTCCCTTGTCAGGAATGAATAAAACATCAAGCAGGGTCACGATACTGCTTTTCATACACTCAGGATAACACTGTTATCTGCACCAAAGCAACTGCGCAATGATCACACAGCACAACACTCGACTGCTGTTGACGATGTCTGCAGGAAGATACTTTAGTCTCTGCTTTGAGTGAATGTTATGTTCTTCTTCTGTTTTCTTGTGTTTTACAAAGATTTCCAAAAGAACACATTCTTGGTAAAAGAAAAATATCAGCTGACCTGTCGGAGGGCATCTAACATTGTTACAGACAGTGTTCGGTTCTCTCTTGGATGGAAAACTAGTAATGGGTTCTAACTTCTAAACTTGAAATATTACATATCCTTACTCATGTTATCATATTAGAACTAAGGGTATGGAAATCCATTGAGGGAGAGAGGGGAATGCAGAACGTTTACATTCTGTCAGAACATGTTATTGTTAGATATCAGGTATTCTATGGAGAGGCCACAGTCTGGTTCAAGTCAACAGGACAGCCGTGAGTTGGGTAGAGATGTATTGGCTTTCCGGATGTGTAAAGACGAGACTCAGCATAGGAGGAAGATATAAATACTGTATGTGCTTGTGAAAATGTGTCTTTGTCTTATGCAGCTGTGTGACCCAGTGGGTGAATAAACTTGGTTTGAGCTTTACTAGTCATCCGAGTTTTACTCTGTTTATTTAGAACCTAACACTAGTTAGGAAAACAAAACATCTTCTAAGCAAAGTGGCTCCTGGAAAGTTTGCCTCATGCATTTTCCAATATGTAAGGGAGTCTGCCTCATTGTCTGCCACTGAAAGACACAAGTACCGCCACTTTTTAGTTCCATTTCAGTAGCGTTCCTTATCTGAAAGGTCTGGGACAGTGGCTCACTTAAAAAAGCACCCTAGAGTCTTCATGGCCTTCTTTAGCTGGCACTGCTCCTGTTACAGCTATCTCTGATTCTTGAGAATGAGACACAGTTGCACCAGAGTCAGACTGGCATTGCTATACAATTGACTGCAGTTCTGAAACAGCTGCTGGCCAGATGGTATCCATCTTATTATCAACAATGAACAGGAGCCTCATCTTCGGTTCTTGTCATCTCAATAGTCCAGAAAGGTCTGTTGTAAATATTTGCAAACTTATTAGTCCAGAATGGTGTGCGTTATGGATTCAGTGATAAAGAGACACTGACATGCAGAGTAAGGTGGTCTACCTGTGGGGTCAGTGCAGAAAGATTTCTATAATTTTACAACGTAGGTCTATGAATGCATTGTGTATTTATTATTACTTTTATTATTATGTGTTTTACTTGGGAAGGACCCATAAGTAAGCATTTCACTGTTAGTCTATACCTGTTGTTTACAAAGCATGTGACTAATACAATTTTATTTGATATGAGTCATCGCGTTGGATTGAATTCAGCCCTTACTGGACAATCCAGCAGGATCTGCTGCTCTCTACCTTTAGGCTATGCTCAAACCATACACCCCAACCCGAGCACCTGCCACCTCAGGTCTCTTGGCCCTCCCAGCTCCAGCTCAGCTCAGCCCAGTCCAAGCTCTTCTCTGTCCTGACACCCCAATGGTGGAACCAGCTTCCCCCTAAAGCTAGGACAGCAGAGTCCCTGTCCATAATCCTCCTCCTCACCTCGCGTTAATAACCAGCACTTGTACTTGACCCCCCCAGCTCAGACTCGACTGACAGCTACGTTATTGAGGAAATATTTCCTTTCTATGCCTGTGATATGTGGTTGTCACACCTAGCCATCTTAAGATGAATGCACTAACTGTAAGTCGCTCTGGATAAGAGCGTCTATTAAATGACTAAAATGTAAAATGTAAACAATCCAGCAGTGATTTCCGACACTGCACACACACAATTCCTTGCTTCCAACACTTTCCTACTGTTTACAATACAACCCAGGTTGTTAACACAGGTCATTGATTATTGAACCAGCCACATACCACCTGCGTAGCTTTACGGTAGAGAGAACATTTGCTGGTACTAATGAAGGTTCACCTCAAAGTCAATGGGAAATAAGGGAGGAAAACAGGGAGAATTGTTGGGGGCTATTGGGACGGAGTAGCCTGAGTAACTGTGTGGTGTTGTTGGGCTAGAGGTGTGGGTGTGGAGATTCCGCTCACCCCTTGGCCTAAGTAGGACGGGACGATGGGCAATAAATCCAAGGACCTCTTGACATGATGAAATATGTCTGTGTCACCTCCAGATCCATGAGCTCAATTTATTCGCTGCACCACAAGGTCATGGTGGAGATTTATCTGTCAGACAGCTTTAGTCTTTTACTGGCTCCTGTCCCTTCCATTAGTGAACTAGACCAGAGAATACCCCAAACAGTAGTTGATGTGTGGATCATCCTGGTTAAGGGGATCTACAGTGGGCGCATGCATGCCCTCTGGCAAGAGTTCTGGCTAGAGTCTTTCCTAGTGTCTTAATAGGGGGTGGGAAAAGTATCACAAGCCAATACTAATACCAATACCAATATAAGTTCCAATACATATGCCGAGCCCAATTCTGATTCCAATTCCAATAAGCAATACCAATATCAAGTGAACCGTTACAGAGAACTAGTTGTCAACTGTCAAAGATAGATTGTGTTGACTAGACCATACTGAGACCAACCACCCTATTCACAAATGCTTTGCTAGCTAATATCCATATCTTAAAATAATTGAAATTAACACAAGTATGCTTTTAATACACATTTGATCTTAGCCCTCTTCTGAAAGCGGAGACTTAAAGAGAATAAACGTGAGCATCCTTTTAATGAGTTTACCATAAAGCTTACCACAAATAACCTCTCTTGAATTTTGCTTTCAGGTGCCCTGACCTGTACAAAATAATGTGATGGGACTGAGTAGGAGAGTGGTAGTAATTAGTGAATTCAACAGAGGCTTTTGGCCTTTTTAAAAGCAGCCACTCAAAAATAATTATCCTTATTTTCGATTCAGAAAATAGAGGGGGTGCGAAGATTTCCATACTACAGTTCAGTCTTCAAAGAGATAAAATGTACGGTCTTGTTGACTCCTTTACCATCTGAGGTAAGATCTGTAGTCTGCAGGTCATGAAGTTCACAATACTATGTATCTACGAAGAATAAATCAAATACTGTCTAATATAAATGTATTTGTCCCCTTGAGAGCTAGGGAAATTTGCTTGCTCTATAAAGTTGATCTGTAATTACTATTAACCTTGTAATGGGGATGTTTAAATGAACTAAAATGTAAAATGAACAACATAATGTTTAGCATATTTTGAGTCTGTGTAATACACATAATTTCCAGTGATCTATTTCTAACACTTAAGGCGCGGGTTGATGGTCACTAGACTTGTTATGGAATATTCTCATATCTGTTGACAGTGGTTGACGCCAGACTGGAGGTAGAAGGACTGAAGACACACTGATTATTCTCTGTTGTATTGATGACATTCTATGAAGGCTGTGATTCTGTAGTAGCTGACAAAGTCACTGCCTTTTGTTTTGACTTCCTAAAAGCCCCTCAGGCTGGTGTTTACAGAACATTTGGTGTTGTCTGATAAGGATATGAGGGCCTGCTCAGAGAAGTCCGGTTAGACATTTTCTCTGCTTCTGTCTCCCTGTTGCATCTTATAATAAACCAGATGGATTTTTTATTGACTTTATCAACGACTGCTCTCCTTTTGTTCACCTGGAAATTTCTATTACAAACCTCATATTAATATGTAGTATTCCACTTGTGTAATATAAAACACACTTAACTGCATTACTATGAAATGACAATCTCTAAAGTAGTATTGTAACATATACAATGCTGTTACTTGGGTATTTACAGTGTTACACAGGTAAGAGAAACTTCATGTTGTGTTACCGTTGCTTCTGACTTGGTGTGTTAGTGCCATTCCAACTTTAAGCTCTACGGTATGTAATGTGATAGCCAAAACCTACACAACTCCCCCATACTCAATTACAGTCAATGATAATATCAGCAATGTCATAAGGCCTCAGAAGTCAATAACTCATTGACATATAGATTTATGAACTAGCAGGTTGAATGCTTTTCGCCTAATTGGTCATTAAATCAAAAGCCTTGGGCTTGGATTGCAGTTTTGCATATCTGGAGGGCTGATATTTCATAGAAGTCAACAGCCAAGGTTCAGTAAACAGTAAACGGCCATTAAGACTGCGGAAATAATTAGCTTCCTTCAAAATAAAATAAGTTTAACCAAGTTATGAGAAAGATTTATTTGGCCTGAATGTATCACTGAATGCTCTATTAAGTATTTATGGTAAATTAAGTACAATTATCAATTCATATCTCACATTAATTACAGAATATTTTTATTAACATTCATATTTTATGAATTAAGGAAGTATTTGATATCAAATCGAAAATATTTAAATGTATTCTACCACTACTGAGACTCAAATAATTCTAACGAAAGTTTTCTCCATGTCTGGGTTTGTTTGTCTGGCAACTTCCAGGGGAACTACAGTATATCTCTCTAGATGATATCAAATAATTCACATTTAGAAATGCAATTAGATGCTATTATTTTTGGTTGACCACTGGCAGAATAATGACTACCCATCATGCTCAGGATATATTTGAAGGGAGGAATTCAATGACAGCATATTGCATTCTGAAGCACACAAAAAGTTAACAATACCTGCCCCTACCACAGCTAGGGTTCAAAGAAATCCTGTGAGAGAGTATTGTTGTTTCTCAAAAAAATGGAAGATGTGCAATAAGTCAATAGGTCCTTATAGCTTCATTTATAGAATTGATTAGAACAATAAAGGAGGACTATTAACATTGATGAGCTAAATAAGGTCCCAATTCCTAAAAATACTCATTGACCCCATTGATCAACAATGATCTGGTATATTTGGGAAAATTCGGTGAGGTCATTGTTTCAAATAACCCTGGTCACATTTGCGGTACATCAAATGTAAATCATGGAAATATGGAGTAAAAGGGATATTACATACAGACTCAATTATTTAACCTTTATTTAACTAAGCAAGTTAGTTAAGAACAAATTCTTATTTAAAATGACGGCCTACCCTGGCCTCCCCTAACCCAGACGACACTCGGCCAATTGTGTGCCACCTTATAGGACTCCCGATCACAGCCGGTTGTGATACAGCCTGGGATTGAATGAGGGTCTGTAGTGACGCCTCTAGCACTGAATTGCAGTGCCTTAAACTGCTGCGCCACTCGGGAGCCCTAATCCTGCATTGAATTGTGGGATTCTGACTGTGCACCACTAAATTCCCATATCGGTAAAAAAAGATTGAGAGAAACCATACAACAGCATGGTACATTTGATCTCCATTGGAAACTATATGAGCAAATCGGGAACATGATGATAACATGTTATTTAATGTAAAGCTTGAATAAAATATGCACTATCCAACAATCACTCCACCATTTCCTGGTTGCTAAAATTCTAATAGTTAGCCTAATTTCAGTTTATGTGACAAAACAAGCAAGTATGGTTTAGAGAATCGTTGTACCATCAATTATATTTTCAGCTGTTTGAAGCTGGTGTACAAAACCGAAAGTAAAAGATGCAAAAGCTAAACTAGAAAATTGGAAGCATAGAAACAGAGCACATAAAACATATCTACCACTTCTTAGACTACACTTCTTTCAATGAGAATGACAGATCTATAACTCACATTTCTATGTGCACTTTGTTGGGTTTCCCAAAAAGTTATATATTGCATCTTTAATCATGGTTTGCATCTTTTGAGCACGACTTCCTTCCCTGCTCTCATTTCAGCGTGAGTAGAGAGCTTCACAAGGACGTGGGATATAAGATATACAGTATACAGTGCCTTCAGAAAGTATTCATACCTCTTGACTTATTCCACATTTTGCTGTGTTATACTGAATCACCCATTTACACACAATACCACATAATGACAAAGTGAAAACATGTTTTTTTTACATTTTTGCCAATTTAATGACGATTAGTCGTTAACGATAACATTACCCATAACCCATAACATGATGCAGCCACCACCATGCTTGAAAATACGAAGAGTGGTACTCAGTATTGTGTTGTATTGGATTTGCCCCAAACATAACACTTTGTATATATAACTTGTGTCTATAACTTTAGTGTCTTGTTGCAAACATGATGTATGTTTTGGAATATTTTGATTCTGTACAGGCTTCTTTCTTTTCATTCTATCAACTAGGTTAGTATTGTGGACTAACTAGAATGTTGTTGATCCATTCTCAGTTTTCTCCTATCACAGCCATTAAACTCTGTAACTGTTTTAAAGTCACCATCGTTTCCTTCCTCTCCGGCAACTGAGTTAGCAAGGACGCCTGTATCTTTGTAGTGACTGGGTGTATTGATACACCATTCAAAGCCTAATTAATAACTTCACCATGCTCAAAGGGATGTTCAATGTCTGCTTTTTTAAATATATTTGTTTATCTACCCTGGTCTTTGTGGTTGAATCTGTGTTTGAAATTCACTGCTCGACTGAGGGACCTTACAGATAATTGTATGTGTGGGGTACCGAGATGAGGTAGTCATTAAAAAATCATGTTAAACACTATTATTGCACACAGAGTCCATGCATGTTATTATGTGACTTGTTAAGCACATTTTTACTCCTGAACTTATTTAGGCTTGCCATAACAAAGGGTTTGAATACTTATTGACTCAAAACATTTCAGCTCTTCCTTTTTAATTAATTTGTAAAACATAATACCACTTCGACATTATGGGGTATTGTGTGTAGGACAGTAACCAAAACAATCTCAATTTAATCCATTTTAAATTCAGGCTGTAACACAACAAAATGTGGAAAAAGTCGAGGGGTGTGAATACTGTACCTCTGTACCATCCATACCTTAATCAAACTGCACATATTGGGCCCTCAACGAAGCAACACACACCCTGAGAAGTGATCTATTTTTGCAGATATTTAACTTTTCCCAGCACTCCATCACATCTCTCTCATACTCATGGTGAAAAGAGACGGGAGGAAATTGAAGGCATGGTTGTTATATGGCACTTGTAAGAGTCCCCACACTACACTTCCTGATTTATTTTGTTTTCCCTCCCTGGGCTCTTCTCTCTTACCTCTTCCTCTCTCCCTTCACAATTATCTCTTACAGCCTGTGAGGTGATGAATGGCTTTCATTTGAGGTTCTCCCTTACCCTCCACCGAGCACCAACAAATAAAACTAGAGCCGACACACAAATTGTCCCTCAGAAGAGCACTAAAAGGGGGAAAATACGGGGCCTGCGAAGGACAAAGAAGAAGAGAAATCTGGCCTTTGTAAAGAAAAACATTTGCCAAAAGGTATCGGGCCTGGAAGGCTTTCTCTGCGTAGCCCCTTTCCCATGAGAAATCCCCCTACTGCTAATCTACAGTTATTGCTACCGCCGACGGCAGTCTCCAAATTAAAGGAGGGGGAAAAACACTTAAACCTTATAATTCCTCCTATTCCCATCTCTACTTTGTCAGAACTCATTGCTACAAACAATTTACACTCCTCATAAAAACAACGTTGATTCCTTTGGATACGATGCAGGTCCTCGGTTTTTAATATGGAGAGACAATGTCCCAACATGTCAGTGACAGATTTTGGTACAGCAAATTATGACTTGGAAACCCCCCTCAAAATTTTTACATTAGCTCGCCAAAATCATGACTTTAAGGATAAAAGAACATGGAAGTTTAAGGAGGGGCAATAAGCCCTGGCTGGTTAAGAATAAGAGGCTGGAGGATATAACAGAAATTATGGGTGGTTCGAGCCCTGAATGCTGTTTGGCTGACAGCTGTGGTATATCAGACCGTATTCCTTGGTTAATGACAAAACATATATGTTTATTGTTCTAATTACATCGGTAACCAGTTTATAATAGCAATAAGGCACCTCAGGAGTTTGTGGTATATGGCCAATATACCACGGCTAATGGCTGTATCCAGGCATACCGCCTTGCATTGTGTATATTGGCCGTACAACACACCCCCTCGGGCCCTATTGCTTAAGTCTAATGTCATTACTAGACATATAACTCCCTTGGAGGCAGCTTGCAATCTTTGATGAGACATTACAGGTAGTATCACAGGGAATTACTTCCTCACCATGTTCAGTAGATCTACATTACATATGAGGAAAATGTACTACTGCATACAAATCCATCTATTCACAGAAATATTTAATAACTTTCAAAGACCATGAGCAAACATAAACCTATGTAAATCCAACAATTTGGCCCAGATATGAAATGAGAACTGTTTCTTCTCTGACAAATTAGAAAATATTGACCTCGTTCAGAACAAGAGAGACGCAAATACCACTAATGTCTGATGTAACCTATAGGAATCTACAGCAATCGCTCTTTGAGAACCTGATCACAACCTGACCTGCTTTTCTCCAGACCATTTCTCCAGACCATTTCTCAGCTGTCTTTTCCTCAGACATGAAGGAAATGCCAGCGAATGACATTCAGCTCAGTAAAGGGTACATCAGTCCATCTGCTTAGTGTAGCAGCTGTCTGACCACTTACCAAACCCTGTCTGGGCATCATTATCTCATGTTCACTGCCCTTCCAACAAGTGTACTCTACGTGAAACAAATACAAACAACCCCACTAGGTCATTTAGATTAGGGGCCATGGGATACAAGAAGAAAAACATAGCTAACACTGCCTGTATGCCACCGTTGTCTTGACACACAAAATAGATATAATTTCATAAAAATTAGATTGAAACTTGTAAAATGCTAATGTCAAAGTGTTTTAAACCACCATGATTTTTAATCACAATATAACATTTCACCATCACACAGAAGCACCGCAGCCAAGTCACAGTACCTCTCAAGTTCGAGAAGGTGCACTAAATATACAAAAGTATATGGACACCCCTTCAAATTCGTGGATTCGGCTATTTCAGCCACATGTATAAAATCAAACACACAGCCATGCAATCTCCATAGACAAACAGTATCAGTAGAATGGCCTTACTGAAGAGCTCAGTGACTTTTAACGTGACACCGTCATAGGGTGCCACCTTTCCAACAAGTCAGTTCATAAAATTTCTGCCCTGCTAGAGCTGCCCCGGTCAACTGTAAGTGCTGTTATTGTGAAGTGGAAAGTTCTAGGAGCAACAACGGATCAGCCGCAAAGTGATAGGCCACACAAGCTCATAGAATGGGACTGCCGAGTGCTGAAAAGTGTAGCGCGTTAAAATCGTCTGTCATCAGTTTGCAACACTCACTACTGTGTTCCAAACTGCTTCTGGAAGCAATAACTGTTTGTTATTGCTTCCTCAGTACAATAACTATTCGTCGTGAGATTTTATGAAATGGGTTTCCATGGCCACATAAGATCACCATGCGCAAAGCGAAGCGTCGGCTGTAGCAGTGGAAAAGCGTTCTCTGGAGTGATGAATGCACTTCACCATCTGTGCCCGACGGACAAATCTGGGTTTGGTGGATGCCAGGAGAACGCCCCAATGCATAGTGCCAACTGTAACTGACTAACTTGCCCTCCAAATACACCTCCTCTGTTTTCAACCAGGATCTCAGTGATCACTGCCTCATCGCCTGTGTTCGCAATGGGTCAGCGGCCAAACGACCACCCCTTATCACTGTCAAACGCTCCCTAAAACACTTTTGCGAGCAGGCCTTTCTATTCGATCTGGCCCAGGTATCATGGAAGGATATTGACCTCATCCCGTCAGTAGAGGACGCCTGGTTGTTCTTTAAAAGTGCTTTCCTCACCATCCTAAATAAGCATGCCCCTTTTAAAAAACGTAGAACTAAGAATAGATATAGCCCTTGGTTCACCCCAGACTTGACTGCACTAGACCAACACAAAAACATCCTGTGGCGCACTGCATTAGCATCGAATAGCCCCCGCGATATGCAGCTATTCAGGGAAGTCAGGAACAAGTACACCCAGTCAGTTAGGAAAGCAAAGGCCAGCTTTTTCAAACAGAAATTTGCTTCCTGTAGTACTAACTCCAAAAAGTTCTGGGACACTGTAAAGTCCATGGAGAATAAGAGCACCTCCTCCCAGTTGCCCACTGCACTGAGGCTCGGAAACACTGTTACCACCGATAAATCCACGATTATTGAAAATTTCAATAAGCATTTTGCTACGGCTGGCCATGCTTTCCATCTGACTACCCCTACCCCGGTCAACAGCTCTGCACCCCCGGCAGCTACTTGCCCAAGCCCCCCCCGCTTCTCCTTCACCCAAATCCTGACAGCTGATGTTCTGAAAGAGCTGCTAAGTCTGGACCCCTACAAATCTGCTGGGCTAGATAATCTGGACCCTCTCTTTCTGAAATTATCAGCCAAAATTGTTGCAACACCTATCACTAGCCTGTTCAACCTCTCTTTCGTATCGTCTGAGATCCCTAGAGATTGGAAAGCTGCCGCGGTCATCCCCCTCTTCAAAGGAGGAGACACTCTAGACCCAAACTGTTATAGACCAATATCCATCCTGCCCTGCCTTTCTAAAGTTTTCGAAAGCCAAGTTAACAAACAGATAACTGACCACTTCGAATCCCACCGTACCTTCTCTGCTATGCAATCTGGTTTCCGAGCTGGTCATGGGTGCACCTCAGCTACGCTCAAGGTATTGAACGATATCATAACCGCCATCGATAAAAGACAGTACTGTGCAGCTGTTTTCATCGACCTGGCTAAGGCTTTCGACTCTGTCAATCACCGCATTCTTATTGGCAGACTCAACAGCCTTGGTTTCTCAAGTGACTGCCTTGCTTGGTTCTCTAACTACTTTGCAGACAGAGTTCAGTGTGTCAAATCGGAGGGCCTATTGTCCGATCCTCTGGCAGTCTCTATGGGGGTGCCACAGGGTTCAATTCTTGGGCCAACCCTTTTCTCTATATATATCAACGATGTTGCTCTCGCTGCTGGTGACTCTCTCATCCATCTCTACGCAGATGACACCATTCTGTATACAACTGGACCCTCTTTGGATACTGTGTTTACTAACCTTCAATCAAGCTTCAATGCCATACAACACTCCTTCCGTGGCCTACAACTGCTCTTAAACGCTAGTAAAACTAAGTGCATGCTTTTCTATCGAACAATGCCAGCACCCGCCCACCGGACTATCATCACTACTCTCGACGGATCCGAATTAGAATACGTGGACACCTACAAATACCTAGGCATCTGGTTAGACTATAAACTCAACTTCCAGACTCACATCAACCATCTCCAATCCAAAATTAAATCCAGAATTGGCTTCCTATTTCGCAACAGAGCCTCCTTCACTCATGCTGCCAAACATGCCCTTGTAAAACTGACTATCCTACCGATCCTTGATTTTGGCGATGTCATTTACAAACTAGCCTCCAACACTCTACTTAGCAAATTGGATGTAGTCTATCATAGTGCCATCCGTTTTGTCACCAAAGCCCCTTACACTACCCACCACTGCGACCTGTATGCTCTCGTTGGCTGGCCTTCACTATACATTCGTCGCCAAACCCACTGGCTCCAGGTCATCTATAAGTCTTTATTAGGTAAATCCCCGCCCTATCTCAGCTCACTGGTCACCATAGCAACACCCACCCGTAGCATGCGCTCCAGCAGGTATATCTCACTGGTCACCCCCAAAGCCAACACCTCCTTTGGCTGCCATTCCTTCCAGTTCGCTGCTGCCAATGACTGGAACGAATTGCAAAAATCATTGAAGCTAGAGGTTCCTATCTCCCTCAATACCTTTAAGCATCAGCTGTCAAAGCTGCTTATCGATCGCTGCACCTGTATATAGCCCTTCTGTAAATAGCCCACACTACTACCTCATCCCCATATTTATTTTTGTTTATTTTTCACTAATCTTGCACTCCAGTATCTCTATTTGCACATCATAATTTGCACATCCTTCATTCCTGTGTTAATGATGATAATTCTGTAATTTATTTCTACTCTATAGTCTATTTATTGTCCTACCTCCCAACCTTACTGCATTTTTGCACTACATTTTGCACTCTGTTTATAGATTTTCTATTGTGTTTTTTGACTGTTTGTTTAATGTGTAACTCTGTTGTTATTTGTCGCACTGCTTTGCTTTGTCTTGGCCAGGTCGCAGTTGCAAATGAGAACTTGTTCTCAACTGACCTACCTGGTTAAATAAAGGTGAAATAAAAATAAATAAAAGTAACGTTTGGTGGAGGAGGAATAATGGTCTGAGACTGATTTTCATGGTTCAGGCTAGGCTCCTTAGTTCAAGTGAAGTGAAATCTTAACGCTACAGCATACAATTACATTCTAGACGTTTCTGTGCTTCCGACTTTGTGGCAACAGTTAGGGGAAGGCCCTTTCCTGTTTCATCATGACAATGCCCCCGGGCACAAAGTGAGGTCCATACAGAAATGGTTTGTCGAGATCGGTTGCGAAGAACTTGACTGGCATGCACAGAGCCCTGACCTCAACCCCATCGAACACCTTTGTGATGAATTGGAACACCGACTGCGAGCCAATGCCTAATCGCTCCCAACATCAGTGCCGACCTCACTAATACTCTTGAGGCAGAATAGAAGCAAGTCCCTGCTGCAATGTTCCAACATCTAGTGAAAAGCCTTCCCAGAAGAGTGGAGGCTGTTATAGCAGCAAAGGGGGAACCAACTCAACATTAATGCCCATCATTTTGGAATGAGATGTTCGATGAGCAGGTGTCCACATACTTTTGTTCATGAAGTGAACTTAGTTTGTAATTAGCAAATGGTAAAATAAAAAGAACACTCTTCAGCCAGGGATAACAGCAAGGTCTTCTGCAGAAGTGGATCCGCAATCAGCAAAGTGCGGGAGCACACTGCAGCATTTTAGTTTAACAAGGAAACTAAACCAATGTATGAGGGGGATAAATCATTCAAATCACCTGTCTCTGAAGCCCAGGGTGAATTTATCACAGAGAGGGGAACAGCGGGTCTAAGAGAACTTTACAGGGCTCTCAATAAACATATGAATAATATAGAGAGAGCGTCATTAAGGCTGGCCTGCACTCTGATCCTAAATCGATGCAACAAGAATAAATGAAATGGTGAGGGAGAGGAGGAGGGAGAGGAGGAGCGCAGTGGAACTGACTGTGGTGAGATTAGAAGGTGATTAGAACAATGTCTCTGTAAATTGCTACACTGCCTGAGAATGTGCTGTATTAGGGGAAACTAGGGGAAACTAGGGGAAACGAGGGGAAACTAGGGGAAATGAGGGGAAACGAGGGGAAACTAGGGGAAACGAGGGAGCCTATCTACTGCCCTGAATTTGTCGAAGAGGTAAGTTTTTGGGATGATCATATTTCCGCCTGCGTGTTTAGTTATTCGCGAAAGGGTTGATAAAGAGTGTTCGAAGTGTTTGTGGTCTATTGTCAGCAAAATCACAAGGAGATAAGTATTTAAATGTATTTCAGTGTATTTCCGTGTATTTATCAAAATATTCAAAGGCTCTACTGTGTGAAACACTGGAATACTTTTCACAATACTGTAATATGTACAGACAATGGGCCTAATTTAATTTACACCTAGAGATGTGTAAACTGCACATGACAAACAAACTAGGATATTTATCAAATATCTCTAAAGAACCAGGGAACATAAAGTCCTCATAACGTCCTGCATTGTTGCACGGCCACCACAAAACAGTGTGTGGTCTCAATTGATAGAGATTAGAGTGCATGCCTAGACGCCTACGGAGAGTTAGACCCTGCAGCTATAAAACAATCCTTTTTACATGAACATACGCCTACAGTTGGAGCACTGCATCGGGATGTCGTGCTCCATTTTGAGATGTACACACTTGGAACATAAAGTTGACCACAGCTTTGGACCTAGGTGTGCGACATTCTAGCATCGACATTCCAGCGTCATTTCTGATTAATACCAACTTGGAGCATGGCTGTTCTCTCAGCCAGCTCTGTTCTCTTTCTGCTGGCCATTTCTATTTGTTTGGTAGGAGGGGTGCTCCCAGTGCTTGGGGTTTGTCACTGAAACTGAATTAGTGCAAATTTAGGGTATTACCCCACGGGCTATGCCACTGGGATGGCTTAAATCACTCCGGCACCGAGCAATAAAAAATGTCAACGAGCAGATTTAAGACACTCTAGCTATTAACTTTTCTTTTCTCTTCACAAGCTTCACAAGGTTGACATTTAGAAAAAACTAGGCTCTTGAAGGAATGCTCGTAATAATCTTTGCTTTGTATCTCGGGCCATACGTCCCATTCATCTGTTCCAGTTGAAGGATGGCACGTCCAATAAGGCTGCTTATGCTGAGGGTGTATTATGAGGTATTAATAGTTTCTGTTATTGAAAGGATTTAACAAATTTACTGTATAATTTCCACCACAGCTACCACAATGCACACTTTCCATCTCTTGGGTACATGCATAATATTGACATAATGGCGATTGTAAATGCATTTGAGGTCAGTGTTACTATGCATTTGATTACTCTTTTGCACCTTCTTTAGCCAAATATGCAACCCCCTCCATTCTGCCCCTCCTCTACTCGGGGATGCCACTGTCAAATGAGGGTCATAAACTCAATCAGATTCTTCACAGGCTAAAACAAGATTAGAGTTTAATCCAATGTACAACGGAGCTACAGCTCTCGTCAGTCACAGCAGCATCGCTACATCATTTCCCTAATAAAACAATAGAAGTACACCGTCTTGGCCACCTCTCTTCAATTGATATGGTTATTACCTCAGCTCCATATTAAATGGATAGTTCACCCAAATTACAAAATTAAATATTGGTTTACTTACCCTGTAAGCAGTCTATGGACAAGGTATGACAATAATCCATGCTTTGAGTTAGTTTCCCTGGCACTGTTTCCAAATACTAATGTTTTATCACGTGTGGCACAAATCCCATTGAAGTCATGGTACCGATATTAGCATTTTTTGCGCATTATGTCCAAATATGGACATCATTTGGAAACAGTGTCAAGGAAATAAAACCAAAGCATGGATTGCTGTCGTACCTTGTACATGAACTGCTTACAGGGTAAGGAAACCAATGTGTAATTTTGTAATTTGGGTGAACTATCCCTATCCAAGTCCTCATTTGTGGAACATCTTACATACAGAAGCCAACCTCTTTAAATATCTTTATACAAAATATAAGAATATATTTTCTTATTGTGGCTATCACTTTCGCCACAGTAACCTAGAACTAATTCTTATATGTGCTACTAACTTCTACAGTTATCTTTGGCTGGTCCTTGTACTGTCCACTCCTGCCGTCTTCCTCTGTAGATATCTCATGGTACTTAATCCCCTAGCCAACCATGTGCGATATTGGCCACGCTAGCTTGCTGGTCCCCTGTCCACCCACTGCACTCCAGCTATATTTTGTTCCTCGTCCAGTAGTTGTGGAATTATGGTTATTCTGCCATTTCATTCCTCCAATTTCCCAATGAGAGAAGCACATTTCCCAACTGACAGGCAGGCAGGCAGACAGACATCTTTCTGCTAGAACGGGATGGAAATGAACATACGTCAGCTAGGCCTACTACCACTAGCCCAGTTGATGTATGTGGGGGAGGAGCTACGGTTACAATATAACGCAATCACAATTCCTACCTATGTTGGATTTGGGGAAAGGGGAGGAGCTGCTGGCTTGATTGACAACCACTGACCTCGTGGATGAGAATCAGGGAGAGATCAGTTTCAGTTTCAATTCAGTTTCAAGTTGTAGCCCTTTCGTGCACTCAATTGACTAGTGGCCTCATGGGTGGAATGTTAATCATATTTTTAATAACCAGCCGAAAAGCTGGTGTTTCTATGTCAAACGTTTTTTTTTATATTTCAGTCTTCTGTGATATATACAGTGTAATACTGGGATACAAACTTAAAATTGAATAAATGTAAACTCTATATCTGACATAGTACAGGTGTTCTTTTTTTTAAGCCAATAACCATGTGTGAGGTGTGTACTTTGTTTCAAAGTAGATTTGCTTATGATTAGAAACACTCTGTGTGACCCTGATTTAGCCCACTGCAGTAAAAGGTTCATGTCACTTGCACAAGTACAGTGAAATGCATTTCTTGCAAGCTCTAAACCCAACAATGCAGTAATCAATATCAATATAGTAGTAAAAATAACACAAGGTAGAACAAAAACAGGGAGTACAGGAGGGGACTAAGCACACACCCCTGTGGGGCTCCCGTGTTGAGGGTCAGCGTGGCGGAGGTGATGTTACCTACCATCACCACCTGGGGTCGGTCCGTCAGGAAGTCCAGCATCCAGTTGCAGAGGGAGGTGTTCAGTCCCAGGGTCCTAAGCTTGGTGACGAGCTTGGAGGGGACAATGGTGTAGAACACTGAGCTGTAGTCAATGAACAGCATTCTCACATAGGTATTCCTCTTATCTAGGTGGGTGAGGGCAGTGTGGAGTGCATTTGAGATTGCGTCATCTCTGGATCTGTTGGGGCTGTATGCAAATTGGAGTGGGTCTAGGGTGTCTGGGATGATGGAGATGATGTGTGCCATAACCAGCTTTTCAAAGCACTTCATGATTACAGATGTGAGTGCTACAGGGCGGTAGGCATGAAGCCTTCGGAACAGGAATGATGGTGGTTAGCTTGAGACGTGGGGATTACAGACTGGTTACAGGAGAGGTTGGAAATGACCGCAAATATGCCTGTCAGCTGTTCTGTGCAGGCTTTGAGAACGCGCCCTGGAATACCGTCCGGCTCTGCCACCTTGCGAGTGTTGACCTGATTAAAAACCTTACTCAGGTTGGCCTCAGAGAGCGAGGTCACCCAGTCCTCTGGGTCAGTGTTGTCGAAGAGTGCATAAAATGCATTGAGTTAGTCTGGTAGAGAGGCATTGTTAGGCAGATCACGGCTGAGTCTTCCTTTGTAATCCGTAATGGACTGTAGCCCCTGCCACATGCGGTGGGCATCAGAGCCTGTGTAATATGACCACCTCATTCTTATATTGTCCTTTTGCTCCTTTGATGACTCTGCGGGGGGTAATAGCGGGACTTCTTGTACTTGTTCCTGTCCTCAGGGTTGTTTGCAATAGCCCTGTGTGTAGCAGCCCTGACGACAGGCAGGCTCAGGGTCAAGGCAGGCAGAGTTTGATAATCCAGAGTAGTGGGGCAAAGGTACAAAACGGCAGGAAAGGCTCAGGGTCAGGGCAGGCAAGAAAGATCGCATTATAGAAGGACAGTAGTAAAGGGGGAAAACGCTGGCAGGCTTGACGAACAGAGAACACAGCTATACACACACAGGGGATAATGGGGAAGATGGGTGACACCTGGAGGGGGTGGAGACAAGCACACAGACAGGTGAAACAGATCAGGGTGTGACAAGCAGAGTCTCAGAACATATTCCAATCATTGTTAGTGAAGCAGTTCTGTAGCATAATCTCTGATTCAGATTACCAATTCTCAATGAAACGAGTCACTGGTACTTTTTGTTTGAGCTTCTGCTTGTAAACAGAAAGCAGGAGTACTGAGTCATGATCTGATTTGCCGAATGGGGGACGAGAGAGGGGCTTGTATGCTTGCTTGTGGGTAGAGTAACAGTGGTCTAGGACTTTATCGACCCTATCGTGTTGATGGAAGTTGAGCATCACGTGTCTTAATGAATTAAAAATGCCGGCAACAACAAAAGCAGCAAGTGCAAGTTTTCCTGCTTAGTTGTAGCCTGGTACAGTTCATTAAGTGCTAGCTTGTTATTTTTCTTGTCCTGAGTGGAATGTATAGAACAGTCACAATAACAGCTCAAAACTCCCTCGGGGAGGTAGAAAGGTTGGCATTTGACCATCAGGTATTCCAAGACGGGTAAACAATGGGTCGAGACTTCCACTGCCCTTGAGTCAGCACACCATTTGCTGTTGATAAAGAGGCAAACCTCTCCTCCTCTTGATTTGCTTGACTCCACTGGCCTCGGTTAATGGAGAATCCATCGAATTGGCTAGCCATGGGGGGTATTTTGTCTGAAGCCACGTTTCAGAAAAGCAGAGACTATTGCAGTTACGACAGTCCCAATGGTTTAAAATCCATGATCGGAGGTCATCCATCCTGTTATCAAGTGACTGGCCAATAGAATGGAGGGAAAAGGTGGCCGGTTTTCCCTTTGCCTTAATCTCGCTGGAACTCCCCGTCTTGCCGGCATTTCCTCTTGGATAACCCAAAAATTGGGTCGGAATTACAAAAAGAATTACGGAATTGAAGTAAGTAACTGCCGATCTGATGTTCAAAAGTTATTGTCGTTATAAGAAATCATATTGGATATAAGAAATTATAGAGGATACATTTAATGAAAAATAAATGCCAAAATAATCACAAAATAGCAAGTTGGGTTGGAGCTCCAACGGTGGTCATACAATACGCTGCAAACTTTTTAAAGGAGAACAAAGGGAATTGTGGTTAAAGAGACTAGTTGACTCTGAACTCAGGAACATACAGGTTCCACAGTTTACAGGCTATACAAAACAATTAGATATAAACTATACTGAACAAAAACATAAACACAACATGTAAAGTGTTGGTCCCATGTTTTATGAGCTGAAATAAAAGATCCCAGAAATGTTTCAAATGCACAAAAAGCTTATTTCTCTCAATGTGTACATCCCTGTTAGTGAGCATTTCTCCACCTGATTAAACAGCATGATCATTACACAGGTGCACCTTGTGCTGGAGACAATAAAAGGCCACTCTAAATTGTGCAGTTTGTCACACAACACAATGTGGCTGAGGTGCACCCATGACCAGCTCGGAAACCAGATTGAATAGCAGAGAAGGTACGGTGGGATTCGAAGTGGTCAGTGATCTGTTTGTTAACTTGGCTTTCGAAGACTTCAGAAAGGCACGGCAGGATGGATATAGGTCTGTAACAGTTTGGGTCTAGAGTGTCTCACAATTTTGAACAGGGGGATGAACGCGGCAGCTTTCCAATCTCTAGGGATCTCAGACGATACAAAAGAGAGGTTGAACAGGCTAGTAATAGGAGTTGCAACAATTTCGGCTGATAATTTTAGAAAGGGTCCAGATTGTCTAGCCCAGCAGATTTGTAGCGGTCTAGATTTTGCAGCTCTTTCAGAACATCAGCTATCTGGATTTGGGTGAAGGAGAAGCAGGGGGGGGGGGGGGGGGGCTTGGGCATGTTGCTGCGGGGGGTACAGAGCTGTTGGCCGTGGTAGGGTTAGCCAGGTGAAAAGCATGGCCAGCCGTAGAAAAATGCTTATTGAAATTTTCGATTATCGTAACTTTATCGGTGGTAACAGTGTTTCAAGGATCTGTACATCATTTCTGAAGGCTGAAAATGTCTCATTTCTTCCATAGCGTGCATACTCAGCAGACATGTCAACTTTTGAGAATGTTTAGGATGCTCTGGATTAACATGTACGACAGCGTGTTCCAGTTCCCGCCAATATCGAGCAACTTTGCACAGCCATTGAAGAGGAGTGGGACAACATTCCACAGGCCACAATCAACAGCCTGATCAACTCTATGCGAAGGAGATGTGTCACGCTACATGAGGCAAATGGTGGTCACACAGATACTGACTGTTTTTCTGATCTGTGACCCTACCTTTTTTTTATTTTTTTTATTTGTGACCAACAGATTTCCCAGTCATGTGTCCATAAATGTATGTATTTATTTTGTTCAGTGTATATAAACCATGTTTGATAATGGGAGAAAATAAAAGCTGAAGAACAAACGCACATCCAGGTACTTTTTTTGCAGGTGCTGGAGTTATAGGTGAACTCATGAAAAATAAAAAGGAAAACCCCGTACACAAATAGTTAATGCCGTTCATGTACTTTGTTCAGTTCCATCGACAAACCTAATTGGTACGATTTCTTCCTCTGCACAGTTTCTCTTTAAGCTGTGGCCTATGTATGCCTTTTTCCTTTAACGTTACCCTTGTTTCCTTGTTTCCATAGCAATGCCTTTTTCTGTGCTCCCACGCTCACTCTCCTCCCAGGTAGGCACTCACAGGATGACATCATAAACTGGTGGATCTCTGATCATTAGACTACAAGACCTCCATTAGAGTGTATGGTGAGACATTCCCATATACATAAGTGGTATGCCCTTGAGGGGGCCCAAGGCACTATTAGCAGTCGTTCTTTAAAAATTTTTAATAACAGAATGTTTACGCCTGGCCTTGTATTTTAAAACATATTACACCAGAGTGCAGAAAACATTTAGAAATGTGTTAGTACATACTCTTATGTGTGTTTATTTTCATAACATTATCAGACAATAGCTAGAACAAACATTTATTTCCTTTGACCGAGGGCCAGCATGCTATGTTATAAGTCTCAAATTTACAGAATGGTGCTGTAGCATTCTAAGGGACCACATAGTTTAAAGTAAAGTTCTCCAAAATGGAAACTCAATAAGTTTTTCAAGGTTGGTTCCCTCATATCTCACACACACTGCAGTTCTGCTGAGGTTGATCTGCTGACGTTGTGCAAACGGTAAGTGATTTTAGCATGTTAGGTAGTTGTCAGCACCTACTGTGATGCTACAACAATGGATGTTATAGCATCACTTTTCTTTTTTCATGGAGTATTTTTTTCTGAGTTGGGTGCTTGTTCCTGAGAAGTGAACCCAATTCTGGTTGTGTTTTTGGAAAGAGTAGGAGTTGTCTTCCCACACTAGGCATTGATTCCCACTGATGCCATGATTCACGAAGCTTAGCCTACTAATGCATTTCCATTTTCAATTGAATCATCAGAAGTCCAGCTGCTGAACAACGTTTTTGTGAAGATAAGACTTGATACAAGCGATGATACTACCATTCTGTATTATACATTTTTAGGGGAATGCAAGTCGAAACTTTATTGAAGAAAGGGTGTTTCACTCTGAATTTACAATATAGATAGATAGATAGATAGATAGATAGATAGATAGATAGATAGGTACTTTATTGATCCCCCGGGGGGGAATCAATAACATTTAGCAGGTCCAGTGTGTGCTGACAGGTTTGATACCCCGTTGTCGTGTGTGTGTGTGTGTGCGCACACACACAATTGTATCGATTATTTAAAGTAACATGCAGTTATGACTACCTCAAGACTGAAATAACCTGACATGAAACTGGTAATACTACAGCTGTAAGGTCCGCAAGCGATACTATACATCCGCAACACCAACAAGAAGACACAGCCCCTAATCACCAAGATCCCAACCCACACGAACGCACCACTCCTCTCCGTTCCCAATCACCAGAATTCTAAACAGCTGTTTCCCATTACCCCATCAGTATATATCTCAGGTTCATTTTCCCATCTGTGTGAGGTATTGTTTGTTTGTATAACCTATTAAGCCCTTCGATAATTTTCGTCATATTTCCAGTTTGACCTTTACCTGCCTTTAGTTTTTGAGTCTGTCTAGCCCTATTCTGTACCGTAGCCTGAGCCTGTCCGTGCACCGACCTGTTCAAGTTTTTTCTGATTACCCCGTTAGCCTGCTCCTTTTGTACTGTTGCTGTTTTTTACTGGACTACCTGTTAACAACCTCTGCCTGTACATCTGATGACTTATTTTGCCTGTTCCTGGACATTATATTAAAAACAACATTTGCATGCTCTGCAAGTGGGACCTACCATCTGCCTCCGGGTTGTATTCTTACAACAGCACACCTTTCATATAATGAACCCACAATCTTAGCTGAACATTGTCTGTTGCTATTATGCACAAACTTGGCAAATTGTGAGTGAATTGAGATGCATTGCATCCTACATTCCCAGCAATATTCCGATACAAGGTCCCTGATGTCATTGTTTGCTGTTGTACAGAGTGGATTTCACAAGGATTTCCCCATAGTATAAACAAGTGCAATTTAAACCATTCATCATAGCAGGGTAGAGTTGCTGCTCTCTCTGTCCTCCCTTCTAATGAGCAAGCCGTGGCATATAACACCAATCAATAAGTTGACATTATTCAGGAAGACTTCCCATAAAATGGAAAATAAAAAAGCATATAATGACTAGATACACCAAAGGCCATCATTGTGACATTGGGAAAAAGCTTCCACTGAATAACGGCTCCCGAGTGACGCAGACCCTGGTTCGATCCCGGGCAGTATCACAACCAGCCATGATTTGGAGTCCCATAGGGTGGCGCACAATTGGCCCAGCGTTGTCTGGGTTAGGGGAGGCCGGGGTAGGTCATCAATGTAAATAAGAACTTGTTCTTAAATGACTTGCCTAGTTAAATAAAATAAAAATAACTCCTCCTATATTTATTCATTTGTATTAGCACTTTGTTTTGTAGAAATTGAGAAGCTAGTAAAGATAGAAAGGAATTTTCTTAGTGAGTAAAGGAATTTACTCCGAGTTTTTGTTTTCCATCGTAGCATGCAGTACAGGGAAACCAGTCTAATCCACACCAGTCTAAGACAGCCTACTGTTTGGGAAAGCTCTAGGTAGCCTAAAGCAAGGCGCTTAACACTAATTTGCTCCAGGGGTACCGTACTACTATGGCTGACAGTGTAAATCAACACAGTTCACTGCACCTATCTTGTTTATGTGACAATAAAACATTTCTTATTTTGTTACTGCAATGACTTTTACTTTGCACAAACGAAACACAGAAATGCCACAGAGACACGCTGCACAGCCCAGATCCCTCTCCCTTTAATTCTAGTCCTCATTGCGGGGCGTTAATGACTTACACAACAGCTGTTTCACCAGGAGCGTTTGGGTTTATGATTCCTCCATGTGAACCATAACACCCACAGTCTGACTGATGCACAGCAACCAGTGACTATCTCTAAGGTAAAACAACAGCACTCTCTTCATCAACACTGTCTTTCTCTCTCTGTCTCCCTGTCACACACTGTCTCTTTCTCACATACACATACACTCAGACAGATTCACACTAACACACACTAACACACACACACACACACACACACACACTAAAATGCAAACACAGAGTGTGTAATATGTGTGAGAGTGAGTGAGAGAGAAAGAGAGAGGGGAGGGGAAAGAGAAATCAAAATAAATTCAAAGATGAATTTAACAAAAGTCTCAATACACTTTACAAAAATAAATGAATAAAAAAGAAAGAAAGAATGAGATAGATAGAGAGGGGGAGATAGAGAGGGTGAGATAGAGGGGGGGATAGAGTGGGAAATGTGATGGCGTAATAGCCCAGTTACTCATAGGATTAGAGTTAAGCGTCAGAACTCAGAGCTCAAACAAGTAAGAAATAGTTCAATCTGCTGGGGAGACAGTTGCATTTGCCAGCTAACCAACAGACCAGTTTAACTGCAATGACATTCTCAGTAATGGTTACATAAACTTTTAAATCTTTACTTGTGGTTGTTTATTTACCTTAGTTGCACTGACTGAACTACTAAAATGTAAATGTAAATGTACAAATGTACAGTTGCAAAGTATGCCGGGTATTAGTCTAATGAGCTCTGCCCCACAAGAATAGCAACTATTTGAACAAACAACAAATTTGGTCAGTTCATTTCTACATAAATTAATCTAGTGAACATCAAGTTCCACCGAGTTAAATCAATTCTACAAGAGACAATTATATTCCGCCATAAAACATGAATGGATTGTATAATGTTAATAAAATATGATAGAGCAAAACTTAAGGGTAGCCAAAATAAATGTTTTGAGTGTAGAGAGGTTTGTTTATCTGTCAATGGTAGTCCACTGAGAGAGTGATAGAGAGAGATCAACCTCTCATGCCCTCTCACATTCCTAATAGCTCACCTTCAAACACAACAAATTGGTAATGCAATGTTTGCTTTGTAAATCATTTAGGCTATAACAGGTGTGATTTCAACAGCTGACTGCACCTGTTTGACACATTGACCCTGAGGTGCAAAATAAGCCCACCACATGCTCTCTCTGTATCACGCGAGAGCTTGTCATATGTAATGTTTTCACTTATCTCGCTGTGGTCATATCAGGTTGCCTACATCCAACATATTGTAATACAGGTGTGCAGATCGCAGAGGGCAAGACCAGAGTGGGGTTGAGTTTGCAGTGTGGTCTCCAATATCACATATTTTACTTTAAAATGACGTCAGATGGGTGTCAGCCGAAGCAGGAATGGCTGGTTGTTATTCAGTCTGCTAGAGGCACGGAATGGCAGGGAGATATGTCACGGGGTGATAACATTGCACTCTTTCTCTTCAAATGACAAGTTCTTATTTTTCCCTATGCCGCTTACCAAGCGCAGCATCTCGCGCTAACGCGCTCACAGACTCTCTTCCAAAATAACTCGTTCTCTCACCTAGTCTCCTGTTTCTTTCTAAACATTTTAACCTATAACTTACATTAATTTCTTCAGAGATGTGCCAAACGTGGAATTTTGGCCAACGGTGACTTATCAGCATTTCGAAAGTCTTCGGCGCATCTTTTCGGGGTTGACCGTTATAACCGTCCGAGCTGGGTATCTTTCCTGATGTTTTGCTATGCTCTGCCTCTCAATAATGTAGAAAAGTGCGTGGTCATTTTCACATTTTCAGCGCCGAATCCACTGAGGATGCCAACGAATCACCTTACGCCTCTGGTGTTCTTTTTCATAGGTTTTTGACTGTCTATTGGAGTAAATTCGATGATTTATATAAAGACAAAGTTTGACCGACACAAGTGGTCAGAGGACACCTTTTGGTAAAAGCACAGTGGACCACCTGTCCACGGACTCGGGGCGTCCTTGTCAACCGTATTAAATTAATGGGAAGATAATTGCCAAGTTAGAATAAACAAGCAACCTCCAAGATATTTGCATCTTCTCTCCTTTGGTGGTGTAATCATATCTGGAGTAATTGTATATGCGCAATGTTGAAGGATATAGCTTTAGAATGTTTGCATTAATGACATTTGGAGTAAGGTTCGTCACTTGAGTGTATTAGCCACTATCGACTTCTGTGGAAACCATCTAAATGGGAGAATACCTGGAGAACTGACTCGGAATTGTTGTCGAGAAAATGTGGATAAAACGGTGTATTGCACGCAGGTAAGAATCATTTAGTCTCTACCGTATATCATTTGCATTATATACGTTTTATGTTAAGTGTAAAATATCTGTTGGCGTTTTTCAATGTGTAATATATTATAGTTTCATATTTGTATACGCCCAAATCGACAAACGCTCTCTATAATCTACTATGAGCGTCTGATGGAATATAATATTACTTTATCAATTGTAGGGTTCAAAGAATACATAAATACTATTTCTATATTTCTATAGTGTTCTTTACTGTCACAATCAATATTTCGAATGTGTGCATCAGTCGTATGAAGACCATATGAAGAAGCTGATCAAAACTTTCACTTACTGCACGCTGGGGGTCGCCAAAAGTATATGCTGCTGTACGACAAGACTGCAAGCCCTAGCTGGCAAATAGGTCGAGACACACACACACACACACACACACACACACACACACACACACACACACACACACACACACACACACACACACACACACACACACACACACACACACACACACACACACACACACACACACACACACACACACACTATGTTTTCTCATTGTCTAACACAAGTTCAATATGTATGAATTACAAGCCATTAGTTGTACCAGAACTGGCCCCCAAGGTGCCTTATTGATATTATAAACTGGTTACCAACGAAATTAGAGCAGTAAAAATAAATGTTTTTTCATAACAATTTACATTTTAGTCATTTAGCAGACACTCTTATCCAGAGCAACTTACGGGAGCAATTAGTGTTAAGTGCCTTGCTCAAGGGCACATCAACTTATTTCTTGGGGATTCAAACCTGTGACCTTTTGGTCCAATACTCTAAATCTCTAGTCTACCTGCCGCCCTACCTGTGGTATATGGTCTGATATACTACGGCTTTCAGCCAATCAGCATTCAGGGCTTGAACCACCCACTTGAAATGGGTGACTTTACTTGTATATTAAAATGTTGTGTTTTTGATTCATATTAAAATGTCCATAGGCCTACATGCCTAGTCATATTCATTGCATGAATTAGGTGGCTAATATGTCTATGAGACCATCCGGCACCACTAGATTCTTTGAAGTTTGTTTCTGTGGCTGCCCACATTAGAGCAGAGTTAATGTAAGCACATTCCTCTTGCCAAGTGTGCTAATGTTTACTGCTAATGTGTATGACAGCAGTTACAGGGGAAAAAGCCGGGTGACATCCATCGTGGCACACCTTGTTACTCAGAACACACAACTGGTTAAATGCCCCTAATGAACTAGCTACCCCCTCTCACCAAATCAACATTAACTCAACATCAACTTAACATCAACTCTACTTCAACTCAACATCACATCATTAGAGCCACACAGCCAGTGATTCATACTGACTTCTGAGGTGTTCAAATAGGATGAGGCTGGTTGGTTGTTTGAAAAAGGTTCCCCCAGAAGAGGCAGAAGAGGGGCGTTTTATTAACTTTTATTCAGATGGAATATTTAATTAGGAAAATAATATTATGGGAGTGAACAAGCTTTTCAGGTGATTCACTGGACGCAGAGTGGGAGGGAATCTGCTAATTAGAATAAGATTTCATGCTGAATTGTGCTTTTAATCACCAGCCATTTATTTATTTCCCAGTGAAACACTGTTAATTAGACATTACGGATAATGTTAAGGGTTGACTTCACAGTCAAACGATAATACTTGTGAACAGAGCAATCATTGCTTTGGAAGATTCAGAAATGAAAAGGCAGAAAGCCTATAAAATGACTGGTCAGGTCAGGAACATCACATTTCCCTGGCCTGCTTTAAAATGCCATTAATTATCTTTATATAGGAATTGGTTTTATAAGGCTGAAATATTATTCAATCAATTTTGAGAATTTTGAGGTGCAGCATTTCCATATTGAGATTCTATTATTGTGTTATTACTATTCAGTGTTATCACTCTGGTTATGTTACGGAACATGATCCTAGAGGATAGCCACAGCAATTTGGTCTCCCTAATTCTAACATTTGATTGTATCATTATGCGTGTTACAGTGTGTGTGCGTGTGTGTGTGTTTGGGATAGTACAGTGCATTAGGAGCTGTTGATGTTAATCTATGAAGATTTAATACCACCTTGTGTTGCAGTAATAGTCAAATACTACAGGCAATATAAATAGTGTAGTAGCTACAATAATGTGTCTGCTCACCTCTGTTGTTTGTAGAATGGAAATTAGCCATTTTGGACCATGTTCAAACAATCTCGTCAAGTGGAAGTTTTTTATTTTTGGACACACCTACTCATTCAAGGGTTTTTCTTAATTTTTACTATTTTCTACATTTTAGAATAATAGTGAAGACATCAAAACTATGAAATAACACAAATGGAATCATGTAGTAACCAAAAAAATGTAAAAACAAATCAAAATATATTTGAGATTTGAGATTCTTCAAAGAAGCCACCCTTTGCCTTGATGAAAGCTTTGCACACTCTTGGTATTCTCTCAACCAGCTTCATGAGGTAGTCACCTGGAAGGCATTTAAATTAACAGGTCTGACTGGTTAAAAGTTAATTTGTGAAATTTCTTTCCTTCTTGATGCGTTTGAGCCAATCAGTTGTGTTGTGACAAGGTAGGTGTGGTATACAGAAGATAGTCCTATAAGATAGCCCAAGTCCATATTATGGCAAGAACAGCTCAAATAAGCAAAGAGAAACGACAGTCCATTACTTTAAAACATGAAGGTCAGTCAATCCAGAAAAAAAAGTGCAGTCACAAAAACCATCAAGCGCTATGATGAAACTGGCTCTCATGAGGACCGCCACAGGAAAAGAAGATCCAGAGTTACCTCTGTTGCAGAGGAAAAGTTCATTAGAGTTACCAGCCTCAGAAAGCGGCAATTAACTGCGCCTCAGATTGCACCTCACAGAGTTCAAGTAACAGACACATCTCAACATCAACTGTTCAAAGGAGACTGTGTGAATCAGGCCTTCATGGTCGAATTGCTGCAAAGAAACCACTACTAAAGGACACCAATAAGAAGAAGAGACTTGCTTGGGCCAAGAAACACAAGCAATGGACATTAGACCGGTGGAAATCTGTCCTTTGGTCTGATGAGTCCAAATTTGAGATTTTAGATAGATAGATAGATAGATAGATAGATAGATAGATAGATAGATAGATAGATAGATAGATAGATAGATAGATAGATAGATAGATAGATAGATATTTAATTGATCCCGGGGGGAAATAATATCTTTGTCAAGCAGCTACGAAAAACACAGGGCATGTGCAAGAAGCCAGAACGAAAATACACAAAAGACACATTCCTCCATTGGGCTGTAAATATGGCTAGAAATGCCTGAGCAATCAATACAGTATTGACTTACCAAGCACAAACGTATTGCTCATTATGCTAGTCTAATATGTTGCCAATAGGGAGATATGGCTACATGTCCTCTTCACAGACTAGCGAGAATGTGGTAGGAAAACACATGTCACCTATTTGTACATTTTATTCCAAAGCCTGTTACTACTAAATATTATAAAAAATGCTTTATTTACAGGATATATGTGATTGACTCATCGTGAACAGTTTCAAATGAGAGAAACTCAAAGTAGACATTGTTCCCTTGAATCCCCCCCCCCCCCCCCCCCCCGGGTTCTCTCCTGGAACCTAAATGCATAGTGTGTGGGAGTGCACCAAGATATTTATATATTTTTAAGTGGCCCCAAATGGTTTGTTCTATTTAAAGATACTCCTCGTTCTACTTCTCACTGTGATGGTATAGAATAATAGAGTCAGCATGTATGGCTCGTCTTAACCAATAGGGATTCGTCCTGCTCTCCTACTTCTTGGCATCAATGGGTCTTATCTTGAGCCCTGGCAATAGTTAGATACTCCAGACAGCCTCTGCTACTGTTGCTGGAGGGGAAGACTTAGCAGGGCTGCTCGGATCCTTCGTGAGGGGGTTTAGGGGTGGTATTTTGTTTTTGTGTGTGTCTACGCTAATGAATGTATAACCATTTGATAACTAAAATCAACTTGATTTATTTCTAATTGTTGTTGAATTGTCAAGGAGGAACCTGCAAGTAAGCATTTTATTGGACAATGTATACCATTCGTATCCCTTACATACGACTAATAAAACTTGAATCTGAAAATTAGAAAATGAATCCTACACAAACATTTCTGGCTATGATTTTATTTATTTCCATAAGCCAAGGGATGTGGTTGTTTTAATGGTAGATGCCTTGCATATAAGTATGGATTCTATGGACCTAGAGTATGGAGCGATTTTAACATTTTTCCTAACCATTTACTGACAACTCTTAGTTTCGAGTGTGCAAAATAGCCCAGTGCACATAGTATCACAGATATCATGGCTTATGCAATATATGGTTCAATATATAGTTCAATATATGGTTCAATATATGGTTCAATATATGGTACAATATATGGTTCAATATATGGTTCATAAGCCATCCTATTTTTCATTATGCCCTCAATTAAAATGATTGATGAAACCAATTTGTGTCATGTCCAGTGGGTGTACGTACATCCAGCTGCCTCCGGCTACAGAAACAGGAGATGGGCTTCTGCCCTATGGGCCGTTGTGGCTCGGACATGAATACTTACTTACCATCTGTGATTTTACCAAGTAGCCTACCTACCTTAAGTTATGTGTCAACTACTGTAGTGCGTTGTACAGTAAGCCTCTATCTGATATTCCGATATTCTGGTGATTTCTGTGTCATCTTAATAGCCTTTAGGGGGGTTATTAACTGGGGCCTCTCTGGAGCGTGATTCACCCATAAGAGTCTAAGCCCTGTTGAAGCCGGGAGAGGGGGTTCTACTAAGCTATATGGAATTGTTTTAAGAAGGTCATACCAAGGATTATTTTGCTATTTGATTTTGAATTTTAAGATATTTTGGGCTTTACTGCTGTTAGTCCATACAAACATATTGAGTAACAGATTCACTAGATGAAACAACAGTTAGTCCACCCCCAAAATCTAAAGGAATATTGTTCTGAAGTGTCTGTCCTATATCTGAGTGATATACGAAAGATCAGGAAACGTTTGTCTTTTCTTTTTTTCTTTTTTTTACGTGTTTTTAATATCAGCACTAAACAGACTTTATACAGCGGGTGAAATAAGTATTGAACACGTCACCATTTTTCTCAGTAAATATATTTCCAAAGGTGCTATTGACAGATGTTGGTAACAACCCAAGTAATCCATACATACAAAGAAACCAAAACAAATAAGTTCAGAAATTAAGTTATGTGTAATAATGTGAAATGTCACAGGGAAAAAGTATTGAACACACTTACTGATATTTATTTAATACTTTGTACAAAAGCCTTTGTTGGTAATGACAGCTTCAAGATGCCTCCTGTATGGAGAAACTAGTCGCATGCATTGCTCTGGTGTGATTTTGGCCCATTCTTCCACACAAACAGTCTTCAAATCTTGAATCTTGATCTTCAGTTCTTTCCATAGATTTTCAATGGGATTTAAGTCAGGTGATTGGCTGGGCCATTCTAGCAGCTTTATTTTCTTTCTTTGAAACCAATTGAGAGTTTCCTTGGCTGTGTGTTTGGGATCATTGTCTAGCTGAAATGTCCACCCTCGTTTCATCTTCATCATCCTGGTAGATGGCAGCAGATTTTTGTCAAGAATGTCTCGGTAAATTTGTCCATTTATCCTTCCTTCAATTATGTGAAGTTTGCCAGTACCATTTGCTGAAAAGCAGCCCCACACCATGATGTTCCCACCTCCAAACTTCACTGTTGGTATGGTGTTTTTAGGGTGATGTGCAGTGCCATTCTTCATGTGTTCAATACTTTTTCAGTCATTTAACATTATTACACATAACTTAATTTCTGAACTTATTTGTTTTGGTTTCTTTGTATGTATGTTACCAACATCTGGTGAAAATGTCTTGTCAATAGCACCTTTGGAGATATATTTACGGAGAAAAAAGGTGACGTGATCAATACTTATTTCACCCACTGTATATACAGTCATCATTTTTTTCAACTGGTACCGGAGGACCTTCAGACGAGTCTTGTGAGTCCTTTGGTTGTCCTAGAGCAAAACAGACATGTACGTGTTAATGATAGTCTCACCTTTCCACAGAGGGGTCATATTCATGTGTAGCCCAAACGGTTCGGGCACTACAGATAGAAGTTGTCAGATTGGCTGTACCAACTTCGCACGTCCTGATTTTGCCAAGTGGTAGTTGTCCTGAGGCCTGTGGGCGTCCTAGAGCAAAACAGACCTGTTTGTGTTTGTGAGAGTCTCATCATTCCATGGAGGGGTCATAATACTTTTTAGGCCAAACTGCTCAGACGATTTTGTGAGAAGACCGATTTTCTCATGGTCTGACAAACACAGCTCTAGCTCTGTCACCTTTCACTGCAGATGTGGAAGTGCGACATCGGCGGATGCTGTTTATTGAGACGCATCCAATGAAACTGCTATCCCTATGTTAAACTGACATATTTTTAATGGGGATTTTTTTATTATGTTATTTAGATTTTTGCAGGGGCGAGGATGAAATAGGGTGTGTTGCTCTGAGCTTCCCTTCTCTGGAGAAGTGTGTATGTGTGTGTGTGTGTGTGTGTGTGCGTGCGTGCGTGCTAACAAACACCCTACACTCTGGAGGGGGAGGAGAGCTGGTCCCTGTGACACACAGCAGTGACAGCAACATACAACTTGGACCATGCTATTAACACCTGACGTAATAGTATACATCTCAGTTTGACTAGCCGCACAGCCTGATCTTCTATATCTCATTAGCAAGTTATATACTGTAGCTTAAGAATTTTCCACCACATGTAGTGGAGTCGATCGGACCTCTTACTGTAGCACAGCACTGGCTGTTAATGTGAGGCACCTAAGTCAGAATTGTGATTCACTGAATGTTGTTAAAGTTAGACTCAGCATTATGACATCAGCATACAGTGGGGTTACTTATAGCCCACCCTACTACCTCATCCCTATATTTATTTTTTTACTTCCGCTCATTTTGCACTCCAGTATCTCCATATTATGGCAAGAACAGCTCAAATAAGCAAAGAGAAACGACAGTCCATTACTTTAAGACATGAAGGTCAGTCAATCCAGAAAAAAAAAGTGCAGTCACAAAAACCATCAAGCGCTATGATGAAACTGGCTCTCATAAGGACCGCCACAGGAAAAGAAGATCCAGAGTTACCTCTGTTGCAGAGGATAAGTTCAGTATCTCTATTTGCACATCATCATTTGCACATCCATCATTCCAGTGTTAATGCTAATCTGTAATTTATTTATTGTCCTACCTTCCTAACCTTACTGCATTTTGCACTACATTTGCACTCTGTATATAGATTTTCTATTGTGTTATTGACTGTACGTTTGTTTATTTCCCATGTGTAACTCTGTGTTGTTTTTGTCGCACTGCTTTGCTTTGTTTTGTCTTGGCCAGGTCGCAGTTGTAAATGAGAACTTGTTCTCAACTGACCTACCTGGTTAAATAAAGGTGAAAAAAAATTCCTACAGAAATAACAACAACAAGATTCAAGACTGACACTAATTTTCTCCCTACCTTGAGGCATGCCCATGTTGGGAAGAGGCAATTTTATTTGGCAGATTTTTCAGACCATTAACTTATTGAACTAAACATCATGCATGTCAACTACAGTTATTGTCAAACTTATCCGAAATATAGGCCTAGCTCCATTCCATGCAATTGAAACATACTCTATTCCAACCACAATATGCTAACTGCAGAGAAGAGCTTGATAGCGAATTTGTGAGTGGTTTTAATGAACACTGCTGTAACCAAGCCTTGCCACAGTTGCCAGTGTGTGAGCATGTGAAGGAGGATATGTGCTATTATTTCACTGAAGCACATCCATCACACTGCGCTGAGCCTGGGAGAGGGAGCGGCGGAGCTCATACTTGATTCATGTAGTGAGCTTTTGTCGGCTCAATACTGCCTCTACAAAGGATCAGATTTATCCATCAGGGCACCTCCACTAACTGACCTGCTCCATCCAGGCATGGAGGTCGCCTCTCAGCGGCCTGCTTTTCTGAAAACACTTAATAAATGAACAACAGGGATTTTCTGGGAATGGTTTCCCTTTTCCCCTTTCCATCCAGTTATTGAGATGGCTGGATAGGAGGCTATGAGAGCTGAGTTGATTCAAACATTGTCCCATAAGTCCAATCAGGAAGCTTGGGGTGAGCTGGTCCGGGTGGCTCCTCCCATTCCTCTCTTTCGCCATACAGCCTTTTCCCCCTCTTATCTTTTTCAGCATGTGGGTCATATACACAGTAGTGGAGGATGGTGTGCTGAGGGATTCATTAATGGAACGTCAAAGCGCCCTTGGCTGTTGCGTGTTGGATCCTCCACACTTTTTGTTTTTCCAGGCGTAGGTTCCCACAGCTAGCGGTGACGCAACATTACTTAATCCGCCCATAGTAGCAGCTGCTGCCTGCTCTGCCTTACAGGCATGGTGTATGTGTGTGTGTGTTTGTTTATGTGTGTGTGTCTGTGTGTGTGTGCACACGTCTATGGCAGGGTTGACTTTTTACAGATTTTCATGTGAGAACCTGAAGCATGTTATTGAAACAGTTGAAAGATTTAGTAAAATATTTACCACCTAGAGGCCTGCACTGAGGCAATCCATAAAGCTGCAGAACCTTCGCTAGAGCTGGCTGTGGTAATTTACTCTGAAATAGTGGATTTCTACTGAGAAACCATAACGCTGGGCTAGTTCCCAGGTCCGTAGATACCTATGTGAGAAGGCTATTCATTGACTACAGCTCAGTGTTCAATATCATAGTGCCCTCAAAGCTCATCACTAAGCTAAGGACCCTGGGACTAAACATCTCCCTCTGCAACTGGAACCTGGACTTCCTGACGGACCGCCCCCAGGTGGTAAGGGTAACAACACATCTGTCACGCCGATCCTCAACACGGGGGCCCTTCAGGGGTGCATACTTAGTCCTCACCTTAGCCCACCTCCTCCCTGTAGGCTGTCTCGTGATTGTTGGTAATCAGGCCTAATACTGTTGTGTCATCTGCAAACTTGATGATTGAGTTGGAGTCGTGCATGGCTACACAGTCATGGTGAACAGTAATATCACAATTTAAAAGCTATACGATATTACAGAGGACAAGTAAATTATCTCAAATCCTGGAAAAGATTTGTAATGTTGATCTTCTTGATCACGTAATTCGTGCTCATGTTGTGTTTTGTGCTAGCGCCCAATTGACCTTCAATGACCGTACGGCCCATTGACAACATACAGGTTACGCACACAGTGGCCGTTAATACGATTCCAATGGAGTTTCCCATCTCCTCAAAAGTATCTCTGATAAGTGCTGTCTTATTCCTACCAGCTCCTTGTTGGTTGATGTTGGCATGGGAAGAAGAACACAACGACCTGCTCTCTTTCTGCTGTTTATTGACAGTTTGTTAACCACACAAAGACTGACAGGCACCAGCGCAAGAACTATGTGTTCCGTGCCGGGGCCATACGTCAAGTTAATCTGACGATCAAACCAGCGCACAAACAATATAAACACAGAGCTCTTATCTGATTGGCCAGTAAGCCATCAGTCATAAATAATGTAACCAGATAGGCGGGATCTCCACTCATAACAATAATATATGTATCATTTTATTTTGGGGGTCTTGGGGGGGGACTCAGTATTCTATTATTCTATTAGAATAATAGAATACACAAGGTGCAATTTTGAAACTTGGTTTTATGCATCAGCAGTTTTTCTCTTGTTATATGTCACAGATGGTCACTAAAATTACCCCATGTCAGTTAAAGATCCAATGCAGCTGTTTATATCTCAATATTGAATCATTTCTGGGTAACAATTAAATATATTACATTAGCTTCTTAGCAAATGGCAATTTCTCAAGCAAAACTTTAGCTAGGACTGTCTGGGAGTGGTCAGAGTGGGGAGGGAAAACTGAAATTTAGCTGTTATTGGCAGAGAGGTTTGGAACTCTCTTTCTTATTGGTCTATTAACTAATTTACCGCTTGGTGATGTCACCATGGAAGGCCAAAACTCAGGCTGAAATTTCAGGCAGCCTTTTCTAACAGCTCTTACACTAAAAGGGCATTCTACAAAATGTTCACCATTTCACAGTATTATTCCAACCTCATAGTGTGGAAATATATATACAAGTTTTTGAATGCACTGGCCTTAAAAATAAATGTTGATTGGTAAATTAGGGCGTTTTCACATCTGAAATTCGGTACCCTTGTTCTGTTTCCTGCAGTGTTTGTGAGAATTCTACAAAATTAGTTTTGCTTTCATAAGGCCTGAAAATAACCGTTTCAGGGTGCGATTAGCAACACACACATTCTACATGATGTTAGCAAGCTATGTTGTTTACAATGGGAAAAAAGGTTCCACACGACTCGCGTTGCTGCGTCACAATACCTGGTACTCTGGTCCAAGATCTTGGACCCACTACTCACGCATGCCAAGGATTAGTTTCAGCCAGGGTTCGTTTGCGTTTCACACATGCTTTATAGCACGGATCAGGGAGCCAAATACTCCAGGATCCGGATCATAAGTGGATATGTGAAAGCGGCCTTAGTCTAGTTTATCTAGCCAGCTATTTACAGTAAACTTGTAGTAATGAACATGTCAAGTCATGGCAAAATGTGTAGAATTGCAGGAAATTAGCTGTAAAACTGCAAAACAAAATTGTTGTGTAAAGCAAACTTATGTGTTTACCTTTTGTCAATAAAATATTTTTTCTGCTAACAGATACCTCTGTAAGTATTCAATTATAGTTTTTAATCCCGGTGCTAATGTGAGTTCATTTGTAGTGGCTAATTGTATAGCTAATAGGCTATGTGTTTGTAGATCAACTGAGGTGAATGAAGCTACAGCAACCAATGTGATAAATGCTGGTGTAATATTAGCTTGTTCTTCATCTTCTCCAAACAGCATTTTATAGTTTTTAAATTGTATAGAAATGCACCAGAAACTGGAAACTGCACACGCCAAGTAAAGTTCGAGCCTATACATATTTCCCAAATAACACTGTTTGATTTATGATTTCAAAATGTCTAGCGATGGGAGGAGTGTATACTGTAGTGTGTGTGTGTGTGTGTGTGTGTGTGTGTGTGTGTGTGTGTGTGTGTGTGTGTGTGTGTGTGTGTGTGCGAACATGCTGCACTGTGTTTGCCCTAATGCTTACTCTAAGAGCTTGAGCACACAGGTCTCCCAAACCCAACAAAGTCTCGGTCGCAAATTCAACAGGCTCCAAATGGAGGCTCAATGGTCTCTCAGCCTTTCCTAAGACTTGTGGTTTTAAACAGACTTATCGAAACCACATGGACATCTAACAATATTCACAAAATGGTATTTCTTCAGAAAGCACAAGCCACTAGACCTTCCAAAAAACAGTATTTTGCAATGACTGTTCTGTTGATGAACAAGTGACAAAAGTTATACATTTTTCATGTGTCTTTAACTAGGGCCCTGTGTTTTGGTTAATCAGGTCCCATGACCTGGATTTTAACCTTTATTTAAATTGTTTTATCAAACTGTCCCCTTGTGATAGAATAGGCCTAGAATGTCAGATGGTCCACCATCCTCAGACAATTGCTTTAATGTCTCATGCACAAGTACAGTGAAATCCCTTTCTTGCAAGCTCTATACCCAACAATGCAGTAATCAATAACAATGTAATATTAAAAATAACATAAGGTAGGACAAAAACACACAAGAAATACAAATAAGAAATAAGAAGAACACAAGAAAGTTCAGACTTAAATTGACAATATTTTCAGTATGACAGTATGACAATATCTCCAGTATGACAGTATGACAATATCTCCAGTATGACATTATGACAATATCACCAGTATGACATTATGACAATATCACCAGTATGCTCAATCTAGTCTCCATGGTTTAAGTTTTGCATATAAACACTCTTAAACAGAAGCTTAGAGAATATTATCAATTATAAAATTAAATCAATTCTACCCACAATTACAAACATTTTCAACAATTAGCCTATGCTGGGATGATTATTGCAACCATTTAGCCACTCTTATCCAAAGCTTGCCAGGGGAAGATGTTTTTCTCTTTTCCAGACCATCCCCAATCACCCACCTTTCCCCCTGTATCCCCCCTCCACAACACTGCCAAGGCTGAGCCCTTTCTATCTCTGGTCCAGAAGCTAAGACAGTTATTGGAAAAAAGGGAAACAACATTGGCAATAAAGGATTAAAGTAACTATAGACACATTTGCTAATGGCCCTAATTTGAAGCACTGCCACAATGTGACATTTACTCAGGGGATTATAGGAGATAAGTAATGCATTGATGTCTCAAAAGAACACTAATGTTTTGCAGGCTTTGATAACAGATTCAGTGCCAATGGTAGTATTGGATAGAATGCAAGCTAATATGGAATGAGGTACTTTATATCTTGTATTTCCAAATTCTGTATAATGAGACTACTGGCACCGCATTTACTTATTGTCTGTGACTTTGCAATGTCTTACAATGTGATAGAATAGGCATAGCCTTTTTTGTGATGACTGTATAAAAGAATAACAAGCTTGAAAATAGATGGCATTTTTTCTATTCTACTCGTGTCAGAATACGGCACATTCAAAGACAGAAGAGATTGTGTTCCCAAAATCTGGAGGACTGCCTGGCTGTAGCTAGATAAGCTGGGGTGTTTTTATGTAATAAAAGAAGCAGCCATGTATCCTCATCATTCCCTCCGAATCTCTGTCAGTATTTTGTATACATCCTGACATATTCAATTTACCTTATTGTTAGTAATACATTGAGTTTATTGGACTGGAAAGAAGGGCTGCCATATTTTTCATTTCAATAACACAATATTCTGTGAAGTCCGGCCATTGTAAATGTCTATATATCTCCAGCAAATGATAGCTGGTGTTTTACCAACATCACGGATGATTAACTCAATTGTGCGCGTTTCTTTCTAAGTAAAATTGGAGATTAACATAAACTCAGACATTAGCTCTTGAGAGATGCTTGCATTACAGTGTACTATAGCGTCGTTCCATCAAGCTTAATTCAGAGGAAGAGGATGCCAATGTCAATTAACGTTCTCCCCATCATTCTCTCCAGTGAACTAACTATTACTCGCACTCTAACTATCTGTAGAATAACAATTGGCCAGGGATTCATTTATCATCTGCAGAATCAGCATTTCCCTTGATAGTCATGTTAACCATTCCTGAGCAGGGTGATTGAGAATAAGAAAGTCATTAATGTCAGGTTTAGTGTCCAGAGACCTCTCTGGATAACTCTATGTTAGTTTTGTTGTTTGGTCCCCAATTGGAGGCAGCTGCGCTGCGTTGCCTCTAATTGGGGATTCCTTTTAAGGGTGCTGCCTGTCTGTGTGTGTGTGGGTCATTATTTGTGTGCATGCTTATGCACCTACGTTGCGGCTGTTGCTTTGTGTATTGTTTATTGTTTTTGTGAAGTTCGAGTTAAATAAAGATGTCGAACCACCACTGCTCTGCGCCTTGGGTTCTGTCCTCCCCTCGCCGTGACAATTAAGAGGAGAATGGCGCAGTAGATCTTCATAAGTACTCTAATAATTCCAGCTCAACCATCTCCAAGCGCCAGTCTTAAGCACTGTAATATAGCTCTTGTTTTCCTAATGATATCTGTGTTCTAAAGTGGAGATGGTGATGAAGGTATTGGAAAAGAATGCCGTGGAGCTTAACCTAATTGGCAAGGAAGTACAACATCACCTGCCACCCCATCCCATCCTTAAACCTACCTAGCCATAAAAGTTCATTTTGAGCACCAGCCCTTCAAAGAAACTCAAAACAGTATCAAACCACAGGCTTCTTGAGGAAGTTATTAATCACTCGGCTGTTTCAAGGTTCTGATAGAGGTAGCGGTAGAGAAATCAGCCATGGAAACGGACTCATTCACTTCACTACATTGCAGCGGGGGTTGATGTCTGTGCAAAGACGTCATAAGGAACAGAATTTCTCTGTAATTTCCTCGTTTTTCTATATATTTTTTTCATAGTGGTCAGTCGTTTATTTCAGTCGTTTGGAGCACGGTTTCTTAAGGCTATCCAGGCTTTAAAGTGCATCTCCACTGACCTTGTCTTAAAAACAGTGATTATTTTGGGTCAGACTCCCTTAAAGCTGCAACGCTCGTATTAATGGAAGTGGGAAGGGCAGCGAAGGACTGTTCTCATGCCCTTGTTTTACCGTACCCCTCAAAATAGGGGAGAAAGAAACCGCATGACCCGCTCTCTTCCTTATCTCTTTAGGGTCAAACTCTACTTAGGGTCATGTAACAAAAAGGCTGCTTATGAATCGCGGAGATAGAACCACTTACTATTTTGGTTAATTTACACTTCAGATGTAATGAATTATGGGGTAATTGCCGTCCTATGGTGCGTGTGTGTGTTTTGTGTTCCAATTTAGACTTCGGGGGATTTACTGTAATTTCCAAACCCATGTTGGTGCACACACACTTCTGATGTTAATCATGATAATAATATGAAATGCTCAGTCTAATCTGCCAATATGAAAAATGTGTTTTCTAATTCCAATCAAGGTCAACTACATTGTCCTAATACAACAATATACGGTTGCATTTGAAGCATGTTCATTAGTTTCTGTCGATGAAACCTTTTATGATGTAGGTATAGCAGCATTCATTGGAACATGACCACTGTGCTTTTTCTCATCCAGACTCACTGTCGATGGTGCATTGACACATGGTTGTTTGGGTGATGCACCAACATGATGTCTTGTAATATCACATTCTGCTGCTGCACCAAAAACAATAGCAGAGCCCCGGTACCTCTCCTTGCATGCTTGAAGCTATTCATAGAACCTAGGGCCTCAGCTCTCCTCTGCTCTCCTCTTAAATGCACTCGTGGGGCCATTGTTGTAATTTGATGAAGCAATCAAATCTGTCCTGCTGCCAGTGGGCTCCCAATCGCTGTTTCTGCCTGCACTGCCCCTGTGAGTCAGATGAAAGGGATGCTTCCTTGTTCCAGGGGCTGTGTGCAATCACACAGTTTCCCCCCCGCCACACCACTGTGCAACTGTTCAAGAGTTCCTCTCAAGGCAATGCAAATGCTACTGTCCCCCCCTGAAACTGGTGCTCAAGGCTGCCAGTTTCAGGAGAGGAGAGGTAGAATGAATGGATTCCCGTTGTATGAGCTCCTACTGATATTTTGCTAAAGTGTCAGATGCCTTTCAATGCTCTTTAGGCAGAGAGAGAACCTGGTTCTTAGTGCCACGAATCAAACTGTGTGGTTTTCAGTATGTCGTTCCTTACCCCCGCGTACCCTCAAGGCGTTGGAAAGCCATGACAATGCTGTGTCTTTGCAGTGAAAAAGAAGGAATAAAAAGAAGCCTTTTCAGACAACTTGGCTAACTCTTATGTTAGAATACACACAGGCATAAAATGACAAAGGCCGTTCTCTCCCAGGCAACTGGAAATGGATTCTGTTACGTAAATCCCTATACTCTTCCAGAGTTGTGAAATACCCCTTGAGGTATCCCCAAAAAATATTACAAAAAGAATAAAGCCCATAGAAACAAATTGAATAACACATTCATAAATGGCAAAAAGGACAGTCAAAAAAATGAATCAGAAAAAACAAGGTTTTGAAGAGTCTATCCTAAATCTAGAAGATAGAAAACTCAGGAATATATATATATATTTATTTGTACACATATTTAACCCCTTTTTCTGGGTAGGCACAAAACTACCTTCATACTTCCATAATAATACAAAAATAAACTACTGGTTACCTTCAGACGAGTCCCGTGACACTTGTGGGGGTCGTAGAGAAAAACGGAGAACATCATCGTGTTCATGAGAGTCTCCCCTTTCCATAGTGGTCATAATAGTTTGTAATGAGGATTGCATGAGGATTGATTTTCCGGACGTCTCATGGTCTGACAAACACAGCTCTAACTCTGCCACCTTCAGATATCTCTAGCTTAAACTGACAGACTTTGATGGTGTGTCAATCTACTATAGGGTATTAAATCTACTTAAATCACTGTAGATGAAAGGGAGGAGAAGGATTTTTAAGCCTTGAGACAATTTAGACATGGATTGGGTATGTGTGCCATTCAGAGAGTTAATGGACAAGACAAAATATTTAAGTGCCTTTGAACGGGGTATGGTAGTAGGTGCCAGGTGGAAGACTGGATAGAAGGAAGAGTGAAGGAGATAGAAGAGGAAAGGTAAAGATATGATTACAGAGCCTGCCAATTTATTATTCCAAACAATGTTTTTGAGATAAAATACAAAAATGATACAAGCAATGGGAATCTGTTAACAAAATAATTGTATCTAATAGTGTACTATTTATTATTAAAGATTATTAAAGATTATTAAAGAAGGAGAAGAGAGTGAGAAGGAAACATGAAGGGAGTAAAAAGAGGGAAGCGAGGAGAGTGTAGAAGAGTGAGGTGGAAAGGTAAAGAGAAGGAAAGGAAGAAAGAGAAGGAAGACGAGTGAAGAAAAGAGGAGGAGAAAGATTGGAGGAGAAGAAAAGGTTAAGAGAGTAATATGAGTGACACAAGGAGAGTGAAGAGCAAACAGAGGAGGTACAAGAAACAGAAATGCCATTTTAATGACAACATGATGAGAGAATTTCAATTTATATGCTCAGGTCAAGACGATAGAATGGTTCACTGTTCATCCTTTGTAATTCCTCTTTTTCAATTGGCTTCGGGGGAAGAACGGCAGTGGTAGAACATCAACAGACGAAAAAGCATAAAGCCTCTGGCCGTGTTGGTATGCCCTCTGTCACCACATTATTCAAGAAGGTAGAGCCTTCCCAAGAAGAATATGATTTAGCTGTGCAGGAGGGTGTCTTTGCATACCACGCTATGCGACACAATCATAGTTACAGATCTATGGACTGCACAGCACATCTGGTACAGAAGCTTTATGAGACAAAGTTTACATGTGCTAGGACAAAATGTGACGCCATATTGAGTAACGTGTTAGCACCATGGGCAACTACTTTGGTAACACAGGACCTATAACAGGTTGAATTTATGTATTTTTTTTTTTCACCTAACACTCTGTAACAATGTGTCAGAACCAGGACTTGAACTCGGGTCTCTGGTGTGAAAGTCAGACTCTCAATCCTTGAGCCACAGGAGAATGGTGAACCCAATAGTAAGACGCACTAAGGAGAACTTGAGATGCCAAAAAATGGTTTAATAAAAGTTCAGGCAATAGTCCATAGCTGGAGCAAAAACAGCAAAAGGTAGTACTCAAAAAACAAAACCATCCCTAAAGGGGATTCCAAACATTATTCCAAAAATACAAAATTTCTTAAAGCAAAAAACTCCAGAGGAAAAGTCCACAAAAATAAAGTTGAGAAGGGAATAAGCCATAGACAAAAGAAAATACAATATCTCAAGAGCACTTACTCAGGCAACTGGTTTCAGGACAACTAAACACCAAGCAAAGAATCTATGAGACAGAGTCACTTAAATATACACAGCAGACGAGACACATGTGAATCTAATAACACTGATTACCAGCTGAGTAAGCTGGGCCTGAGGGTAACATGAGGACCTCTAGAGGTCAAAACACAACATGACAGCAAAATACTGACAGGACCCCCCCCCTAGGAACGGCTCCTGACGTTCCTCCCAGGACGACCAGGTCTACAAGCATGAAAGTCCCGAATTAACTTTGGGTCCAAGATGTCTCTGGCAGGAACCCAGGAGCGCTCCTCTGGGCCGTAGCCTTCCCAGTCCACAAGATACTGAAGTGACCCTCGCACATGACGGGAATCCAGTATACGGTGGACCGTGAACGCTGGTTGACCTCCAACAATGTGAGGAGGAGGAGGGGGTTTACCTGCCGGAGCAAAGGGAGAAGACAAAACAGGTTTTAGAAGGGAGACATGAAAAGTAGGGTTAATCTTTAGAGACCTAGGTAAGTATAAACGGTAAGTAACAGGGTTAACTTTCCTGGCCACTTTGAAAGGCCCAATGTACCGCTGGGAGAGTTTGCGGGACTCTACTCGTAAGGGAAGGTTCTTTGTGGAGAGCCAAAATTCTCTGTCCGGAACGCAGGGTAGGGGCAGGTCTGCGTCTACGGTTAGCATGTCGCTGGTACTGCTGAGAGACTTGAAGAAGCTTGTGTCGAGCTTTCCTCCAAGTCAGATGACAGCGTCGGATGAACTGCCGAGCGGAGGGAACTCCAACTTCAACTTCTTGATTAGGGAACAGTGGAGGGGTATAACCAAACTGGCATTCGAAGGGAGACATGCCTGTAGCCGATGAGCATAGAGTGTTGTGGGCGTACTCCGCCCACATAATGAAGGATGACCAGGAGGATGGATTATTGGCAGCCATACACCTCAGAGTAGTCTCCAGATCCTGGTTTAACCTCTCCGTTTGGCCATTGGACTCAGGATGGAATCCCGAAGATAGGCTCACGGTTGCCCCTAGAAGTTGACAGAATGCCCGCCAGAATCGAGAGGAAAACTGGGGGCCTCGATCAGAAACAATGTCCTGTGGGATGCCAAAAACTCGAAAAACATGGGTAATGATCAACTCCGCAGTCTCTTTAGCAGTGGGCAACTTAGGCAAGGGAATGAATCTGCCAGCCTTAGAAAATCTGTCAACAATGACCAGAATGGTGGTGTTACCTTGGGACGGCGGGAGTCCAGTAATGAAATCCATGGAGAGATGAGACCAGGGTCTTCGAGGTATGGAGAGAGGATGGAGCAACCCCTGAGGTGAGCGGTGAGACACCTTCCCCTGATTGCAAGTTGGGCAGGCACTTACAAAGGTCTTGGTATCCTCTTTGATATTAGGCCACCAAAACCTTCTCTGGAGGAATTCAAGTGTGCGAGTGGTACCTGGATGGCAGGTCAGACGAGAGGAATGACCCCACTGGAGAACCTGGGAGCGAACAGCTTTAGGAACAAACAAGCGGTTGGCTGGCCCCCCTCCTGGGTCTGGCTCCCGGGTCTGAGCTTGTCTTACGGTACTTTCAAGTCCCCATCTTACGGGGGCCACGATCTTGGAGCTCGGGACTATGGGTGTGATGGGATCTTCTTGGTTACTGCTTGCGTATACTCGAGACAGGGCATCAGGTTTCAGATTTTTGGAGCCAGGGCGGTAGGACAAGATAAACTGAAACCGGTTGAAGAATAGAGACCATCGAGCCTGACGAGGGTTCAGTCGCTTGGCCTGCTGAATGTACTCTAGATTTTTGTGGTCAGTGAGCACTTGAAATGGGTGTTTGGCCCCCTCAAGCCAATGTCTCCATTCCTCAAGCGCCAGTTTAACAGCCAGTAACTCACGGTCCCCCACATGGTAATTCCTCTCTGTAGGTGTAAGACGGTGTGAAAGGAATGCACATGGATGAAGTCTGTTATCCTCCCCCCTCTGGGAAAGTACTGCTCCAATACCCACAGCCGAAGCGTCCACCTCCACCACAAAGAGTTTGTCTGGGTCGGGGAGGTTAAGAATGGGTGCTGAAGTAAAACGGAGCTTGAGTTCATTAAAGGCTGACTCTGCTTCAGGACTCCAGCAAAAGCCTGCCTTATTCCCTTTAGTGAGAGCTGATAGGGGAGCCACCACAGAGCTGAAGTTCAAAATGAACTTGCGGTAAAAGTTAGCGAAGCCAAGAAATCGCTGCACCTCCTTCACAGACGTGGGAGTGGGCCAACCCGTGACTGCTTGAACCTTCTGGGGATCCATTTGAATATGACCAGGTTTAGTGATGAATCCCAGGAACTGTACTTGGGTCACATGGAATTCACACTTCTCGGGTTTGACAAAAAGGTGATTATCGAGAAGGCGTGTAAGAACCTTTCTGACATGCTCAATGTGTTCACTGAGGGATCTTGAAAAAATTAGAATATCATCCAGATAGACAAATACAAACTGATTGAGCATGTCTCGAAGGACATCATTTATCAGAGCCTGGAAAACCGCAGGAGCATTGGTGAGACCGAAGGGCATAACTAGGTACTCATAGTGCCCGGTGGGGGTGTTAAATGCGGTCTTCCACTCATCGCCTTGTCTAATGCGCACAAGATGGTAAGCATTGCGCAAGTCGAGTTTGGTGAAGATGGAAGCTCCCTGCAGAAGCTCAAAGGCTGTGGCCATAAGTGGCAATGGGTAACGGTTCCGGATAGTGATTTTGTTGAGGCCTCTGTAATCTATGCAGGGTCGAAGGCCCCCATCCTTTTTGCCCACAAAGAAAAAACCAGCACCAGCAGGTGATGTGGATTGACGAATGATCCCTGCTGCGAGGCCCTCCTCAATGTAATTGTCCATAGCAGCACGCTCGGGAGAAGACAAGGAGAATATGTGGCCTCTGGGGGGACATGTACCTGGAAGCAGGTCAATGGCGCAGTCATAAGGACGGTGTGGTGGTAAAGAGGTGGCTCTCTTTTTACTGAAGACTGCCTTGAGTTGGTGGTACTGAGTGGGGACTTGAGACAGGTCTAGGGGGTCTTGGGACTCGAGAATAGGGTCAGGGGAACTCTGGACCAAACAGGTGACCTGACAAGTGGGACCCCAACTGAGGATAGCGCCAGTGGACCAGTCAAAGTGAGGGTTATGGTGAAGAAGCCAGGGGTGGCCGAGGACCACAGGGAACTCTGGAGATTGTATCAGGTGGAAACAAACCTCCTCCTGGTGTTGGTAAATAGAGAGGTGAAGGGGAGAGGTAAGAAGGGTTACCTTGCCGTGGCCCAGAGGTCTTCCATCCAGTGCAGTAACTGTCAGAGGGGTAGCGAGTGCATCAGAGGGGATCTGGAGACTCCTAGCAAGAGATAAGTCCATAAAGTTCCCGGCTGCACCTGAATCCACCAATGCTTTGAGTTGATGCTTATGATTTCCCCAAGCAAGTGTGATGGGGAGAAACAATCCTGAATTGGAAGGCGGGGCAATGCGAGTGATTCCCGTTACAGTCCTTCCTTGCCTGTACGGGACCGAGCGTTTCCCGAGAGCTCTGGGCAGGCAGAACGGAAATGTCCAGGGACCCCACAGTAAAGGCAACAACGCTCCCTCATGCGGCGGGTCACGTTCTGACGGAGAAATCCGGGTACCACCCAACTGCATGGATTCTGGAAATCCTTTGGATGGAGGTAACTCCTCTGTAGGAACTGAACTGACAGGAGGTTTGAAAAACTGGCGACTCAAATTCCTCTCCCTCAGACGATTATCCAGCCGGACCGCCAGGTCAATGAGGGACTCTAGATCACAGGTTGGCTCTCGTGTTGAAAGTTCGTCTTTGAGTGCCTCAGAGAGACCATTCTGGAAGCACACCATGAGAGACTCGTTGTTCCAGCCACTCCCTGCTGCAATAGTGCGATAATGGATGGCATATTCTGCAGCACTGAGACTACCCTGCTGGAGGGACAGCAGTCGTTTAGACGCCTCTCTGCCACTAATGGGATGATTAAAAACCCGTGTGAATTCCTTTTCGAATGTAGAATAACTTGAGCAGAAAGGGCTCTGGACCCTCCAAACTGCTGTTGCCCAGGAGAGGGCCTTACCAGAAAGGAGAGTGATGACATAAGCAATCTTGGCCCTGTCTGAAGGGAAGGATGATGGTTGTAGCTCAAATGTGAGGGAGCACTGAGTGAGGAATCCACAACAAGCACTGGGATCTCCCGAGAATCGTTGTGGTGGAGGTAGGCGAGGTTCTACAAGGGAAGCTGACATTTGAGGTTCCGGAAGCGGTACAGAAGCTGCAGTTGAGGCAGCAGCTTGGGTAGAAGACAGCCGATCAAAAATCTGATGGACAGAGGACATGACGTTAGACAGTAATTGTGAATGTTTAACCATCAAGGCCTCCTGTTGAAGAATCACTGCTTCATGACGTTGGACTGAGGACTCATGCTTAGCCACGGTAGTGAAGAGCTCTTGCATGCTGGGCGTCTCTGGGTTCATGTCTTGGCTTGGTGTTTCTGTCAGAACCAGGACTTGAACTCGGGTCTCTGGTGTGAAAGTCAGACTCTCAATCCTTGAGCCACAGGAGAATGGTGAACCCAATAGTAAGACGCACTAAGGAGAACTTGAGATGCCAAAAAATGGTTTAATAAAAGTTCAGGCAATAGTCCATAGCTGGAGCAAAAGGTAGTACTCAAAAAACAAAACCATCCCTAAAGGGGATTCCAAACATTATTCCAAAAATACAAAATTTCTTAAAGCAAAAAACTCCAGAGGAAAAGTCCACAAAAATAAAGTTGAGAAGGGAATAAGCCATAGACAAAAGAAAATACAATATCTCAAGAGCACTTACTCAGGCAACTGGTTTCAGGACAACTAAACACCAAGCAAAGAATCTATGAGACAGAGTCACTTAAATATACACAGCAGACGAGACACATGTGAATCTAATAACACTGATTACCAGCTGAGTAAGCTGGGCCTGAGGGTAACATGAGGACCTCTAGAGGTCAAAACACAACATGACAGCAAAATACTGACACAATGTATACTATGCAATGTCTTTTTATAGCTTTTTGCACTCTAGACTTCTTGTATTTTTATACTTTTTCATACTGCTGCACTATCTATCTATCTATCTATCTATCTATCTATCTATCTATCTATCTATCTATCTATCTATCTATCTATCTATCTATCTATCTATCTATCTATCTGTCTATCTAAGATGCTTGAAGGCCAGGAATGCTGTGCTGTGGAGTCAGCTGCAATTCTGAGAAATGTTGAGGCAAAACTGACTGCAAGACGTGATGACAACTTCATTCCAGTTTTGGTCAGAGGACTTCTGAGAGAGCTAGAGGAAAATGGAGCAATGTCAAAAGAGAGCTTTCTCAAAACATCGCAATCATTCTTCACTACGGCTGTGAACTACTTGCAAGCATGGGGAAAGCACACAGATAATCTAAAAGATTGACATTGTCTCCTTTTAAAAAGGCAACCTCAGCGTGAAGAGATCCAGAAGGCAGCAGCCACACTGCAGGAAAAATGCCCCAATGTGACCATCAATGAGGATCCATTGATTGATGAGGTTACTGGCCTGCAAGAGTTCCTAAAGGGGGATCACTTGAAGAATGGGAAACATCTGAGACACTGATTAGTCAGAGATGGAGCACGGTGGTTACCCAGATTAGCGTCTGTTGTCATGTGCTTACCTGGAAGTAATGCACCAGTCGAGAGAGTGTTCTCCCAAATTAATGATATGGACAGCAGCAAGAAATACGTTCACAGTTCCTACCATCAAGGCCATGCTTATTGTGAAGACAAACTTCAACCTCCCCTGCCAGGAGTTCAAGGAGAAGCTGGCCAAAGACAGAGCAATCCTGAAGAAAATACATTCTGCGAAATATGCAGATTAGGTTGGTATGAGTATATTATGTAGTTACCAATCTCATCATCTTATTTCTTTATTATGCTGTTAGGTATTTCACATATACTATTGTCTCTGTTTTTTCAATTTTGCTCATGTTCTCTTCTGCTCAGACTACCAAGACCACTGAATGGCTGTTCAGATGGGACAGTTCTGTGTTGTCTGTAGTGTTTCTGTAATATAGTTGTTTTCTCTGTCTATCACAGTGTGCCTGTTAGGCTAAATACATGAAACCGGAATTGTCCCCCTTTTGTATTTCATAGATAATAACATCGGATATTTTAATGAACTGGAAATGTCCCCAGTTTTCATTTCAGAAATCTGATCACCTTACCTAACCACCTAGCTAACATTAGCCACAACAAATTGGAATTCGTAACATATACGTTTGGCAAAATCGTAACATATTGCATGAATTTCCATTCGTAACATATCATACAAATTCAAATTCATAACATATCATTCCAAATGGATGATGGAAATCCACACACTAATACATACCATACAAAACGTAACATATCATCATAAATGGAGTGTTGTGGATTTATATTTACTATGTTACGTCTACCTCTGAGTCCAGGTTGAATAAATAGGTAGCAACAGTAACCAATGGGGTGGAGCAACTAGATTTAGACCCTTCCACCTAGCTGGGCACTATGGACGATATTAAACTCTGTCATGAACGTGGTATGACGCAGCGCTGAAGTAGTTCGACATAACTTTATTTAAGGCAAACTCGAAAAATGGGAAGAGACATAACATGAATGTGACTAGACGGTGTGCTCACAGGCACAAACTCAAAACAATGAACCACTCAGCACAGGTGGAAAACAGGAGCATAAATATGGCCCCCAATTAGAGACAATGACTAGCAGCTGCCTCTTATTAGGGACCAACACAAAACCAAACATAGAATCACATAGAATAGACTTGTCAGGCTCTGACCATAGAAAACATAGAGAATGCCAGAGGCCTCCCTATGGTCAGAGCCTGACAAACGATTTGTATAGTGTTGCAGTTGACATGATTGATGAAGCCTCTTGAGACAATTTTCCCATTTTAGCAGCTGAAGGACTATGTGAAAGATTAATGTAATGTCCTTTGGTCTTGTATAACAATGTCAAGGTTATTGAAATATTATTGACAACGTGTTGCACCAATGCCCATGCTTCTGTGACTTGATGTTAGAAGCAGAGGTGAGATTAGGGACTGCAACAGGGCACCACCACCACTTTAGGGTGAGAAACTGAAAGGATTTCTGTTGAAAATTACCGGAAAACTGATTTTGAGTTTCATCCCCTAAAAATTATAAATTAACCCTCAGATGTTTGCGTACATGGACCATCCAAACTGTACCACCTACTGTAGAAATTAAATGCATGCTCTCTGAAGCTTGTATGTTTTGGCCATTGATTTCACTTCAAGGCCATTTTTTAAAACTTTGTGTGGGAGAAAGCATGATACAACAATAGCCGGCATAAATGCACCATCAATTGCTAGACACCTCCGACCAAAAAGCCTCAGTTACTGTATAGGCTCTGAAAATGTTAACATAAGCTTAAACCACGAGACAATGCCTCTAGTGCTATAAATCACAAAACACTGATTCAGTGGGAACCCGCCTAGCTGCCATTGCACCTAGCTCTTTCAGCCAAGCAGAGGGAAGGTGCCTTCACCAAAGCACCTTTCAATGGCTGTGTCAGGAAGGTAAATTATGTGTACTCAGTGGAAGGGTTGTTGAGGGCAATGCTGATAAAATGTCTATTGATGGCGATGTGGAGCGGTGGGGAGCTTAGCGGAGGGGCTGGGAGGGTGGTGAACTAGATTATGTAAAGGCCTGCCTTTCTCACCTCCCTCTGGTGAAGGACCTAGATCTGCCAAAGGCCTTGTTTCTGCTGCTAACTGACTCCCAGGAAGAGTTCAAATTACAACCTATATTAAACACAGCATTACTATACTGTGACTATGGCAGACCTCTGCTTGCCCAGCCAGAAGACAACAATAATAGTGGAATAACTGATTAGCTTCATAGGCAATGTTTTTTGTTATTTTTTTTTATGCATATTGTACATATTGTGTTTTTCTACGACACTGAGTAGCCGACTGCCGACTGCATATTTTTCTACGTCACTGGGTAGGCGACTGCCGACTGCATACTTTTCTACGTCACTGGGTAGGTAACTGCCAACTGCATATTTTTCTACATCACTTGATGTGAACTGACAGGAGAGTACTATGTTCAGACCTTGTATATAGTAACGTGCAAGGAACTGCCATTGATCCTTTGCGTTATCTGTTTCTTGCATGGCTTAAATTGTTTTTTCCCTTTTGTTGCTGGAGTGGTGTGCATATCCAGTTACATGGTGTTATTTACCTTGAAATTAATACTTCTCAGCTGTGATGGAACTGCATGAAACTGCATGTGCCTGGTCCTGGATGGTTTTCTTCATATCTATCGCTGCCAGCGTAACCATGGACACTGAACTGCGTAGTAGGCTAGTGACACTAACCTCCCATGTGAGGCTTTGGTCTCTGTCCTCCTTGCCCTTTGTTTTCTCATAGCCTGCTCTCATTACACACCTGAGATCTGAATACCAGGCACAATCTCTCATAAATCCATTCCCAAACAGGGAATTACAACCTAACCATCTATTCAATTACTCCCTGATTACACCAGTGATGGATGTCTCTCCCTGTCATCCAGTTGTGTTCCTCTCGTATTTTCAGGAAACGTTAGCCAGCTCTGTTAGCCAGCCACGTTTGATTACTCTAAACTGAAGTGGTCCATTGTGTGTTCGTCAGTGACTCCTGAGTAGAGCCCTGAAGGCCAAGGCTGAGACAGTCTGACCTACCAACAGCGAAGAAGGGGGAGTCAAATGTCACTGGTTCTTTGTCACAAGTGTCTTAGTCATCCTGCCATTGAGCGCGAGGACCATTGAACCCTCTTTGCGCTCTCTCAGAATGCATAGATCACAGAGAGCTCAGGCTTAAATCGTAGCAAACATGCAGCACAGTTCACTACTTCACTATGTCAATGAGCTGATAATATCATAATATAGGCCACATCCTCTTTGCACAGAATGCTCCGAGCTCTAATTCCATAAACACATTGAATGAATCCTTATTTTTTTTATCCTCCAAACATTTGAATTTGCAAACTGACATCAAAGGAAGGTAATGCTACTCTATGCTAATTTATCTTTTGGGTAGATTTGTGTTGACTGATGGAGCACTCAAGTTTCAAGTGCAGGTAATGACATTAAGTAGTTGTGTAGAATGGATTACCAATTTCCTTTCTATGGATGACAGTTTCTTGTACGTTGGAATTTAAAGTTTGTTAACACTTTACATAAAGCCTGCAGGTATAATGCTGCACAAGCCCTTTAATGTCTTACAATATAAAGGCTTGTTTCATGTTGTTTCATTATGTATTAACATTTCAACTGACTCGAAATTTATCATTATTAGGTAATATAAGACATTATAAGGGGGTCATTCTTACGCATAACATGTCCTACTTAATTTATAATACATTTTCAGCGGAATGCATTTTCAGAGTATATAGAGTGCATTCGGAAAGTATTCAGACCATTGACTTTTTCCACATTCTGTTACGTTAGCAGCCTTATTCTAAAATAGATTAAAAAAACAAATCCTCAGCAATCTACACACAATACCCCATAATGACAGAGCGAAAACAGGTTTGATTTTTTCTTTTGCACATGTATTAAAAATATAAAACAGAAATACATTATTTATGTAAGTATTCAGACCCTTTGCTATGAGACGCGAAATTGAGTTAAGTGCATCATGTTTCCATTGACCATCCTTGAGATGTTTCTAGAACTTGATTGGAGTCCACTTGTCTATATAAGGTCCCACAGTTGACAGTACATGTCAGAGCAAAAACCAAGCCATGAGGTCGAAGGAATTGTATGTAGAGCTCCGAGACAGGATTGTGCCGAGGCACAGATCTGGGGAAGGGTACCAAAACATTTCTGCAGAATTGAAGGTCCCCAAGAACACAATGGCCTCCATCATTCTTAAATGGAACCACCAAGACTCTTCCTAGAGCTGGCCGCCCGGCAAAACAATTGGGGGGAAGGTCCTTGGTCAGGGAGGTGACCAAGAACCCAATGGTCACTCTGACAGAGCTCTAGAGTTCCTCTGTGGAGATGGGAGAACCTTCCAGAAGGACAACCAGGCCTTTATGCTAGAGTGGCCAGACAGATGCCACTCGTCAGTAAAAGGCACATGGCAGCCCGCTTGGAGTTGTCAAACTCAAAGCGGGCTGTCATGTGCCTTTTACTGCGGAGTGGCACCTTCTGGAAGGTTGTCCTTCTGGAAGGCACCTAAAGACCCTCAGACCATGAAAAACAAGGTTTTCTAGTCTGATGAAACCCAGATTGAACTATTTGTCCTGAATGCCAAGCGTTGCATCTGGAGGAAACCTGGCACCATCCCTACAGTGAAGCATGATGGTGGTAGCATCATGCTATGGGGATGTTTTTCAGTCAGAGAAATCCTTTATGAAAACCTGCTCCAATGTAATACATTTGCAAACTTTTCTAAAAACCTGTGTTTTTGGGCTTGGGCCCCTGCATCACACAATTGACCAGTCACATTTATTTATTATGAAGTTCATTTTTTAAATAATTTTGTTAATCAGTTACCCAATCAAAAATATACATTATATACTGTATTTATAATATACAGTATGTACTGTATTTCCTTAATAAAAAATAAAATGTTGTATTATTTTTTTGCTGTCTCTTGGGCCCAACACGGGCCTGGGCCCAGGGGCTTCAGCCCCGGTAAGCCCCTGCATTAATCCGGCCCTCATGGGATCCTTAAAAATGTATGTTTACCTTCAAATGCCTCTCCTGTGAAGTAGAGACGTGCGACATACGCCTGAAACAAGTCACATATACTATTGTTCTTGGAGTGTTCCGAGTGCATGTGGGGAGCGCATAGAATCGCAGTATTTTTAAGAGTTGTTTAGCAATTATAGATGATTTGGAAACTGCAGAATCTGCTTTTTTTAAAACTTTATAGACATAAAAATGTCTTACCTGCTTGTGACACTGTAGGGGTATTTGAAAAAGTCACTTTTTGGCACTCCGTTTCCCTGCCTCTGTGTCAATTCCAAGCTGTGCTGTCATCAGATTCTTCATATACAATTTAACAATTGATAATGTTGTCACCAATCAGACTATTGTCAGTTTAATATTGTCTTTAAGATAACTCTATTGTTATGTGTGTGAAATTAGTTTCAATATATTTTAGGTGTATTTTCGATGACTATGTCCTCTTAAAACTGCTTCTAACACAATTTTTGTTTATGATGTTAAGATTGTAACAACAACAGTGTGTTATATAGACTTATTTAGGGAAAGTCAAGGACGGGGGGATATGACAATTTTGTTTCAACATGATACTTTCGACACATCTAGAGTTAAGGAAAGGGGGGGATACTAGTCAGTCGCACAACTGAATGCATTCAATCGAAATGTGTCTTCCGCATTTAACCCAACCCCTCTGAATCAGAGAGATGGGGTTCTGCCTTAGTCAACATCCACGTCAACAGTTGTTGGGGGTTAACTGCCTTGCTCAAGGGCAGAACGGCAGATTTTTCCACCTTGACGGCTCTGGGATTCGGACCAGTGACTTCCGGTTACTGGCCCAACCCTCTTAACCACTAGGCAACCTGCTACCTCCTGAATGGGCGTAAACAAAGACGTCTCTAGAAAGTGTGAAAATCTCATACAAATCTTTCAAAGGGCCTTTTCTCCTACAAGTTGATCAACTTTCAAAGCAGAATAACTTTCCCATGCTCTGAGTCTGTACCCCCATAGAGAAATCTGGTCACAAATGTCAAGCTGAATGTCAATGTCAGCTGATCATGATCCTTACAAGTTTTTTTAATTTTAATTTTATTTCACCTTTATTTAACCAGGTAGGTCAGTTAAGGGGCTATCCTCTCCTGTGATGGCTTTCGCTATCACCAACATCATCACCTATAGAATGTATATTTAGATTTCCGTAATATAAAACAAATTTAAATCCTGGGAAATTGACATTTAAGCCCCTACAATTCTTTCTGCCAATTGCCTTGCTCCCTTTCCTTGATGGCTGCGAATCAGATGCTAATGCTATTGATGCAGAGGTATTTATCAAGCTATCCCATTTACAATCCCTTCGTACAATGACCTTTCTGCTTTCACAGAGCAGCACATTCCTGATTACGGCACAGTAGGTGGTCATTATGACCCACTGCAGCAGGGGATGTGGCTAGATCTGGCAATCATTAGACCTACACTACTGTTCAAAAGTTTGGGGTCACTTAGAAATGTCCTTGTTTTCCATGAAAATATACATGAAATTAGTTGCAAGGTTATAAATAACGATTTTTAATTGAAATAATAATTGTGTCCTTCAAACTTTGCTTTTGTCAAATAATCCTCCATTTGCAGCAATTACAGCCTTGCAGACCTTTGGCATTCTAGTTGTCAATTTGTTGAGGTAATCTGAAGAGATTTCACCCCATGCCTCCTGAAGCACCTCCCACAAGTTGGATTGGCTTGATGGGCATTTCTTATGTACCATACGGCTCCCACAACAGCTCAATAGAGCAGTCAGCTGGGACAGAATACCAGCTGACTGCTTCTTCCCTAAATAGTTCTGGCAGAGTTTGTAGCAATGCTTTGGGTCATTGTCCTGTTGTAGGAGGAAATTGGCTCCAATTAAGTGCAGTCCACAGGGTATGGCATGGCGTTGCAAAATGGAGTGATAGTCCTCCTTCTTCAAGATCCCTTTTACCCTGTACAAATCTCCCACTTTACCACCACCAAAGCACCCCCAGACCGTCACAATGCCTCCACTATGCTTGACAGATGGCGTCATGCACTCCTCCAGCATCTTTTCATTTGGTCTGCGTCTCACGAATGTTCTTCTTTGTGATCCGAACACCTCAAACTTAGATTTGTCTGTCCATAACACTTTTTTCCAATCTTTCTCTGTCCAGTGTATTCTTTTGCCCATCTCAATCTTTTTTTTTTATTGACCAGTCTGAGACATGGCTTTTTCTTTACAACTCTGCCTAGGCCAGCATCCCGGAGTCGCCTCTTCACTGTTGACGTTGATACTTGTGTTTTTCTGGAACTATTTAATGAAGCTGCCAGTTGAGGACTTGTGAGGCATCTGTTTCTCAAACTAGACACTCTAATGATAGATAGATAGTCCTCTTGCTCAGTTTGCGCTGTTCTGTGAAGGGAGTAGTACACAGCGTTGTACAAGATCTTCAGTTTCTTGTCAATTTCTCGCATGGGATAGCCTTAATTTCTCAGAACAAGAATAGACTGATTAGTTTCAGAATAAAGTTCTTTGTTTCTGGCCATTTTCAGCCCATACAGGTTTTGGGGGGGCTATGGGAGCCCCTGCCGCGACACTCATGGGGGTTGGTTGAAGAGCCCCTAAAGCCATGGAAGTGGGAGTACAGAGAGGCGTCGGAGGAGGAGGACGAGCTGCTCCTGTCTCCCAACTCGTGGGGGCTATTGGACGAGCCCCTGCAGACTCAGCACCAGGTGAAGAAGGAGGAGGAAGAGGAGGCGTGTGAGCGATGCAGGAGGATGTGGGTGGAGCGGCTGGAGGCTCTATTCCCGGGCATGTGGAAGGTGGAGGAGGCTAGGCTCAGACCGGATCTCCCAGTGCTCGTGCCCAGACCGGAACCTCCAGTGCCGGCTCCGCTCACCAGGGTTCCAGTGCCGATCCCCAGCCCGGTACCGACAGTGCCGGTCCCCAGCCCGGTATCTCCGGTGCTGGCTCCTCGCACCAGGGTCCCGGTGTCGATCCCCAGCCTGGTACCTCCAGTGCCCGTTCCCAGCCCGGTCCCTCCAGTGCCGGCTCCTCGCACCAGGGTCCCGGTGTCGACCCCCAGCCCGGTCCCTCCAGTGCCGGCTCCTCGCACCAGGGTCCCGGTGTTGATCCCCAGCCCGGTACCTACAGGCTCCTCGCACCAGTCCGGTTCCAGGGGCGGAGCCTCTCCCTTCTCCAGCGCCCTGTCTGGCCTTGGGGGCACATTCACAAAGGGCTGTAACAGAACAGTATGTCACTCTGGCACTCTTCCCTGTGGCTATATTGGAACCCAGTAGAGCAGTGGGGCACATGCTGAACCAAGGGGGTCATTAAACATTCCCTGATACTTTTTGACATCTCCTGCTAGAATTGATATTATTCAGGAAGGGTAACAACTGCTTCCCTTATTGGAGATTACATTAATTCCAGAGCCCTCAGACAACAGCCTTGGGCGAGAATTTACTCACTTCAAGTGTGCTTTTTAGGAAGTAAACACAGCTTGGTTTGAGAGCAATACCAATCCAAGTCACCAGACATTATCATATACAAGATATTTAATATTTTAAGCAATAGCTCTGTCAAAAATGTGGGAAACTTTGGGTGTATTGTCTCAGAACTTCAAAAGGACCTCGCACACTGCTACAGCATGTCTGAGGGTATCAACAACCCACAAAAAAGCTCAACAGCGAAATTACGAGAAGTTATGGTTTCTTTAAAGCTATTAAAGTTTAATCAAACGTATTACAGTTAATTTATTTTCCTCCACTGTGCATTTTTGCTTTTAAGCATTTGCTTTCATGCCCCTCAGCAGTGTGCAAGTTTTTTCCCATTTGATGTGGTTGCTTCTTTTTAAGTAACTTTGTTTACAGTAGTCCTGGTTTAGATGTGCAACTTGCTCCTTAAAAAGGTGCTTTGGTCCATGGAAAGGTTCAAGCAATTAACCCTAAAGTACTAAAACATTTTTTGAAGTCATGATTCGAAATGAGCTGGTAAATTGTTGATTGTCTTGAAAATGTAATGTCCCCTTACTATAGCGTACCTATTCACTACAATACCTGCTTTGTTCAGGAACGCCTGAATGCCTGTTCAGCAATGCCTTGGTTCTGGCTTAAATTGATCAAGGACAATAAAAATGTGAGATACCCCATGATAAGGTTGTTCCCTCTGGAATCAAGTTTTGCTTTGTCACATAGTGGCCATAGATGGTTGCACTCGGCAGATCAATTTTTCTTAATGTTCTAGTCAGGATCGTGAAATAAGTGGAGGTTTGGAAACAGGGTAAAATTTCACAGGTTTTAAATGACACATTATGTTGCGACAATACTAGTGTCAATGCGGTTTTAATGACAATGATGACTAAAGTGATACAACATTTTAATGTTAAAGGTAGTAGTGGGGCGGTGTCCTGTTTACAGATATCAATAACAACAAAAACTAAATGTTAAAATCTGCCAATACTACCACCATGCCCTCCCTTGAGACATGCCCACATAAGGAAGAGTCAATGGTGGCAGTCTTGACAGATTTAAAGTCTGTTGTTGATATTTTATAAGCAGAATGTCACCTTGCTGTGTTTACTTTAAGTTTTCATTTTCAATATCATATTCACATCAAGTCATGTCTAATTCTGACTTTATATTGCATCCTTCAGTGCTCTCGGGGCATAATCAAATTGCCCTTTGGGAATCAAGATGACATTCTATACGACGTGATTATGCTGAATATTATGATCAGCTAAACTAGGGCTGACCTTGTCCTTCTACAGTTAATCAGAGCTGGATTGAAGATGTAAACCTGTAAAATCAAGGATAAATCCTTGCTGCGTTTGACAGTACAAAGCAATAGAGGTTAAAGCCAGGATTTTTGAAAATGTATTACATCATTTATTTAGTGTTTGACCTTTGTAATGTCAGGTGCTCCGCTAAACTAATTATTATCGGAGTTCAATTTGCCAAGTTTACTTAGTCAGAGAGCAGAAAGTTGCCTGAGAAGCAGGTCAGTGCGGAATACAGATGCAGACCTACACAATGTTATATCAATATACATTTTAGAACAGTTTCATCGTGTAGGTAATTAGACCTCCATCAACATAACTTAAGTGGTGTCAATCTCACAGTTAAAAAGCACTTTGAGTTGGTTTTCAAATGTAGCCTAGTCCTGGACTAAAAAACATTGAAAGTGCTTTTTAGTCCAGGACTAGGCTTAATCCATGTCTGGGAAACCGACCCTTCATCTACAAAACTACTACTATCCCTTTTGGATTTAAATGTGAACCAATGCCAAATCTAAAATGTCCTCTCTCTTTTTTTCCCCAGTCAGATGTCGGCTTTACGGCCGGGGAGCTGTGTAGGGCTTCGGGCGTGGATCCTCCTGGCCATGACCCACCTCACCCTGGATTTCTCTCTGTGTAGCCCCCTCAGCCAGGGCCTAGGGATCAAGCTCATCCCCAAACCTGTGCCTCGTCCCCGGCCCCGCTTGGCGCCCGTCTGGGATACTCCCAACATGCTCCATTGGAGGACTGTGAGCCCTCTGGCACGCCGGCTCCTCAACCCTGTCCCACCGCCAGACAGCATGGAAGGGCCAGGGCCAAAGGTCAGAGGTCAAAAGTACAGGAGACTGGCACATAAAGGACAGCCATGTAAGGAGTGCCGGTTGAAATACACATCCACTGAGGCAGGGGATTTGGCAGCGGCGGCAGCAGCGCTAGGTCTTCCCATGGGACACAAAACAGACGTGGTGAGGTTTTTACTGAGGGCGAGGAGGCAGCTGAAATGGGACAGCGATGACAAATCTCAGGACGGCAGGACCACGACGGTGGCCGGATATATCGATTGGGGACCTACGGGGACAGAGGACAACTTTGAGAATGGTGAGGGGAAAACGGCGGCCAAGTCCACGCTGTCCACCAAGGCCTTGACCACTGCCGTGGCCACCACCACCACCACCACCACCACTAAGAGCCCCCAGAGGACATTTGCAGTGGCGACCACCCCTCACCCCAGGAGGCTGAGCACCACCAAGGCCAGCGTCAGTCTAGGGGAGACTGTCAAACCACCAAAGCCATACGGAGACACATCAGGTAAAACTCCTTTCCTCTGTTTTCGATCATGCTATTCCACTGTTAAGTGAATAATAGTCCTACTTGAAGGAGTGGAGTTGGATTTGTCGTGTCAAGGCTAGACTAGTCAGGAAGACAGAAGGAGAGTAGCACGCTATTGGGTCGATCCACCAATTTGTAGCCTTTTGAGACGTGTAACTTGGTAAAAAAAATGTATTCTAGCATTCTGTTTCAAGAGGTTTAAATAAAATAATGACTATAGAAAGTGCCTATTAAGTTCCAAATAAAGTAATAGGGTTGACCATAACAGGGTTGACGATTTAATTTTAAATCAGCCATAAATGTCCTTCTGACAGGGGTAATGGAAGCTTGTTGTGTGCTACAGGCAGTGGCAATTGAATGCAAGCTTCACGACCCATTCAGTTTTCTGCCACAAAACACCAGAAAATGGCCAAAAATAGTACACTTTTCGAAAAGAAAGAACCTAAAAGTTATACCTGAATCCAAAAAGGGTTCTACCTGGAAACTAAAAGGGTTGTCCTATGAGGACAGCCGAAGAACCCTTTTGAAACACTTTTTTCTAAGATTGTAGAACAAACTAATCTGCTTTTACACTATCATTTGACTATAAGATGTTTGTTTCTTTTGAAAAAAAGTGTTTAAAAAGAAATAGTTTCACTATAATAAAACGGGGTTGACCTTAAAATGAGGGATATACGTAAATGAATCACTAATCACATGAGAAAAAATATAATATTCAGAAATTACTTTGTCAATGTAACAAAAGAACTAGTGTACAATTTCTACTTAAAATATCGATAGGGACGCAAGATGCATTAATTTCGTGCAACAACCCAATTATACTGAGAGAAGCAACATTATGGCATGAAGTGGGGGAGTGGGGGCAGCTTCATTAAATAGTACCCGCAAAACACCAGTCTCAACGCCAACAGTGAAGAGGCGACTCCAGGATGCTGGCCTTCTAGGCAGAGTTGCAAAGAAAAAGCCATATCTCAGACTGGCTAATAAAAATAAAAGATTAAGGGCTTTTTATTTGCAACTCTGCCAAGAAGACCAGCATCCAGGAGTCACCTCTTCACTGTTGATGTTGAGACTGGTGTTTTGCAGGTACTATTTAATTAAGCTGCCAGTTGAGGACTTGTGAGGTGTCTGTTTCTCAAACTAGACACTCTAATGTACTTTTACTCTTGCTCAGTTGTGCACCGGGGCCTCCCACTCCTCTTTCTATTCTGATTAGAGCCAGTTTGCTCTGTTCTGTGAAGGGAGAACGAGATCTTCAGATTCTTGGCAATTTCTCGCATGGAATAGCCTTCATTTCTCATAACAACAACAGTTTTCAGCTGTGCTAACATAATTGCAAAAGGGTTTTCTAATTAGACTTTAAAATGATAAACTTGGATTAGCTAACACAACGTGCCATTGGAACACAGGAGTTATGGTTGCTATGTAGATATTCAATAAAAAATCTGCTCTTTCCAGCTACAATAGTCATTTACAACATTAACAATGTCTACACTGTATTTCTGATCAATTTGATGTTATTTTAATGGACAAAAATGTGCTTTTCTTTAAAAAACAAGGACATTTCTAAGTGTAATAAATTTTCTAGAATTTCAAGAAACCTGTTTTTTCTTTGTCATTATGGAGTATTATGTGTAGATTGATGAGGGAAAAAACAATTTAATAAAATTATAGAATTAGGCTGTAACGTAACAAAATGTATACTTTCCGAATGCACTGTAGACAGTAGGCTACTTGCAATATAGCCTAACAAGTCGTTAGATACTGTAGGTAAGGCAATAGCAATTTACTAGACATTTATACTGTGCTTTATACTAAACATCATCAAGTATTACAATAAAGGTCAATAGTTTTATTAATGTTTATTCACTTCTGAATCTCAACCTCTTCAGCCCAGCGAGTGAATTGATAGATTGGGCTCCCAAGTGGCGCATTGGTCTAAGACACTGCATCTCTGTGCTAGAGGCGTCACTACAGACAACCTGGTTTGAATCCAGACTGTATCACAAACCGGACGTGATTGTGAGTCTCATAGGGCGGCGAACAATTGGCCCAGCGTCATCTGAGTTTGGTCGGTGTAGGCCGTCATTGTAAATAAGAATTTGTTCTTAACTGACTTACCTAGTTAAATAAAATAAATAGTAACAAGTGACTCTGGTGTCAGATTACATTACATAGCCATTTAAGGCTGGAAAGTCCCGCTTATTCCATTCGCTAAAAATACTGTCAATTATTGGCAGAAAGATACGTATACGCGTGCAGCAGCTACTCTTCCTGGGGTCCAGCAAAATTAAGACAGTTATATACAATTAAAAACATGACATTACATTTCAAAACACATTGTGTGCCATCAGACCACTACTCTACTATCACATACAGCGGGTGAAATAAGTATTGAACACGTCACCATTTTTCTCAATACTTTTTCCCTGTGTCATTTCACAGTATTACACATTACTTAATTTCTGAACTTATTTGTTTTGGTGTCTTTGTATGTATGGATTACTTGGGTTGTTACCAACATCTGGTGAAAATGTCATGTCAATAGCACCTTTGGAAATATATTTACTGAGAAAAATGGTGACGTGTTCAATACTTATTTCACCCGCTGTATCTACAACACAAAATCCATGTGTACGTGTGTGTATAGTGCATATGTTATCGTGTGTGTGTATGCGTGTGTCTGTGCCTGTGTGTGTGTCTTTTCACAGTCCTCGCTGTTCCATAAGGTGTTTTTTTCCATCTGTTTTTTAAACCTGATTTTACTGCAATCATGAGTTACTTGATGTGGTATAGAGTTCCATGTAGTCATGGCTCTATGTAGTACTATGCGCCTCCCATAGTCTGTTCTAGACTTGGGACTGTGGTGGCATGTCTTGTAGGGTATGCATTGGTGTCTGAGCTGTGTGCTAGAAGTTTAAACAGACAGCTCGGTGCATTCAACATGTCAACACTTCTCACAAATACAAGTAGTGATGAAGTCACCTCTACTTTGAGCCAGGAGAGATTGATGTCCATATTATTAATGTTAGCTCTCTTTGTACATTTAAGAACCAGCAGTGCTGCCCTATTCTGGGCCAATTGTAATTGTCCCTCACAGTAGTCCAGGTGTGAAAAGACTAGGGCCTGTAGGACCTGCCTTGTTGATAGCGATTTTAAGAAAGCAGAGCAGCACTTTATTATGGACAGACATCTCCCTATCTTAGCTACTGTACTGTTGCTTCAATATGTTTTGACCACGACAGTTTGCAATCCAGGGTAACCTCAAGCCGTTTAGCCTCCTCAACTTGCTCAATTTCCACATTATTCATCACAATATTTAGTTGAGGTTTAGGGTTTAGTGAATGATTTGTCCCAAATACAATGCTTTTAGCTTTTGAAATATTTAGGACTACATTTTGCCACCCATTCTGAAACTAACTGCAGTTCTTTGGTAAGGGTTGCAGTGATTTCACTTGCTGTAGTAGCTGACATGTAGTGTTGAGTCATCCGTATACACAGACACACAGGCTTTACTCAGAGCCATTGGCAGGTCATTAGTAAAGATTGAAAAAAGTAAGGGGCCTAGACCTGACTCTACCTGGATTATATTGGAGAGGCTTCCATTAAAGAACCCCCTCTGTGTCCTGTTAGACAGGTAACTCTCGATCCACAATATAGCAGGGGATTTAAAGCCATAGCACATTTGTTTTTCCAGCTGCAGATGATCATCGATAATATCAAAAGTTGCACTAACAAAACAGCTTCCACAGTTAGTTATCTAAGGGTTGGTAACAGGCTGATTAGTCAGCTGTTTGAGCCAGAAAAAGGGTGCTTTGCTATTCTTGGGTAGCGGAATTACTTTTGCTTCCCTGCAGGCCTGAGGGCACACACTTTCGTGTAGGCTTAGATTGAAGAGATGGCAAATAGGAGTGGCAATATGGTCCGCTATCATCTTCAGTAATTTTCCATCCAAGTTGTGAGACCCAGGTGCCTTGTCATTGTTGATTAGGCAACACACATTTTTTCACCTCTTCCACACTCACTTTACGGAATTCTAAATTACAATGCTTGTCTTTAATAATTTGGTCAGTTATGCATGGCTGTGTAGGTTCAGATAATGTTGTTGGCATGCCATGCCTACATTTGCTAATCTTGCCAATTAAAAAATCATTAAAGAAGTTGGCAATATCAGTGGGTTTTGTGATGAATGAGCCATCTGATTCATCGAATGATGGAGCCGAGTTTGCCATTTTGCCAAAATGTAATTCAATGTGCTCCAAAGCTGTTTACTATCATTCTTAATATAATTTATATTTTTTTCATATTACAATTTCTTATTTTATTAAGTTTAGTCACATGATTTCTCCATTTACAGGTCCTGTGTGTAGCACATCACATTTCTCTACCTGACCCTCTTTGTCCATTCATCGCCATTACCCGTCGTTGTCTTAGCTCTCTTAATTAACTGTGTTTGTTTTTATGCCCCTTTCTTATTTTAATATGCCTTGTCTGTTGCTGTTGAGGTTAGCTAGTATTGTTTTATTTCACTGTAGAGCCCCCAGTCCCGCTCAACATGCCTCTGATAGCTCCTTTGTCTCACCCCCCACACACGTAGAGACATCACCTGGCTTAACTGGTGTCTCCAGAGATGCAACCTCTCTCTTCATTACCCAACGCCTAGGTTTACCTCCACTGAACTCACATCCTACAATACCCTTGTCTATACATTATGCCCTCAATCTATTCCACCACGCCCAGAAATCTGCTCCTTTTATTCTATGTACCCAACGTACTAGACGTCCAGTTCTTAAAGCCCTTAGCCGAACACTGATTCTACTCCTCCTCTGTTCCTCTGGTGATGTAGAGGTAAACCCAGGTCCTGTAGCTCCCAGCATTACACCTATTCCCCAGGCGCTCTCATTTGTTGACTTCTGTAACAGTAAGAGCCTTGGTTTCTTGCATGTTAATATCAGAAGCCTCCTCCCTAAGTTTGATTTATTCACTGCTTTAGCACATTCCACCAACCCGGATGTCCTAGCTGTGTCTGAATCCTGGCTCAGGAAGGCCACCAAAAATTCTGAAATGTCCATCCCCAACTACAAGATAGAACTGCCAAAGGAGGTGGAGTTGCAATCTATTGCAGAGATAACCTGCAGAGTTCTGTCATACTGTCCAGGTCTGTGCCCAAACAGTTTGAGCTTCTACTCTTAAAAATCCACCTTTCCAGAAATAAGTCTCTCACTGTTGCTGCCTGTTACAGACCCCCCCTCAGCCCCCAGCTGTGCCCTGGACACCATATGTGAATTGATTGCCCCACATCTATCTTCAGAGTTTGTACTGTTAGGTGATTTAAACTGGGATATGCTTAACGCCCCGGCTGTTCTTCAATCTAAGATAGATCTCACACAAATGATCAAGGAACCCACCAGGTACAACCCTAAATCCGTAAACATGGGTACTATCATAGATGTCATTCTGACCAACTTGCCCTCCAAATACACCTCCTCTGTTTTCAACCAGGATCTCAGCGATCACTGCCTCATTGCCTGCGTTCGTAATGGGTCCGCGGTCAAACGACCACGCCTTATCACTGCCAAATGCTCCCTAAAATACTTCTGCGAGCAGGCCTTTCTAATCGATCTGTCCCGGGTATCCTGGAAGGATATTGACCTCATCCCGTCAGTAGATGATGCCTGGTTGTTCTTTAAAAGTGCTTTCCTCACCATCCTAAATAAGCATGCCCCTTTCAAAAAACTTAGAACTAAGAATAGATATAGCCCTTGGTTCACCCCAGACTTGACTGCCCTTGACCAACACAAAAACATCCTGTGGTGCACTGCATTAGCATCGAATTGCCCCCGCGATATGCAACTTTTCAGGGAAACCAGGAACAAATATACACAGTCAGTTAGAAAAGCAAAGGCCAGCTTTTTCAAACAGAAATTTGCATCCTGTAGTACTAATTCCAAAAAGTTCTGGGACACTGTAAAATCTATGGAGAATAAGAGCATCTCCTCCCAGTTGCCCACTGCATTGAGGCTAGGAAACACTGTCACCACCGAACTCACAATAATCAAAAATTTCAACAAGCATTTTGCTACGGCTGGCCATGCTTTCCACCTGGCTACCTCTACCCCGGCCAACAGCTCTGTACCCCCCCCAGCAACCTGCCCAAACCCCCCCCCCCCCCCCGCTTCTCCTTCACCCAAATCCAGACAGCTGATGTTCTGAAAGAGCTGCTAAATCTGGACCCCTACAAATCTGCTGGGCTAGACAATCTGGACCCTTTCTTCCTAAAATTATCAGCCAAAATTGTTGCAACCCCTATTACCAGCCTGTTCAACCTCTCTTTCGTATCGTCTGAGATCCCTAGAGATTGGAAAGCTGCCGCGGTCATCCCCCTCTTCAAAGGGGGAGACACTCTAGACCCAAACTGTTACAGACCTATATCCATCCTGCCCTGCCTTTCTAAAGTCTTCGAAAACCAAGTTAATAAACAGATCACTGACTTCTTTGAATCCCACCGGACCTTCTCTGCTATGCAATCTGGTTTCCGAGCTGGTCATGGGTGCACCTCAGCTACGCTCAAGGTACTTAACGATATCATAACCGCCATCGATAGAAGACAGTACTGTGCAGCCGTTTTCATCGACCTGGCCAAGGCTTTCGACTCTGTCAATCACCGCATTCTTATTGGCAGGTTCTCCAACTACTTCTCAGACAGAGTTCAGTGCGTAAAATCGGAGGGCCTGCTGTCCGGTCCCCTGGCAGTCTCTATGGGGGTGCCACAGGGTTCAATTCTTGGGCCAACCCTATTCTCTATATACATCAATTATGTTGCTCTCGCTGCTGGTGACTCTCTGATCCATCTCTACGCAGACGACACCATTCTGTATACATCTGGCCCCTCTTTGGACACTGTGTTAACTAACCTTCAAACAAGCTTCAATGCCATAAAACACTCCTACCGCGGCCTCCAACTGCTCTTAGATGCTAGTAAGACTAAATGCATGCTCTTCAATAGAACGTTGCCCGCACCCGCCCACCGGACTATCATCACTACCCTCGACGGGTCTGACTTAGAATATGTGGACAACTACAAATACCTAGGCGTCTGCTTAGACTGTAAACTCAACTTCCAGACTCACATTAACCATCTCCAATCCAAAATTAAATCTAGAATCGGCTTCCTATTTCGCAACAAAGCCTCCTTCACTCAACATGCCCTTGTAAAACTCACCATCCTACCGATCCTTGACTTCGGCGATGTCATTTACAAAATAGCCTCCAACACTCTACTCAGCAAATTGGATGTAGTCTATCACAGTGCCATCCGTTTTGTTACCAAAGCCCCATATACTACCCACCACTGCGACCTGTATTCTCTCGTCGGCTGACCCTCACTACATATTCGTCGCCAAAACCACTGGCTCCAGGTCATCTATAAGTCTTTATTAGGTAAATCCCCACCTTATCTCAGCTCGCTGGTCACCATAGCAACACTTACCCGTAGCATGTGCTCCAGCAGGTATATCTCACTGGCCACCCCCAAAGCCAACACCTCCTTTGGCCGTCAATCCTTTCAGTTCTCTGCTGCCAATGACTGAAATGAATTGCAAAAATCCTTGAAGCTAGAGGTTCATATCTCCCTCACTAACTTTAAGCATCAGCTGTCAAAGCTGCTTATCGATCACTGCACCTGTATATAGCCCTTCTGTAAATAGCCCATCCTACTACCTCATCCCCATATAGATTTTTTTTTTTTACTTCCACTCAATTTTGCTCTCCAGTATCTCTATTTGCACATCATCATTTGCACATTCCATCATTCCAGTGATTATGCTAATCTGTAATTTATTTCGCCACTATGGCCTATTTATTGTCTTCCTAACCTTACTGCATTTTGCACTACATTTGCATTCTGTATATAGATTTTCTATTGTGTTATTGACTGTACGTTTGTTTATTTCCCATGTGTAACTCTGTGTTGTTTTTTGTCGCACTACCGGGTTAAATAAAGGTGAAATAAATAAAATAAAAAATGTTTGCCAATCGTCTGTGCAGCCAGACTTACTTGCCATTCCTTTTGCCTCATACCTCTCAACCATACCATTTTTCAAATTCCTAATCAATCCATTACAGTAATTTACTTAATGGGTGCAAGCTTATTAGTATGTGGAAAAAACAATTTCATAAATGTGTCAAGTGCAGTGCCAGTTGCTCCTCATTACACACAACACACCAGCAAATATTATTTACATCTTCAACATAGGAATCACTACAAAACGTATTGTATGACCTCTTATACACTATATTAGGTCCAGCCTTGTGTATGACCTCTTATACACTATATTAGGTCCAGCCTTGTGTATGACCTCTTATACACTATATTAGGTCCAGCCTTGTGTATGACCTCTTATACACTATATTAGGCCCAGCCTTGTGTATGACCTCTTATACACTATATTAGGTCCAGCCTTTGGAACTTTAGTTTTCCAAGATATGGCTACTATATCATGATCACTACATCTGATGGATGTGGATACAGCTTTAGAGCAGATTTCGTGAGGCTTTCAGTAGTTAGGCTTTCATAAGGTATAATGAGCCAATGGTCATCTATTAGACATTTATTCAGTAATCTTTCTTCTTTCTCTAATACATGTGTTTATTCATTCACAACTAACATGTTGCTGGGCCCAGCACAGGCAGTGTGATCCCCTGGTCTTCTGTTACCAGTGATGTGGGAAAGGATGCTAGGCTTAGCAGAGACAGCTCAGAGGTGAGTGCAGCGGAGGTAGGAAGAAAACAGATGGACACAGATGTACTGCCAGATCCTTAATATGTTGGCTCTATATGTTATAGCAATTAACATTTAGGAGTGACAGACAGAGTGAAATACAGAAAGAAACACAGACAGACAGAGTGACAACAGAGGAGCACAAGGAGAATCACAGATAGACAGACAGAGTGACAGACAAACGGATGGATAGACAGACAGATTGAGAGACACACAGAGTGACAGCAGAGAAGATGCAGAGACAGACTGCACAACAGGGAGGCAACAGAGAACCAGTTCTAATAATGAGTGTATCTCCAGTGGTGCTTTTACATGCATAGAAATTTACTTTTTACAAAGTAAATACAAAGCAATGTTTGGGGCAAATCCAACGCAACACATCACTGAGTACCACTTCATATTTTCAAGCATGGTGGTGGCTGCATCATGTTATGGGTATGCTTGTCACCGACAAGGACTAGAGAGTATTTGGGGAGTTTCTCCCGATCCTCTCAAGCTCTGTCAGATGGGGAGCGTCGCTGCACAGCTATTTTCAGATCTCTTCAGAGATGTTTGATTGGGTTCAAGTCTGGACTCTGACTGGGCCCTTCAAGGACATTCTGGTCCGACTGGGCCCTTCAAGGACATTGGTTGTGTGCTTAGGGTCATTGTCCTGTTGGAAGGTGAACCTTCGCCCCCAGTCTGAGGTCCTTAGCGCTCTGGAGCAGGTTTTCATCAAGGATCTCTCTATACATTGCTCCTTTCATCTTTCCCTCAATCCTGACTAGTCTCCCAGTCCCTGCTGCTGAAAAACATCCCCACAATGCTTCACCGTAGGGATGATGCCAGGTTTCCTCCAGATGTGATGCTTGGCATTCAGGCCAAAGAGTTCAATCTTGGTTTCATCAGACCAGAAAATCTTGTTTCTCATGGTCTGAGAGTCTTTAGGTGCCTTTTGGCAAACTCCAAGTGGCTGTCAGATGCCTTTTACTGAGGAGTGGCTTCCATCTGGACACTCTACCATAAAGGTCTGATTGGTGGAGTGCTGCAGAGATGGTTGTCCTTCTGGAAGGTTCTCCCATCTCCACAGAGGAACTCTGGAGCTCTGTCAGAGTGACCATCAGGTTCTTGGTCACCTCCCTGACCAAGGCCCTTCTCCCAAGATTGCTCAGTTTGGCCGGGTGGCCAGCTCTAGGAAGATCCTTGGTGTTTCCAAACTTCTACCATTTAAGAATGATGGAGGCCACTGTGTTCTTGGGGACATTCCTACGAATGGCTTGGTTTTTGCTCTGACATGCACTGTCAAATGTGGGACCTTATACAGACAGGTGTGTGCTTTTCCAAATAATGTCCAATCAATTTAATTTACCACAGGTGAAACATCTCAAGGATATTAAATGGAAACAGGATGCACCTGAGCTAAATTTTGAGTCTCAAAGCAAAGGGTATGAATACTTATGTAAATAAGGTATTTTGTTTTTTGTTTTTAATACATTTGCAAACATTTCTAAACCTGTTTTTGCTTTGTCATTATGGGGTATTGTGTGTAGATTGATGAGGAAATTGTTTTATTTAATCCGTTGTAGTATAAAGCCGTAAAATAACGAAATTTGGAAAAAGTCAAGGGGTCTGAATACTTTCAGAATGCACTATATACACTGGAGTTGCTTATCAAGACAACATTGAATGGTCCTGAGTGGCCAAGTTGTAGTTTTTACTTAAATCGGCATGAAAATGGCTGTCTAGCAATGGTCAACAACCAACTTGACAGAGAATGAATAATAAGAATAATGGGCAAATGTTGTACAATCCAGGGGTGCGAAGCTCTTAAAGACTTACCAAGAAAGACAGCTGTAATCACTGCCAAAGGGGATTCTAACAACATAATGTATATTAGTGTTTTATTTTCCATTATTAAGTGGGTGGTTCGAGCCCTGAAGGTTGATTGGCTGAAAGCTGTGGTATACCATGGGTATGACAAAACATTTATTTTTACTCTTCTGATTATGTTGGTAACCAGTTTACAATAGCAATAATTTAATCCATTTTAATCCCACTTTGTAACACAACAAAATGTGGAAAAGGTCAAAGGGTGTGAATACTTTCTGAAGGCACTAAGTAAAGAGTGTGTTGAATATGTGTGTAAAATAAGTGAAATATCATTCAGTCAGCTAAGTGTTCTCCTTTGGACATATCTAGGGTATTGAGAGGGATGGGCCCCTCAAAATTGTTCCACTATCCAAAGCACATCCTCCCTAACCATCGGCCTATTAATATTTTAGCAAAAGCTTTCCCCTGAACTGATAAGAGCTGTGACTCAGAGCAAACGGTCTTGTTTTATTCAACAGTTTGTGATGTCAGAATAGGCTTCTGCCATATTTGTACCTCTGTAGATTAGATTAGTTTATACGCCAATGTGATTTGCAGGTAGAGCATTGTTCAATTGTTCTTACAGCATGCTTGTGGTACCATGGTGATGAAATAAACACTATATATACAAAAGTATGTGGACACCCCTTCAAATGAGTGGATTTCAGCTACACCTGTTGCTGACAGGTGTATAACATCGCGCACAGAGCCATGCAATCTCCATAGACAAATATTGGCAATAGAATGGCCTTACTGAAGAGCTCAGTGACTATCAACATGGCAACGTCATAGGATGCCACCTTTCCAAAAAGTCAGTTTGTCAAATTTCTGCCCTGCTAGAGCTGCCCCGGTCAACTTTAAGAGCTGTTAATGTGAAGTGGAAATGTCTAGGAGCAACAACTGCTCTGCCGCGAAGTGGTAGGCCACACAAGCTCACAGAACGGGACCGCAGAGTGCTGAAGAGCGTAGCGCATAATAATCGCCTGTCCTCGGTTGCAACACTCACCACTGTGTTCGAAACTGCCTCTGGAAGCAGTGTCAGCACAAGAACTGTTCATCGGCAGCTTCATGAATTGGGTTTCCATGGCCGTGCAGCCGCACACAAGCCTAAGATCACCCAGCACAATGCCAAGCATCCGCTGGAGGGGTGTAAAGCTGGCCACTATTTGACTCTGGAGCAGTGGAAATGCTTTCTCTGGAGTGATGAATCACGCTTCACCATCTGGCAGTCCGACGGACGAATCTGGGTTTGGCGGCTGCCTGGAGAACGCTACCTTCCCCAATGTATAGTGCCAATGTTGCGCCCCCTGTAAAAGGGGAAATAGAAAGTACCACACGGACAAGATGTTGCTTCAGTCAAGTCCAAATTGTAATGCATTTACCATTAACAGCATAATAACATGTTTACACAATATCACAATTAAACATGTTATTTTCCCTTTGCACAACATAAATGTCCCTCTAAGAAACTACACAATCAGGAAAAATATCAGCTGGTCAGTTATAACTCCATCTTACTAAAATACCTGAGTTAACCTTTAGAGTGAGTTACCAAAGAGATATCAAAACATATTTACAGCATCTTAAAACAGTATTGGCAAATAACCTTGAAACAGTACATTTAATAAAACAGATTATTTAAACAGAAATAGATTTAACTTAACCCTGTAAAGTGTTTAGAACAATAAACAACACCATCGAAGATATTCTGTAATGCTAATTACTGCTGTTTATAGTTATTATTAATTCAGAATACTCTTAACATTTTACCCTCAGTAACGTTGCACTTAAACATATAAACTATCTTGCCTCTTCACATTAAACACTCCTTTTTCTCAAACTTCAACAATAGCACTTTTACCTTATCCCTATTATATAAAGCTAATACACACAGGGAAAACGGCGGCAACGGTGTTTCATTCCCGCCACTTTTGATCCTCGATCCACAACACAGCTAGCACACAGGCTACACTGAAACAACACTTCATGTTTAGCCTGCTAAATGCGCCTACATAAATTACTACAATCCTTAACATTTACTCCCCGCATTTTCCTTACAGTATTAAACACATATATAAATCATTCAAACATAATACAACCTTTGTTCTTACCTGTAAAAGGGGAAATAGAAAGTACCACACGGACAAGATGTTGCTTCAGTCAAGTCCAAATTGTAATGGACGAACGTAAGCCACACGTTCCGTACGGACTGAACGAGGCATTAGCAATCGTTCCCAGATCCTCCCATCACAAACTGGTAGTTAAACTTATGGCAACAAAGAAAGTGGAACTTATGTAAACAAACAAACACTGCATATTGTACTTTAAGGTGCATTTCCCCAAAATGTTATAGAACAGTATTTTAAACACAGATAGTCTTTTTATCCTATTAACCTCTTTAGCCTCTTTTACTCAAAAAGCAATGGATTACCGATCTACAGACCATAAATGTATTTTTACTTTCTCCTTTTTATGGACGATTTTAAGTATCTTAACTTATATCAACCCATTCAATGTATCAGTATTACATCATTTTCATCATCCTTACATACTCCCCTTCAACACAGATGTCGTCCTCGACATCCCAACCAACAGATGGGTAATGATGAATGCAGTTAAACAGTACATATGATGTCACCAGATCACCTTTGCAACAGTTCGTATACAAGCGCTCAGCTTATTCAAAAGTCCAGGAGTGTGTGTAGTGTATATGTTAGCACTCGGCTTGTCCATCAGTCCATCATTGAGTGAAGAATGAATGTGTGTGTATTGTTAACACTCCGATTGTCCATCAGTCCATCATTGAGTGAAGAATGAATGTGTGTGTATTGTTAACACTCCGATTGTTCAACAGTCCATCCGTGAGTGTAATATGTATGTGCATATGGGTAAGTGCGTTAACACTCAGATTGTTCAACAGTCCATTCGTGAGTGTATGATGTATGTGCATATGGGTAAGTGCGTTAACACTCAGATTGTTCAACAGTCCATTTGTGAGTGTATGATGGGTGAGTATGTGGGTGTGTGTGTGTTCCACATTCAGTACCCTGGTACAACAAAAGGCTGGTAGCCAAAGCGCTGTACTGGAGTCATCCATGCACTTGCCGCTTGCATGGCTCTATAAGGTGCTGGTGGGTACCACTGCATGGTGTTACTTGTGAGTCCAGTGCTGTAACAACCAGGATTGCCCAATTGGTCATATGTGAAGACTCTTGGAGGTCGTCTCTCCCTTACTGGTCGCTGGTATCGCTGTTCATGTCCACGGTGAGTTCCACTCTGAACAGGTAACTGCACTACGGACGGTCTCTCCTCCAGAGCAGTGTCCTCTTGAGCAATAATCTCCTGTTGTCCTGATGTGTCCCTCACTGTCAGTGTATCTCCACCATCCTGCTCCAGCTGGCAACTGTCCTTTTGCTGAGGCTCAGCATCCTGTAAAGGTTGTTCAACTTCCTTGTCAGCATCCTGACTGTCTGTGTCTACTTCGGGCTGTATCACAGGGAGAGGCTGATCCCTGGGCGGATAGTATCCATAGTCATCTTCATCACTATCCTCAACATCTGCTTCTTGGTTTTGTTGCTCCCTTCCTTTGCGGGTCCATGCTGTGATTTGTCTTTTTGCTTTAGCTGGTTTCAATTGTACTTCCAGTGGCAGATGGTCACACGGCAACAGCAGGTTACGATGCAGTATCCTACGTCCTCTCGCTTTGCCTTGTTCTGGTATTACTTCATATATGGGCATGTCTTTTCCCACCCGACGGACAACTTTGTGAATGCAATCTTCCCAGTGATTTCTGAGCTTCCCTGTTCCGCCCCTGGGTGTCAAATTCCTGACGAGAACCCGGTCACCCTCGTGCAATACAGAACTCCTCACCTTGCTGTCATGATTCCTCTTACTCTTTTCAGCACATTTTTTTGCGTTTGCCGTTGTGATCTCATATGCCTCTTGCATCTGTTCTTTCCACCTTCTCATATACTCCTTATGATCAGCAGTCCCAGCCTCTGGTGTCAAGCCAAATAATAAGTCCACAGGTAATCTCGGTGATCTTCCAAACAGGAGGTAGAAGGGGGAGAAACCTGTGACTTCACATCGAGTGCTGTTGTATGCGTAGATAAGCTTGGGCAACGACTCTCTCCAATCTGACTTCTGCCTCTCTGTGAGCGTTCTCAGCATTTGCAGCAGTGTTCTGTTCAGGCGCTCCACCTGCCCGTTACCTTGTGGGTGGTACGGTGTTGTTCTTGAGCCCATCACTCCACAGTTCTTCTTCAGCTGTGCAAACAACTGGTTTTCGAATTCCCCTCCCTGATCATGATGAATCCTCAGGGGGAACCCAAACTTTAGCGCATAATCATTAAATATCTTATCAGCTACAGTTTTGGCAGATTTCGATGTGGTGGGGTAGGCTTGTGCAAAGCGTGTGTAATGATCTACGATTACCAATATGTATTCATATCCACCTTTACACTTGTCTAGATGCAGAAAGTCAATGGATACAAGCTCGAATGGCTGAGTGGTGACAATCGTTGTGAGTGGCGCTTTTGTTTCTCGACAGGGTTTTTTCTGTTTAAGGCAGGTACAGTTTTGAGTGACATAGTGTTCAATCTCTCTCTGCATGTGTGGCCAGAAGAAGCGATCCCGAACAAGTGATGTTGTGCGTTCCACACCTTGGTGTCCCATGTCATTGTGGAGCTGTCTCATAACTGTTGACTTGTATATTTCAGGGAGAACAAGTTGTGTCCTGGTTACAGTCTTTCTATGAAGTATCCCATCTCCATCAAAGCTGAGTTTCTCCCAGTCACGGAGGAGACACCTGCTCCGTGCACCGAATGATTTTAACTGCTGTCCTACAGGTCTTTCATTTGACTGTTTACAGGCGATGATGGGACCAATATCTTTATCATCTTTTTGAGCTTTACAGAGAGCTGCTCTTGAAAGGGGCGTAGGCATGTCCTCATCCGTTTCCGCACACCCAGTAGCCATAATGGACCACACAGTGTGTGAAACATTCATTTCCACAGCTTGTACTGTAGTTTGCACAGAAGGGGAGGACATTTCCTCTGAACATTCTTCAATCATCGTCTCAATGTCACAGGGTATTCTTGAAAGGCCATCAGCATCACCGTTCTCTCTGCCCGGGCGATATTTTATTGTTAGGTCGAAGTCTGCCAATTCAGCAACCCACCTCTGTCCTGTTGCGTTCAGCTTGGCCGTCGATAACACGTAGGTTAGTGGGTTGTTGTCCGTATATACAGTGCAAGATGAGCTGATTAGGTAGTCTCGAAAGCGCTCTGTAACGGCCCACTTCAAAGCCAGAAATTCAAGTTTCCCTGAATGCAGATGGTAGTTTTTTTCTGCTTTGGTCAGTGTGCGAGATGCATAGGCTATTACACAAAGCTTCCCCTCCTGTTCTTGATATAGCACTGCACCCAGGCCTTACTGTGAAGCGTCTGTGTGTAGGGTGAACGATTTGTTGAAGTCTGGAAATCCAAGTATTGGCGGCTCAACCAGACAGTCAATCAATCCCTCCAATATGTGTTGATGTTTTTCAGTCCATGTGATTGGCTTGTGTGATGGTGTCCCTTTATACTTTCCTTTCACTCTTTTTGTCCTGGCGTTCCGGCCCTTCTGCTTATCTGGGCCAGGGTCTAATTCCATTAGGGCATAAAGAGGGTTGGCCATGCAGGAGAAGTCCCTAATATACTGTCTGTAATAGCTCAGTAGCCCCATGACTGTTCTCAATTCTCCCACAGTCCGTGGCCTCTTTTCCTTTAAAGCCCTAACAGCTGCAGTATCAGCTGGATCCATCTTACTGCCCTCAGCAGACACAATGCGCCCCAAGTAGCGGACTTCACGCTTGAACACTTCACACTTACTTGGTTTCAACTTTATCCCGTGCTGCCGTAGCCGCTGTAGCACTGTCCTCACATTCTCAACGTGATCCTCGAAGGTTCTACTGAAGACCAGGGTATCGTCTAAATATGGGATACAGATCTCATCCCTCAGCCCCTCCAAGCATTCTTCCATACAGCGCTGAAAGGCGGCTGGAGCATTCATCAGGCCAAAGGGGATTCTGATCCACTCATAGAGACCCCATGGTGTGACAAAAGCGGTTATGGGTCTGCTCTCCTTTGCCATAAAGCCCTGATGGTACGCTTTCCCTTGATCCAAGAGAGAGAACCACGAGTTTCCTCCTAGGCCATCCATTATATCTTGCACTCTGGGGATAGGCTGGCGGTCAGGGAGGGTCTTTCTGTTCACTTCACGAAAATCTATACACAGTCTGAGACTCCCATCCTTTTTTCGAACGCACACGACTGGTGATGCGTACGGTGAGTTAGACTTCTCCACCCAACCCTGAGCGATGAGGTCAATCAAGTAGTCCTTCATTTCCCGGTAAAGTGGCTTAGGCACAGAGAGGTATGCTTTTGCGACAGGCTCTGTGTCTTTCAGGGAGATGCTGAGTTGAAGTTTTTCTATACAACCGATATCGTCCTCTGTTCTTGAAAAGGAGGCACACTCCTCTCGTAACATCTTATTAACTACCTCACGTTCTGGCTCACTGAGGTGGCCCAGATCCACAGGTGGATCCCAACCATTGCCTGTAGTCTGATCCTTTTCAGCTCTGATGTGATTTGTTGTAGCTGAAGGTGGAGGGCGGGACCCCTCTAGTATGGAGGCGGGGTAGACTGCTTGGACCTGCTGGACAGTCCCCATTACGGTTTTCCCTGCTAACATTATGTCATGATCTGTACTATTCTGCACGCTTACAGTAATAGAAGGGTTTTTTCTGCCCTTATTCACTTTTACGAGCATGTCACATAGTTCAAGTCCCTCTGTCCAGCGGGGGTTCACATCCGGCTCGAAGAGAAGTATGTTGTCTTCATGTGGGGAATCCATGTTTACATGACACTCAACTCTGACTGATGTGCGTTTTGGTACGTTAATCCTTTCCCTTTTTGTCTTGACGATATACTCATCCACTGGTGTGGTGCTAACTTGCTCTACAACAGCAGTTACCTGCTCTACAAAAGCCTCTGCTTGACCTGGAAAGGCTGCCCTTACTGTTCTACTTAACCCTTCCCTGTCAGTAGCGTTTGACTGTTTCAGTTCACTGTCTATAATAATCCCAATGACATTAGACCCAATGATAGGTTGAACAAGCTTACCACCCTTCATTACCAGTGTGGGGACAATAACGTCTGTGTTGGATGCAGCCCCTGAAGCTAATCTAAAGGTTACCTCGATCCAACCTGTGTATGGCATGCTCTCCCCATTTGCTGCCTGTATGTCAAAAGTCTGTGTTATATCCAGAATTTCTGTTATGTCTCTTAGTCTTGCGTCTGGCAGGTGTGTTTCTTTCCATCGCTCATCAATTATGGTCACTTGGGAGCCTGAGTCCCACAAAGCCCGAACACTTTGACCTTGGATGAAGCAATCAACCATGTGCTTTCCTCCTACCAATGGCGCCCTTTTAGCCCTGTTGTCCATCTTCTTAAAATGCGCACCTTGCTGGGACATTGCTGCGTTACTGGTCACTCCCTGCCCCGTGCGAGTGACCTTTCCCCGTTTAAAGACTCACCTCCAAACTGTCTCTGTCCCCTTGCTCGACAACCAGCCAGAAAGTGCTCGCTACTGCCACACCTATAACAGTGCGTGCAATAATCTTCGGCTCCACTCTGTTGACAACCAAAACATTTTCTCCTTTGGCCACGATTTGATGGGGGGAAGCTGGGCTGTGGGGCAAACCTTTGCTGATACTGAGCAGTTCCTCCTCTGTGTCTGGCGCCCGCAGTAAACCAGTATCCCTGTGCCGGATCCTGCACCTGCTGACCTGCGAATTGCAGTCCTGATGCGCCATCGGCCCCCCCTGCTGGCAGTGGTTGTCTAGGCATGTGCTGGGGCTGTTGCATGGACTCCCTAATGTGAGACACCTCAGCTTTAAGATCTTTCAACAGAGCCATCTCAGATTTAATTTCCTCAAGCTGGGAAAGAACAGCTGGGGAAACTTTTGACTTTTGTTGAGTTGGTGGATTTTCACTCATTTCCGCAGGAGCATCGCTGGACTGGACAGAATGGATGGTAACAGGTCTTTGTTGTCCTGACAATTTTCTCTTGTTCTGCCTCTCGGTCTCATCAGCACATGCTGTATTCACTCGCTCCAGCAATAGTTCATCAGAGATGTCAGCTTGCTCCAAATAAGGCTGAAGGTCCCGCCTGATGTTGTCATTCTGCAGGCCAGTTAACACAGTGTGAAGAAACATCTTCTGCACTAACTCAGGGTCATATTGGAGACCTGACTCAGATTCCTGCGAAGCGAACATATTTTTTTGTCTCAGGTCGAAAGTGCGAATTAGGAAGTTCTGTGGGGTTTCTTTGATGCCCTGCACCTCTGAGGTCAGCTGCTTATAAAGGTCGGTTGCACTTTTCTCTTGATAATGACATCGGAGTAGTCGCCTCAGTGTGGGTAAGGTCAGGTTGGTTTTGCCCTCTAAATAGCTGCGGAGTTGCATGCCTGGGGATATCGCTCTTATCACTGCATCTACTATCTCAAGTTCGGGAATCCCCTTGCTTAAGCCATGTTCAATTTGACGTGCTAAGCTTGAAAAAGTCAGCTTTTCTTTCTGACCGGGCTCACCGATTTGGCCAGCTATCTTAAAGTCCTTGTGCCATGGGTGATGTGCAGGACTGTGGACTGCACTCTGTGGTGACTGCCTGGTGGGGGTAATGCTTTTAATTCCTTCTGTCTCTGGCTTATTGTTCTCCTTCTGTTTCTGTGCGTTCGCTAACTGAAGCTGCAAGGCCTCAATTCCCTCCAATATTCTTTTCTCCTCCCCGTCCTGTTGCTTGCCTACTTGTTTTGATGTGCCAGCTTTACCAGCTACCTGGAGCTCAGAAATTGTGTCTTGAAGATGGAGTAAGTCAGCAATACCTTTATCCTCAAGCACTTCTAGCTCTCCTCTCTGTATGTGGTTTGAAATTAGTGTGATGAGAGCAGTTCGGCCCTTGTTGGTAACATGTTCAAACTCTGCTCCGGCAATGATTAGATAGTCACATAGCTCCACCAAACTTTCTCGGGGCAACAGACACAACGCCCTTATTACTTCAAGCTGTAACTCCTCTAACCCTGTCGACTCCATCTTCTCAGCTGAGTGTGTGTGCTAGCAGTGAAATGGTACCTTTCAATCTTTGGGTAGTAGTAGCAGCTCTCCTGGTATGCAGAAATACCTCAGATCACATGCAAGCTGCCCAAGACAATCGGAATCCCACTGTCGCTGATTCGCCACCCGCTTCTGATGTTCTGGGTTGGTTAAAAGAGATGTGTGACGGCTGGGGACATCTGTTGTAGACGCTGAACCACGCTGCACACCATCTCAGCGGAGCCTCCAAATGTTGCGCCCCCTGTAAAAGGGGAAATAGAAAGTACCACACGGACAAGATGTTGCTTCAGTCAAGTCCAAATTGTAATGCATTTACCATTAACAGCATAATAACATGTTTACACAATATCACAATTAAACATGTTATTTTCCCTTTGCACAACATAAATGTCCCTCTAAGAAACTACACAATCAGGAAAAATATCAGCTGGTCAGTTATAACTCCATCTTACTAAAATACCTGAGTTAACCTTTAGAGTGAGTTACCAAAGAGATATCAAAACATATTTACAGCATCTTAAAACAGTATTGGCAAATAACCTTGAAACAGTACATTTAATAAAACAGATTATTTAAACAGAAATAGATTTAACTTAACCCTGTAAAGTGTTTAGAACAATAAACAACACCATCGAAGATATTCTGTAATGCTAATTACTGCTGTTTATAGTTATTATTAATTCAGAATACTCTTAACATTTTACCCTCAGTAACGTTGCACTTAAACATATAAACTATCTTGCCTCTTCACATTAAACACTCCTTTTTCTCAAACTTCAACAATAGCACTTTTACCTTATCCCTATTATATAAAGCTAATACACACAGGGAAAGCGGCGGCAACGGTGTTTCATTCCCGCCACTTTTGATCCTCGATCCACAACACAGCTAGCACACAGGCTACACTGAAACAACACTTCATGTTTAGCCTGCTAAATGCGCCTACATAAATTACTACAATCCTTAACATTTACTCCCCGCATTTTCCTTACAGTATTAAACACATATATAAATCATTCAAACATAATACAACCTTTGTTCTTACCTGTAAAAGGGGAAATAGAAAGTACAACACGGACAAGATGTTGCTTCAGTCAAGTCCAAATTGTAATGGACGAACGTAAGCCACACGTTTCGTACGGACTGAACGAGGCATTAGCAATCGTTCCCAGATCCTCCCATCACAAACTGGTAGTTAAACTTATGGCAACAAAGAAAGTGGAACTTATGTAAACAAACAAACACTGCATATTGTACTTTAAGGTGCATTTCCCCAAAATGTCATAGAAGTTAAATAAAACAGTATTTTAAACACAGATATTATTTTTATCCTATTAACCTCTTTAGCCTCTTTTACTCAAAAAGCAATGGATTACCGATCTACAGACCATAAATGTATTTTTACTTTCTCCTTTTTCTGGACGATTTTAAGTATCTTAACTTATATCAACCCATTCAATGTATCAGTATTACATCATTTTCATCATCCTTACACCAACTGTAAAGCTTGGTGGAGGAGGAATAATGGTCTGGGGCTGTTTTTTATGGTTCGTGCTAGGCTCCTTAGTTCCAGTGAAGGGAAATCATACAATGACATTCTAGACGATTCTGTGCTTCCAACTTTGTGGCAACAGATTGGGGAAGGCCCTTTCCTGTTCCAGCATGACAATGCCCCTGTGCACAAAGTGAGGCACATACAGAAATAGTTTGTTGATCGTTGTGGAAAAATTTGACTAGCCTGCACAGAGCCCTGACCTCAACCCCATCCAACATCTTTGGGATGAATTGGAATGCTGACTGCGAGCCAGGCTTAATCGCCCAACATCAGTGCCGACCTCACTAATGCTCTTGTGGCTGAATGGAAACAAGTCCCCGCAGCAATGTTCCAACATTAATGGAAAGCCTTCCCAGAAGAGTGGAGGCAGTTATAGCAGCATATCTCATATAGGAATGAGATGTTCAACGAGCACTGGAGCGGAGCAGACGGCTGGACCCGGATGGGCACCGGTGGAGCGGACTGCTCTGGCTCAGGAGCGGAGCAGACGGCTGGACCCGGAATGGGCACCGGTGGAGCGGACTGCTCAGGCCCTGGAGCGGAGCAGACGGCTGGACCCGGATTGGGCACTGGTGGAGCGCTATGTTCCAACCACCGAGCAGTGTTGACTTCGGGAGGTTTCGGGCTGCGGACCTTCGCTGGAGGTTCCGGGCTGCGGACCTTCGCTGGAGGTTCCGGGCTACGGACCTTCGCTGGGGGTTCGGGCTGCGGACCTTCGCTGGAGGTTCCGGGCTGCGGACCTTCGCTATAGGCTTCGGGCTACGGACATTCACTGGGGGTTCCGGGCTGTGGACCTTCGCTGGGGGTTCCGGGCTGCGGACCTTCGCTGGAGGTTCCGGGCTGCGGACCTTCGCTGGAGGTTCCGGGCTACGGACCTTCGCTGAAGGTTCCGGGCTGCGGACCTTAGCTATTGGCTTCGGGCTACGGACCTTCGCTGGGGGTTCCGGGCTGCGGGCCTTCGCTGGAGGTTCCAGGCTGCGGACCTTTGCTGGAGGTTCCGGGCTGCGGACCTTTGCTGGAGGTTCCGGACTATGGAGGGCCGGCACAGGACGTACCGGACTGGGGAGGCGCACTGGTTGTCGGGTGTGTGGAGCCGGCACAGGAAGCACCTGGCTGGGGTATTGGCTCCTCCTGCCTGTAGCCAGACCACCCCCATAGCCCCCCCTCAAAATTACCTTGGGGTTGTTTGCGGGCTCCTCTCCGTCTCGCGCGTCGTTAACGACGCGGCACTTCCTCTCTCTCCGTCTCTCCCCAGTTACGCTGCTTGGTCTCGTACTGGTGGGTCATTCTGTCACGAGAGGGTGCATAGGGAGACCAAGACGCAGCGTAGGGATAGTAGTTTGACATTTTATTTATACTATGTATAAAACAACACAAATGTGTGAACTAACAAAACAAACAAACACACGATGTACAAACGTCACGTTTACAAAACAAACACGAAATGAACGGACGTATCAAATGTGCACACTTACTGTCACCGTGAATGCGAAATATACGACAGAAATACACAATGACAGTTTTTCTTTCCTCTGGTTGCACATTTAACATGCTGGTAGAAATGAGGTAAAATGGATTTAAGTTTCCCTGCATGCTGGATAAGCGTTTTTCTGTTTGCTTATGGCCTTATACAGCTCATTGAGTGCGGCCTTAGTGCCAGCATTGGTTTGTGGTGGTAAATAGACAACTACGAAAAATATAGATGAAAACTCTCTTGATAAATAGTGTGGTCTACAGCTTATCATGAGATACTCTACCTCAGGCGAGCAAAATCTCGAGACTTCCTTAATATTAGATTTTGTGCACCAGCTGTTATATACACAGACCGCCACCCATTGTCTTACCGGAGTCCGCTGTTCTATCTTGGCGATGCAGCGTATATCCCGCCAGCTGTCATCGTTTAGCCACGACTCTGTGAAACATAAGATATTACAGTTTTTAATGTCCCGTTGGTAGGATATTCTTGATTGTACTTCGTCTAATTTATTGATTGATCCAATGAATAAACGTTGGCTAATAGGACTGATGTTAAAGGCACACTACCCCCTCGCCGTCTGAAGAATATCCTTCGCGTCCGACTCGTTAAAGAAAAGATCTTCGTCCATTACGAGGTGAGTAATCACTGTGCTGATATCCAGAAGCTCTTTTCAGTCATAAGAGACGGTGGCAGAAACATTATGTACAAAATAAGTTACAAATAACGCAAAAAAACATACACAATAGCACAATTGGTTAGGGACCCGTAAAACGGCAGCCATCTCCTCCGACGCCATTCATAGGAATATATACAGTACATATATATTTATATTCTGGACTTGCTCGTTCTGATACCTCTATATTAAGTCCTTTCTTTGTATTTTGTATATTGTTTTGTATTGTTAGGTATTACTGCACTGTTGGAGAGAGGAACATATCACTACACCCGCGATAACATCTGCTAAATATGTGTAAGCGAGCAGTTTTTTTAAAATTGGTTTTATATTTATCTTTAAAAAGTATGATATGCAATAAGAGGATATGGATAAAGACACGCACACAGGAATCTCAGCCAAAGCGTAGTAGTATTCCACAGGAATATCTGCCGTAGAAACTTTCCTTGGCTTTCACAATGCATAAAACGTATGTCTCGCACACACTTGCCTGTCGGCAAGGTATAATTGCCAACTACAGACAACAGTGCTCTGTATTGCTGATTAAACAAAACCATTGTTGGAGGGGGAAGGGGAGAGGGAGGAGGGGACATACACTTCCCTTTTTCTATGTTATCTCCCACAGCAGGCATCAGATCATTGTGCACCTTGGGAGAAGAGAACCCACCTACCCTCAACATCCCAGACACTAGCAGGATCTGAGGCTCGGAGCATAGGGACTGTTGTTGTGTAAAATAATCATGCTATGTACATTACAGTAGGCTCAGAACAAATCAATGAAGCACCTGAGAGCCCAGTAATTGGCTCTGACAATGTTTTCGTACGTGCCCTTTTCATAATGTTCTTGAATGCTAGTTATTGAAAATGTGCACAGAATTCTACAATTCTTAAAGGGGCAATCTGTCATTACTACATCAATTTTTTGACATTTAAATGAATGATATACACTCAGTGACCAGTTTATTACCCCGTTCCCGAAACATGGCTGTGGCTTGCTTTATAAAGTAGGCATCGAGGCATTCAGTTACTGTTCGATTGAACATTAGAATGGGCAAAACCAGTGACCTAAGCAACTTTGAGCATGGTAAGATTGTCGGTGCCAAGCGCGCCGGTTCCAGTATCTCAAAAACATCCGGGATCCTGGGCTTTTCACGCACGACAGTGTCTAGGTTTTACAGAGAATGGTGCGACAAACAAAAAACATCCAGTCAGCTGCAGTCCTGTGGGTGAAAACAGCTTGTTGATGAGAGGTTGAAGGAGAATGGCAAGAAGCTAACAGGCGGGACACAAACAGGCAAAAAATGCCACAGTACAACAGTGGTGGCAGAACGGCATCTCAGAATGCATATCACGTCGGTCCTTGTCACGGATTGGCTATTGCAGCAGACCATACCGGGTTCCACTCCTATCAGCTAAAACAGGAAGAAAAGTGACTCCAGTGGGCAGGCGATCACCAACACTGGACAATTGAGGAGTGGAAAAACATTTCCTGGTCTAATGAATCCCGGTTCCTGTTACGTCATTTGTATTTGTATATGTATTTATTATGGATCCACATTAGCTGCTGCCACGGCTACTCTTCCTGGGGTCAAGCAAAATTAAAGCAATTTTAAAAACGTTACAATACATTCTTTACAGAATTCACAACACACTGTGTGCCCTCAGGCCCATACTCCACTACCACATATCTACAATACAAAATTAATGTGTACGGGTGTGTATAGTGCGGATGTTATCGTGTGTGTGCATGCATGTGTCTGTGCCTATGTTTGTGTTACTTCACAGTCCCCGCTCTTCCATAAGGTGTATTTTTACCAGCTCATGTTGATGGAAGAGTTAGGATTTGCCGTAAGCAGCATGAATCCATGGCCCAGTCCTGCCTGATGTCAACGGTACAGGCTGGTGTGGTGTTGTAATGGTGTGGAAAATGTTTTCCTGGAACACGTTAGGTCCCTTGATACCAATTGAGCAACGTTTCTATGCCCCAAAGAATTCAGGCTATTCTGGGGGCAAAAGGGGGTCCAATCCAGTACTAGATGGGTGTACCTAACAAAGTGTATACCCATTGATTATTGAAGAATCTAAATGATAAATGCCTCATGAGCTTAGTTCAACTGTCGTACCCCATCACAACCCAAAATATAAGCTTGTTTTATGCCAATGTTTGTAAACAATATAAATGAAAACAAACTGTATAGCCTCAAAACATGGTTTAAACTATAATGTTGATATCACTGTATAGCTTCAAAACATGGTTTAAACTATAATGTTGATATCACTGTATAGCCTCAAAACATGGTTTAAACTATAATGTTGATATCACTGTATAGCCTCAAAACATGGTTTAAACTATAATGTTGATAATAATAATCATGGATGGTCAGTCCTTGTATCCAGAGCTCTATCTATGAATTTGAGAGTAGTTACATTTTTCCAGCCCCATCACTCAGTTTTTTCCAAAACAGTGGCGGGGATTACGCTCTGTTATTGTTAGAACTGCAGTTTGCCCGTTTAAAGGGGAAGTTATTTATTTTATTTTATATACGTTTTACCTTATTTTCAACTTAATATTGTGTATACGTTCAATCCAGACAGTTTTTAAGTTTGCTAGCTGGTGATCTTGCTAGCATAATTTGGAGCATGTTGCAGTACAAGTGGAAACGGTTGATATCAGCTATCCGTGCATTCAAAAGAATGGGTAAGAATATGTGGAGGAAGAGGCATAAGCCCATCCTTATACAAATTATTTTGAATGCACTGCATATGCATCACAAATCAACATGTCATCTTCCATCAACATTGATGATTTCAGATAAGTGTGATGCTATGTAAATTCACCTCCACACTTGAGAAACGCACTGTGGTCATAATTCAGAGAGTTGCGACAGAGCCACCCGGTGTGGTTGGCACACACGTAGCATGATGTGGAATACTATACCATAAAGTACAGTTAGGATGATGGAGGACAGGGAGTGCTGTTGATCATTATGCTTTAGTGGTCCTATGGCCCACCATGTGAAGCAGATGTACAGCCGCGTAGCCTCCAGATGCTGGCTGATTGTTCCCTGTGATATTGTTCTAGCTCTGCTCTGCTCTCTCAAAGCCGCGCAGATGGAGCTGTCAGCTTCGTTTATGAGTATGAGATGATTAAAACTACCGTCCATCTTACTGGCTGATCGCTCAGGTCTTGTTATCGCGTTCAGAAGTTAGGTTAAACAAGGCAGTGGAGTCAATAAGGAAATGTAAAATCCTGCCAAAATATGATGGACGCATCGAAAATGTACAGAACCTGCTGTTAATTCGGGTTTTGTTATCACATTATGAAGAGACGACAGACAGACAGACAGACAGACAGACAGACAGACAGACAGACAGACAGACAGACAGACAGACAGACAGACAGACAGACAGACAGACAGACAGACAGACAGACAGACAGACAGACAGACAGACAGACAGACAGACAGACAGACAGACAGACAGACAGACAGACAGACAGACAGACAGACAGACAGACAGACAGACAGACAGACAGACAGATAGATAGATAGATAGATAGATAGATAGATAGATAGAATAGTTTACTTAATATACAGTCTGGTTAAATTAACAGGTAAGTGAATATTTTGCATGGTTAAATTAACTGTACAGGTAAATGACAGGAAGAGATTCTTAAATAGCTAAATGTGTGTATGATATAATTAAGGTTAATGCTAGTAATTCCCTTTAAATACAGTCCTTAGTGTGCATGGTTTAATTACAGATAAATGCACGTATTGCACATTCAATATACTAAAAGCAAAGAAAAAAGATACAACTGACAGGATACTAATATGCATTCCTGAGTGAATGACTAGGTAAGTTAAGAATTACTTACAATATTGCACGTGAAATGAAATAACAACTGTACATGAATATGATTATACAGACCTGAATGAATAAATAAGTCCTGAGTGAATGAGTGATTACAGACCAGAGTTACTCACGGATGGATGCATAATTGTTAAACTAGGTAAACGAACAGTCAAGTAAATAAGTAAGGGTAGAATTCAGCCAAAGTAAAGTGAAAACATATAAAATGTATGTTAAGTGCTCGAGTGCTTCAGTTATTATCTATATTTAAAGAGGTGTGCAAATTTGGCAAACCCCACACCACTAATGCTACAGTGTGACCTCGGTGTGACTTGTAGAGGTGTAGGCTTCCATAGAGTGAGAGGCTCTTCAGGCACAGATAGAAAGAGCGAGAGAAAAGAGAGAGAAAACAGAGAGAAACACTTTCCCCACTGGTTACCATGGCAATCTAATTACTCTATATTGACTCTCAATAAACTGGGTAAAAATGAATCTTCTTCCCGAGCGTTAAATATGGACTTAAGTGCTGATGCCTGGTGACAGCCATGCACAGTCAATCCCCCTGATTTACAGAAACTCAGCCAGAATGAACAGATGTTGCTTTACTTTATGTTTCTAATGCTCAGCTCTTTCATGGCTGACATTTCCTCTGAGAGGAAAAGGTGCACTACTGGCAAGTGACCATTTTAAAAAGCTAGCAAATTGTTCCTTTACCCAATGTAGACTAGAAATGTGTATCTATTTTAGAATGTGATTTCTAACTATCAAGTATTCATGGTGTCCATTTTTTTTTTTCTTCACAAATTCAGAGAGTGTGAAGAAACATCAAAATAAGTCAGATAATGTCACGTTCGGGTGTGTAGAGAGACCAAGGCGCAGCGTATCCATAGTTCGACATGATTTATTGAATGAACTGACGAACTATACAAAATAACAAATGATATATATAAAGACACACGTAGCACGAACACGGGACATAACATAACAACATAACAATGAACCACGCCAACGGAGTGGAACACAGACATATAAGTAAGATCCCTAATTAGAGGTAATGCATAGCAGCTGCCTCTAATTAGGGATCCCACACACACACACCAGACAGAAATAGAAATGATAGATCTGCCAGACTCTGACCATAGAAATATAGAGAAGCAAAGCTTCTCTATGGCCAGAGCCTGACAGTACCCCCCCCCAAAGGCGCGGACTCCCGGCCGCAAGAAAATAAACACAAACATGAGGGAAGGGTAAGGGAGGAAAAAAAAAACATCACACGATCGCAGGTGGCGGTTCCGGCCCCGGCGAAGTGGCTAGCTTCCTCCCCATTTCTACTGGGCCCGGTGTGGCTGGCGACTCAGGCCATTTAAAGGGGCAACCCACTGGTCCTGAAAATGACCATGGTGGGGCAAAAGGCTCAGGCCAAGGAGCGGGGCAAATAACCGGGCCAGGACTGGGCATCGGTGTAACAGGCGACTCCGGCCATATAAAGGGGCAACCCACCAGTCCTAGAAATGACCATGGTGGGGAAAAAGGCTCAGGCCATGGAGCGGGGCAAATCACCGGGCCAGGACTGGGCACCGGTGTGGCAGGCGACTCCGGCCATATAAAGGGGCAACCCACCGGTCCTGGATACAACAATGGTGGGGAAATAAGTTCAGGCCATGGAGCGGGGCAAATAACCGGGCCAGGACTGAGCACCGGTGTGGCAGGCGACTCCGGCCATATAATCGTCACGGAAGGTTCCGGGCTGTCGATCGTCACGGAAGGTTCCGGGCTGTCGATCTTCACGGAAGGTTCCGGGCTGTCGAGCGTCACGGGAGGCTCCGGGCTGTCGAGCGTCACGGGAGGCTCCGGGCTGTCGAGCGTCACGGGAGGCTCCGGGCTGTCGAGCGTCACGGGAGGCTCCGGGCTGTCGAGCGTCACGGGAGGCTCCGGGCTGTCGAGCGTCACGGGAGGCTCCGGGCTGTCGAGCGTCACGGGAGGCTCCGGGCTGTCGAGCGTCACGGGAGGCTCCGGGCTGTCGAGCGTCACGGGAGGCTCCGGGCTGTCGAGCGTCACGGGAGGCTCCGGGCTGTCGAGCGTCACGGGAGGCTCCGGGCTGTCGAGCGTCACGGGAGGCTCCGGGCTGTCGAGCGTCACGGGAGGCTCCGGGCTGTCGAGCGTCACGGGAGGCTCCGGGCTGTCGAGCGTCACGGGAGGCTCCGGGCTGTCGAGCGTCACGGGAGGCTCCGGGCTGTCGAGCGTCACGGGAGGCTCCGGGCTGTCGAGCGTCACGGGAGGCTCCGGGCTGTCGAGCGTCACGGGAGGCTCCGGGCTGTCAAGCGTCACGGGAGGTTCCGGGCTGTCGAGCGTCACGGGAGGTTCCGGGCTGTCGAGCGTCACGGGAGGCTCCGGGCTGTCGATCATCACGAGAGGCTCCGGGATGTCGAGGCGCACCGACGGTCTGATGCGTGTAGCCGGCACTGGAGGTACCTGGCTGGGCACACGCACTGGAGGTCGAGTGCGGGGAGTCGGCACGGGACGTACCAGACTGGAGAGGCGCACTGGAGGCTTGGTGCGTGGAGCCGGTACTGGAGGAACCTGGCTGGGCACACACACTGGAGGTCGAGTGCGGGGAGTCGGCACGGGACGTACCAGACTGGAGAGGCGCACTGGAGGCCTGGTGCGTGGAGCTGGCACTGGAGGTACCTGGCTGGGCACACACACTGGAGGTCGAGTGCGGGGGGTCGGCACGGGACGTACCAGACTGGAGAGGCGCACTGGAGGCCTGGTGCGTGGAGCTGGCACTGGAGGTACCTGGCTATGCACACGCACTGGAGGTCGAGTGCGGGGAGTCGGCACGGGACGTACCGGACTGGGGAGGCGCACTGGAAGCCTGGTGCGTGAAGTCGGCACTGGTGGCACATGACTAGTAACACGCACTTCAGGGCGAGTGCGGGGAGCAGGCACAGGACGTACCTGACTGGGAAGGCGCACTGGAAGCCTGGTGCGTGAAGTCGGCACATGTGGCACAGGACTAATAACACGCACCTCAGGGCTAGTGCGGGGAGCAGGCACATGACGTACCGGACTGGGGAGGCGCACTGGAAGCCTGGTGCGTGAAGTCGGCACTGGTGGCACATGACTAATAACACGCACTTCAGGGCGAGTGCGGGGAGCAGGCACAGGACGTACCTGACTGGGAACGCGCACTGGTAGCCTGGTGCGTGGAGTCGGCACATGTGGCACAGGACTAATAACACGCACCTCAGGGCTAGTGCGGGGAGCAGGCACATGACGTACCGGACTGGGGAGGCGCACTGGAAGCCTGGTGCGTGAAGTCGGCACTGGTGGCACATGACTAATAACACGCACTTCAGGGCGAGTGCGAGGAGCAGGCACATGACGTACCGGACTGGAGAGGCTCACTGGAGTGTAGCAGACGGCCGGACCCAGACTGGGCACCGGTGGAGCGGACTGCTCTGGCACTGGAGTAGAGCAGACGGCCGGACCCCGACTGGGTACCGGTAAAGCGGACTGCTCTTTCACGGGAGTGGAGTAGGCGACTGGGCACGGATTATTCCACTCCGACATTTCCCGTTCAACCTCTTCCGCAATCTCCCACATCTCCTCCAAAACGTCTCCAAAATGGCTCTCCAAATAATCCTCCTCCTCTTCACTTTGCGCCCCCCATTTATATGTCGGGCACAGTGCATCCCACATGGAGAGTGGTACTGGCGCGTCCTCCTCGTTACCAGACCACCCCCATAGCCCCCCCCCGAAATTTTCCTGGGGTTGACTACCGGCTCCTTTTCCACGATTACGCCGCTGTTTACCTTTCTTCCTCTCCGTTGCTCCCGTATAACGCTGCTTGGTCGGGTGGTGGTTCATTCTGTCACGTTCGGGTGTGTAGAGAGACCAAGGCGCAGCGTATCCATAGTTCGACATGATTTATTGAATGAACTGACGAACTATACAAAATAACAAATGATATATATAAAGACACACGTAGCACGAACACGGGACATAACATAACAACATAACAATGAACCACGCCAACGGAGTGGAACACAGACATATAAGTAAGATCCCTAATTAGAGGTAATGCATAGCAGCTGCCTCTAATTAGGGATCCCACACACACACACCAGACAGAAATAGAAATGATAGATCTGCCAGACTCTGACCATAGAAATATAGAGAAGCAAAGCTTCTCTATGGCCAGAGCCTGACAGATAATTGAGTGGGGAGGATATGCGAGGTATTTAGTTTGAATACATCAAACCCATAGAACTCTCTCTCTCTCCTATAGTCCCATTTATTGGTGGCAATCCACCTTCTGTAGTTAACCAGAAGATGAGCAGGCCAGTCTTTTATAGCTAACTGTCCACAAATAAAGTACAGGCTTGCAGGACAACTGCATTTCCTGGTCAGCAATAACATTTGTAGAACATGAGCAAGAATCCGACCACCTGTCCTCTCCTGTCAAAGTTTGCTATCTAGAGTGACTGAATTGTTATTATTATTATTTTTTACAATTCAACCTTTATTTATTTAATCATGCATTGTTGCCTTTGACAAGGCATGTGGAATAATTCGCTCGGATCTTTCTCTCTTCAAAAGCATCCTCTTTTCTTCTGTAAGTATTTTAGATTGCTCAGTGACTCAGTGGAAATGAGGCCAGATTGACAATTTGACATCATGGCCATTTCAAGCAACTTTGAGCATGGTAAGGCTTCGTTAGAAGGTTTCCCCTGCCCCGTCCCTCCCTTCCCTCAAGTACCATGCATGGGAGGATGGATTGGAGAGTGGCCACGGAGGAGAACGGAAGGGATAGGTGGGTTCTACTGCAAGCCAACCCTCACACTCTCCTGGAAGTTTAATGCATTACAAATGAGAGGCAGATTCCGGACATTTGCAGTGGGTGAGCGGGAGGGAGTGGCTGGCTCGCTCTCCACAACAGCTCTGTTTACATTTTTCACAAGCTTTTAAGCTGCTAGCGGACGCGGCCTGTACGGCGGCATTATTCATTAACTATGCCTTAACTATGCCTTTGTTATTGAGGCAATTTTGGGAGGGCAAACTGCTCAAAGGCGGTCTGTGGATAAATGGTATTATAACAGTTTCAAATCGATGCCCACAAGCAATTCAAATTGCCAGGCTGTAAAATTGACAGGCTCTGCTATTGGGAACACAGATGTGAACAGCTATAATGGGAAGTTAAGCCAATGTTCAGTTACCGAGGAGCACCATAGAGAATGATAGAGGCCTCTAGTGGACAAAAAGCTGTTTTAACGTGGGCAGAGCCATTGAGGGCTTCCACTATTTTAATGCAGTCAACTGGGTGAGTCGTGTCCATTCGGGTCATCAGGAGGGATCAGGTAATCGTGAAGAAGAAAATTGACTACTTCAACATGGAAATTGCCTCAATGGCACTGCCCATGCTGTCACAGACGCTATAATGGCTGTCTATAGACATAGATTAGAAATTACCGGCCACTTTAAGGAAATGAAACTGTGAGAGACTGAATCAAAAATCCAGAAAATCACAGTGTATGATTTTTAAATAATTAATTTGCATTTTATTGCATGACATAAGTATTTGATCACCTACCAACCAGTAAGAATTCCGTCTCTCACAGACCTGTTAGTTTTTCTTTAAGAAGCCTGTTCTCCACTCATTACCTGTATTAACTGCACCTGTTTGAACTCGTTACCTGTATAAAAGACACCTGTCCACACACTCAATCAAACAGACTCCAACCTCTCCACAATGGCCAAGACCAGAGAGCTGTGTAAGGACATCAGGGATAAAATTGTAGACCTGCACAAGGCTGGGATGGGCTACAGGACAATAGGCAAGCAGCTTGGTGAGAAGGCAACAACTGTTGGCGTAATTATTAGAAAATGGAAGAAGTTCAAGATGACGGTCAATCTCCCTCGGACTGGGGCACCATGCAAGATCTCACCTCGTGGGGCATCAATGATCATGAGGAAGGTGAGGGATCAGCCCAGAACTACACAGCAGGACCTGGTCAATGACCTGAAGAGAGCTGGGACCACAGTCTCAAAGAAAACCATTAGTAACACACTACGCCGTCATGGATTAAAATCCTGCAGCGCACGCAAGGTCCCCCTGCTCAAGCCAGTGCATGTCCAGGCCCGTCTGAAGTTTGCCAATGACCATCTGGATGATCCAGAGGAGGAATGGGAGAAGGTCATGTGGTCTGATGAGACAAAAATAGAGCTTTTTGGTCTAAACTCCCCTCGCCGTGTTTGGAGGAAGAAGAAGGATGAGTACAACCCCAAGAACACCATCCCAACCGTGAAGCATGGAGGTGGAAACATCATTCTTTGGGGATGATTTTCTGCAAAGGTGACAGAACGACTGCTCTGTATTGAGGGGAGGATGGATGGGGCCATGTATCGCGAGATCTTGGCCAACAACCTCCTTCCCTCAGTAAGAGCATTGAAGATGGGTCGTGGCTGGGTCTTCCAGCATGACAACGACCTGAAACACACAGCCAGGGCAACTAAGGAGTGGCTCTGTAAGAAGCATCTCAAGGTCCTGGAGTGGCCTAGCCAGTCTCCAGACCTGAACCCAATAGAAAATCTTTGGAGGGAGCTGAAAGTCCGTATTGCCCAGCGACAGCCCCGAAACCTGAAGGATCTGTATGGAGGAGTGGGCCAAAATCCCTGCTGCAGTGTGTGCAAACCTGGTATAGAACTACAGGAAACGTATGATCTCTGTAATTGCAGCAAATATTAATTGTACCAAATATTAAGTTCTGCTTTTCTGATGTATCAAATACTTACAGTGGGGAGAACAAGTATTTGATACACTGCCGATTTTGCAGGTTTTCCTACTTACAAAGCATGTAGAGGTCTGTAATTTTTATCATAGGTACACTTCAACTGTGAGAGACGGAATCCAAAACAAAAATCCAGAAAATCACATTGTATGATTTTTAAATAATTAATTTGCATTTTATTGCATGACATAAGTATTTGATCACCTACCAACCAGTAAGAATTCCGGCTCTCACAGACCTGTTAGTTTTTCTTTAAGAAGCCCTCCTGTTCTCCACTCATTACCTGTATTAACTGCACCTGTTTTAACTCGTTACCTGTATAAAAGACACCTGTCCACACACTCAATCAAACAGACTCCAACCTCTCCACAATGGCCAAGGCCAGAGAGCTGTGTAAGGACATCAGGGATAAAATTGTAGACCTGCACAAGGCTGGGATGGGCTACAGGACAATAGGCAAGCAGCTTGGTGAGAAGGCAACAACTGTTGGCGCAATTATTAGAAAATGGAAGAAGTTCAAGATGACGGTCAATCTCCCTCGGTCTGGGGCACCATGCAAGATCTCACCTCGTGGGGCATCAATGATCATGAGGAAGGTGAGGGATCAGCCCAGAACTACACGGCAGGACCTGGTCAATTACCTGAAGAGAGCTGGGACCACATTCTCAAAGAAAACCATTAGTAACACACTACGCCGTCATGGATTAAAATCCTGCAGCGCACGCAAGGTCCCCCTGCTCAAGCCAGCGCATGTCCAGGCCCGTCTGAAGTTTGCCAATGACCATCTGGATGATCGAGAGGAGGAATGGGAGAAGGTCATGTGGTCTGATGAGACAAAAATAGAGCTTTTTGGTCTAAACTCCACTCACCGTGTTTGGAGGAAGAAGAAGGATGAGTACAACCCCAAGAACACCATCCCAACCGTGAAGCATGGAGGTGGAAACATCATTCTTTGGGGATGCTTTTCTGCAAAGGGGACAGGACGACTGCACCGTATTGAGGGGAGGATGGATGGGGCCATGTATTGCGAGATCTTGGCCAACAACCTCCTTCCCTCAGTAAGAGCATTGAAGATGGGTCGTGGCTGGGTCTTCCAGCATGACAACGACCCGAAACACACAGCCAGGGCAACTAAGGATTGGCTCCGTAAGAAGCATCTCAAGGTCCTGGAGTGGCCTAGCCAGTCTCCAGACCTGAACCCAATAGAAAATCTTTGGAGGGAGCTGAAAGTCCGTATTGCCCAGCGACAGCCCCGAAACCTGAAGGATCTGTATGGAGGAGTGGGCCAAAATCCCTGCTGCAGTGTGTGCAAACCTGGTCAAGAACTACAGGAAACGTATGATCTCTGTAATTGCAAACAAAGGTTTCTGTACCAAATATTAAGTTCTGCTTTTCTGATGTATCAAATACTTATGTCATGCAATAAAATGCAAATTAATTACTTAAAAATCATACAATGGGATTTTCTGGATTTTTGTTTTAGATTCCGTCACTCACAGTTGAAGAGTACCTATGATAAAAATTACAGACTTCTACATGCTTTGTAAGTGGGAAAACCTGCAAAATCGGCAGTGTATCAAATACTTGTTCTCCCCACTGTATGTCATGCAATAAAATGCAAATTAATTACTTAAAAATCATACAATGTGATTTTCTGGATTTTTGTTTTAGATTCCGTCTCTCACAGTTGAAGTGTACCTATGATAAAAATGACAGACCTCTACATGCTTTGTAAGTAGGAAAACCTGCAAAATCGGCAGTGTATCAAATACTTGTTCTCCCCACTGTATGTGTATTTGGGTATATGTTGTGAAACTGTTAGATATTACTTGTCAGATATTACTGCACTGTTGGAGCTAGAAGCCCAAGCATATCACTACACCCGCAATAACATTTGCTAACCACGTGTATATGACCAATAAAATGTAATTTGATTGGATTTTACATATTCTACCCATATTTTTATTTACTATGGACCCCCTGCAGTTCGCATACCAGCGCAACATCGGGGTGGATGATGCAATCATCTACCTTCTGCAGAGGGCCTACTCTCACCTGGACAATGCAGGTTGCACTGTGAGGGTTATGTTTTTTGACTTCTCCAGTGCATTCAACACCATTCAGCCCCTGCTACTGGGTGAGAAGATGAGGAGGATGAAAGTGGAAGCACCCTTAGTCTCCTTGGTTACGGACTACCTGACCGGTAGGCCACAATTTGTGCGGCTACAGAGTTGTGCGTCAGAACGGGCATTGAGCAGGACCGTTCCCCCCCAGGGAACGGTCCTGGGAACGGTCCTGTCCCCCTTCCTGTTCACCCTCTACACCTCGGACTTCAGATATAACTCTGAAACATGCCACCTACAGAAGTTCTCGGATGACTCCGCAATTGTAGGGTGCATCAGGGGTGGGCAGGAGGAGTACAGGAGCACAATCAATGACTTTGTGGTGTGGTGTGAGCAGAACCACCTTAAGCTTAACATCAGCAAAACAAAGGAGATGGTGGTGGACTTCAGGAGAACCAAGGCCCAACCAAGGCCCAACTCCCTATACAGAGGATGGATGTGGAATTGGTTGGGTCATACAAGTTCCTGGGAGTCCATATGGACAATAGGCTGGAATCGGCTGGTAACACAGGGGCTCTGTACAAAAAGGGCCAGAGCCAACTCTTTCTGAGGAGGCTCAGGTCCTTCAACATGTGCAGTAAACTACTGTGTACTTTCTACCAGTCTGTGGTGTGCCAGTGCCGTCTTTTTTGCAGTGGTGGGCTGGGGCGCCAACATAAAGGGTGGTGATGCTTCTCGGGTAAATAGGCTGATCAGGAAGGCTAGCTCTGTTCTGGGGATTAGCCTTGACACTCTAGAGGAGGTGGCGGAGAGACGGATCCTGGCCAAACTGCTGGCCATAATGGACAAAGTCACCCACCCTCTGCATGCCATGGTTATGACGCAGAGGAGCACCTTCAGTCACAGACTGATCCCACCACGGTGTGCCAGAGAGCGCTACAGGAGGTCCTTCCTGTATAAGACTATTTAATGTCTCATCGGGGTGCCGTGCCGTCGGCAACATTGACCTGGAACTGTTGGGGTGTTAGGACCTAGTTTAACAATTAGGCATCCATCCATCCATGAGTAACTCTCTGGTCTGTAATCACTCATTCACTCAGGACTTATTCATTCAGCACTCATTCGTTCAGGACTGTATGTACATATTCATGTACAGTTGTTATATCATATCACGTGCAATATAGTAAGTAATTATTGGACTCAACTTGCGTAGTCATTCACTCAGGAATTGCATTCATTGCTTTTAGTATATTGAATGTCTAATATGTACATTTATCTGTAATTAACCCTTTTCTAAGGACTGTATTTTAAGGGAATTTGTATTATTACCCTAAATTATATCATACGCACATTTAGCTATTTAAGTATCAGTCTCTGCCATCGACCTGTATACTTAACCATGCAAATATTTTTAGTTTATTTATATGTTTTTTCGTAGCTGCTTGATAAAGAAATGTCCCCACGGGGATCAATAAAGTATCTATCTATCTATCTATCTATGTTACGTTAAGTATGAGACCAGACTGAGTTAAGAGCTATAGTGTTGATAGCTTTTTATCAACTGGCTGTGGTGTTTTGCCATAGATATACAGTGGGGAGAACAAGTATTTGATACACTGCCGATTTTGCAGGTTTTCCTACTTACAAAGCATGTAGAGGTATGTAATTTTTATCATAGGTACACTTCAACTGTGAGAGACGGAATCTAAAACAAAAATCCAGAAAATCACATTGTATGATTTTTAAATAATTAATTAGCATTTTATTGCATGACATAAGTATTTGATCACATACCAACCAGTAAGAATTCCGGCTCTCACAGACCTGTTAGTTTTTCTTTAAGAAGCCCTCCTGTTCTCCACTCATTACCTTTATTAACTGCACCTGTTTGAACTCGTTACCTGTATAAAAGACACCTGTCCACACACTCAATCAAACAGACTCCAACCTCTCCACAATGGCCAAGACCAGAGAGCTGTGTAAAGACATCAGGGATAAAATTGTAGACCTGCACAAGGCTGGGATGGGCTACAGGACTATAGGCAAGCAGCTTGGTGAGAAGGCAACAACTGTTGGCGCAATTATTAGAAAATGGAAGAAGTTCAAGATGATGGTCAATCTCCCTCGGTCTGGGGCACCATGCAAGATCTCACCTCGTGGGGCATCAATGATCATGAGGAAGGTGAGGGATCAGCCCAGAACTACACGGCAGGACCTGGTCAATGACCTGAAGAGAGCTGGGACCACAGTGTCAAAGAAAACCATTAGTAACACACTACGCCGTCATGGATTAAAATCCTGCAGCGCACGCAAGGTCCCCCTGCTCAAGCCAGCGCATGTCCAGGCCCGTCTGAAGTTTGCCAATGACCATCTGGATGATCCAGAGGAGGAATGGGAGAAGGTCATGTGGTCTGATGAGACAAAAATAGAGCTTTTTGGTCTAAACTCCACTCGCCGTGTTTGGAGGAAGAAGAAGGATGAGTACAACCCCAAGAACACCATCCCAACCGTGAAGCATGGACGTGGAAACATCATTCTTTGGGGATGCTTTTCTGCAAAGGGGACAGGACGACTGCACGGTATTGAGGGGAGGATGGACGGGGCCATGTATCGCGAGATCTTGGCCAACAACCTCCTTCCCTCAGTAAGAGCATTGAAGATGGGTCGTGGCTGGGTCTTCCAGCATGACAACGACCCGAAACACACAGCCAGGGCAACTAAGGAGTGGCTCCGTAAGAAGCATCTCAAGGTCCTGGAGTGGCCTATCCAGTCTCCAGACCTGAACCCAATAGAAAATCTTTGGAGGGAGCTGAAAGTCCGTATTGCCCAGCGACAGCCCCGAAACCTGAAGGATCTGGAGAAGGTCTGTATGGAGGAGTGGGCCAAAATCCCTGCTGCAGTGTGTGCAAACCTGGTCAAGAACTACAGGAAACATATGATCTCTGTAATTGCAAACAAAGGTTTTTGTACCAAATATTAAGTTCTGCTTTTCTGGTGTATCAAATACTTATGTCATGCAATAAAATGCAAATTAATTACTTAAAAATCATACAATGTGATTTTTTGGATTTTTGTTTTAGATTCCATCTCTCACAGTTGAAGAGTACCTATGATAAAAATTACAGACTTCTACATGCTTTGTAAGTGGGAAAACCTGCAAAATCGGCAGTGTATCAAATACTTGTTCTCCCCACTGTACATGTTGTTTTTATTGTTGGCTTGTATCCACAACTATTTAATTAACTGGATGTGCATAGACATAGGTATATATTGATGTTAAGCTGAATGTGTTTGATAGAATATGCTATCAACAACAGACGTATTTGAAATAAATAATTTATTGTTTACCTACTAGGCTGCACCAGGTAGTCTTTTAATAAAGGCAGATAGCGGGTGAGATTTTATTAAAACACCATGCTTGTCAATGGCATGTTCATCAAACTGTCAAGACCACAAAGGTGAAAACCTCATTTATTTCTCTCCGGGAGCCTTGGTGGAGCTCTCTCTATCACTCTCTCTCTCTTTTCTCCCCCTCTCTTTGTCTGGCACTGATTCGTCCAAACAAAACCTAACCCAGCACCTCTAAAGAAAGGTGACTGCCAAAGGTGATTTTTCAGCCTCACTGCCAGAGCACAATGAGTTTGAGCTAGCAGGGTCAAATATTTCTCCCTTCAGCTGGCAGGTCTGGACGGGAATAGAGAATAGTCCGGACTGACTCTCGGTTGTGTCAGTGGAGTCATTATCTGACTTAATCTTTTCTTCTTAATGCACTGCCCTGAAATTAGGTCAAAATGAGACCTAAGACTGGGTTTGTATTGCCAAGGCTTCAACCTGATATTGATTTGGTAAAGTATTAAGACGGACATTTCTGCCAGAGAAGCCTTTCACGCCAATACACAAATGTAAAACGAAACAATTCTCTATGGAGACGTAGACTATTGATCAAGTTCAAGGGCAAGCTCTATTATCCATGAACTTGGACAGCTGTTAATATATTACTCCACACTTTCAACTTCAGCCTTGATGTCAGCCAGGAAGGGAGCCAGCCGAGCGAGAAATGCAAATGACTGCCAGATAAGTGAATGTGCCTTTGCTGCAGAGGGACTGTGATTGCAGCGAAGGAAGGGAGGCTTTCCTGAGCCAGCCAGAGATATCATTCGTCCAAGGTTGACCTGGCTGCTTTGTGCCCTGCCCACAGAAGTTCGTTATCCAAGTGCATATGCACAATGAGGGAGCTAGAGTAGCGCCAGCCAGCTAGCAGTCACCGCGAGCGCTGGCACGTCCTTTTAAAATGACTTAGTGGTAGCTCCTTTTGAGCTATCCCGAAGACAAATTGGCCAGCCATGAGAGAGTTTCGAAGTATGGGTCTGCGAGGACATTTTCATCATGAAGGGCTTTGCGTTCTGCTGCGTGTGGCCCACTTACTACTGGTGAATTATTGTGAATTGGCATTGTGCAACAGCAAGGCTGCGATTGGTGGAGGGAGATTCAGGGATGGAAGGTTGTGACCCAAAACACAGAGAGGGAGCAACACTGTGGACAGACATCAGTCCAATGTCTAGTTTTGATTTGCATTTGATTGAGTTGTCAACTAATGTAAATTCAACATAAAATTAACAAAACATTTCATGTCATTGGATTTAGGTTAAAAGTTGGGTGGAAAAAATAAATGGCCTTACTTTGATGATTTTTTGTAAATCCAATCAGTTTCCTTGTTGATTCAACGTCATTACGAAGATTTTTGGGGATGAAATGACATGGAAACAATGTTGATTCAACCAGTGTTTCCCCAGTGGGTTGCTACCAATGATGTGTTACAGCCTGAATTTAAAATGGATTAAATTGAGATTTTGTGTCACTGGCCTACACACAATACCAAATAATGTCAAAGTGGAGTTATGTTTTTAGAACTTTTTACAAATTAATAAAAAAATAATAATAGCTGAAATATCAATAAGTATTAAACCCCTTTGTTATTGCAAGCCTAAATAAGTTCAGGAGTAAACATTTACTTAATAAGTCACATAAGTTGCATGGAATCACTCTGTGTGCAATAATAGTGTTTAACATGATTTTTGAATGACTACCTCATCTCTGTGCCCCACACATACAATTATTCAACACAGATTCAACCACAAAGACCTGGGAGGTTTTCCAATGCCTCACAAAGATGGGTAAAAAAAAGCATATATTCAATATCCTTTTTAAGCATGTTGAAGTTATTAATTACACTTTGGATGGTGTATCACTGTGAAGATACAGGCGTCCTTCGTAACTCAGTTGCCGGAGAGGAAGGAAACCACTCAGGGATTTCACCATGAGGCCAATGGTGACTTTAAAACAGTTACAGAGTTTAATGGCTATGGCTACATTACTAACCTAATTGACAGAGGGAAAAGAAGGAAGCTTGTACAGAATACAAATATTCCAAAACATACATCCTGTTTGCAATAAGGCAGTAAAGTAAAACTGCAAAAAATGTGGCAAAGAAATTTACTTTTTGTCCTGAATAAAAAGCATCATGTTTGGGGCAAATCCAACACAACACATCACTGAATACCACTCTTCATATTTTCAAGCATGGTGGTGGCTGCGTCATGTAATGGGTATCCTTGTCATCGGCAAGGACTAGTTCGTTTTTTAGGAAAAAAAGAATTGGAATAGAGCTAAGCACAGGCAAAACCCTAGAGGATAACCTGGTTCATTCTGCTTTCCAACAGACACTGGGAGACAAACTCACCTTTCAGCAGGACAATAACCTTAAACACAAGGGCAAATATACACTGGAGATGCTTAACAAGATGACATTGAATGTTCCAGAGTGGCGTAGTTACAGTTTTGACTTAAATCGGCTTGAAAATCTAAGACTTGTCTGTCTCGCAATGATCAACAACCAACTTGATAAAGTTTGAAGAATTGTAAAAATAATAATGTTCAAATATTGTACAATCCAGGTGTGCAAAGCTCTTAGAGACTTACCCAGAAAGACGTTACCGAAAGTGAATTCTAACATTTATTGACTCAGGGGTGTGAATACTTATGTAAATTAGATGTTTCTTCATTTCATTTTCAATAAATGTTTTCAATTTGTCATTATTGGGTATTGTGTGTAGATGGGTGAGAAAAACATGTTTAATCCATTTTGAATTCAACAAAATGTGGAATAAATCAAGGGGTATGAATACTTTCTGAAGGCACTGTATATAAACCCTGGATTGCTGATGCTATGTATTGGCCATTGAGAAGCTTTGAATAATTGTTTGTTGTTGTAGTGGGTACAGTAACATTAGTATTCTACAAAAATTATACTTTAAGGAAAAATGTTTAATAATAAAAACAAAAACAAAAATTATGTTTAGCTCACATAGTATAAGTATACATGAAGGTGTCTGTAATATAATAAATGTGGCGAAAACAAATGTAGACATTAATAAATGCATTTCTATAGCTTCCAAAATATATTTTTAACAATTTATATAGCGTTTTTTTACCCACTGAGGTACTCAAAGAACCTTACATCCATGTCTCAATTATTTCAAGACTTAAAAATCCTTCTTTAACCTGTCTCCTCCCTTTCATCTACACTGATTGAAGTGGATATAACAAGTGAAATCAATAAGGGATCATAGCTTTCACGTGGATTCACCTGATCAGTCTGTCATGGAAAGAGCAGGTGTTCTTAATGTATCGTATACTCAGTGTGTATCTTTTCGTAAGCGCAAAGTGACTTCAAGAGACAGGTTGGAATGTTTGACTGAAATACAGGACAAATCAACCTTTTCTTCTAAATGAGTGGTGTTTGAATTTGTTGATAAAATGTGGCCCACACAATCCGGGACATGTGGTCACCCAAGGTGCAATGTGGAGCACATATCCTCATTCAAAAACATATTTAAAACTTCACTATATAGTTTTCTATAACATGGTAAATGACCACCTGCCTTTAAAATAGTTCGTAACTAAGCGTTTCTGTGTGTTTTGTCTTTGTTTCTTTGCAGGTCTGGCAGTTCACCAGATTATTACAATCACTGTGTCTCTCATTATGGTCATTGCAGCCTTGATAACTACACTTGTCCTTAAAAACTGGTAGGAAAGATTCCTTTACTTTACAATTACTTCCCGACCCACAACACACCACTTTTGAAAGTGGCAATTAAGCTTTTACCAGAGCCACTCATCCAGTGGTACAAGGTATGATTTTATGTTTGTTTTTTGTCTTTGGTACGTGTTTTTGTAGCTGTGCACAGTCGGGGAATGGCCGTCACAGTAGCCATCAACGGAAGATCCACCAGCAGGAGGAGAGCTGTCAGAATCTGACCGACTTCACCCCTGCCCGTGTGCCCAGCAAGGTGGACATCTTCACAGCCTACAACGACAGCCTACAGTGCTCGCACGAGTGTGTGCGCACCGCCGTGCCCGTCTACACGGACGAGATGATCCAGCAGACCCCTATATACAAGACCACCTACAATGGAAATAGGTATGTCGGCTTTAAATCGCTCTTGGCTCTAGGTTTCTGGCTCAGTTTGATCACTGTTTGTGTAAGTGCTTCCCTCTCACTGTTGGGTTAGTTATTAAGAGTTTTTCCTGGCAATATCTCATATTTGAGGAAAAGTCGTGGCCCTATTTTTGGGAAATGGTGTAAATCCTGGTATTGTTTCCTTTCCAAAGTACCTCTATAAGAGTGTCCTGGACTTGATGAGTAAGTATGAGGTTCTCACTGTCTTTGTGTCTCAATCCTTTGTCCTACAGACCTTCTCCCACTGAAAGGCAGCTGATTCCTGTGGCCTTTGTGTCAGAGAAGTGGTTCGAGATCTCCTGCTGACTAGCTGAAGGCTTTTTTACGTCACGTGGGTGGAACAGACTTCCTGAATTTATGCTCTGGTGAGTATCACTTTTACCCTTGATCCCAGGGTAATATTGTCCCACTTAGGGAATAGAAGGGAACTTGGCATATGGTTGTTATTTCTGCAATGATTTTTCATAAACTGCCTTGCTAAATGCAATTTAAATGGCAAGATCACCAAAGGTCGTTCATTAGCTATTATAATTCAATATGTTTATTTTAAGTTTAGGCTCAATTATGTTTGATTCATTCCCTTTGACAACCTAGTGTGCCTTTATGAAACATATTACGCATTTATGAGGTTGCAGCCCTCATTCATGTGGTCAGTGCAATATTGTTTGAATGTTTTGTTATAGGAAACGGGCACTTCCACTTGACTTTCCTGCATTTTTTATGCATAACGATAGGCTGGACTGCTTCCATTCGAAATTCAAAGCGTGAAAGTTAAACACATGCTCTGGCCCAGTGTGCAGCTGAAAGCCCAGGGGGCCACATGTCTGTTATTGACCCAGATTCAAAAAGGAATAGAATGCCTGCAGGTACCGTGTCAGGAAGAAGAGGGCCAAGACCATCGTCTGTACAAACATCGGTCTCAGTCAGAGAAAGACCCCAAACGCCCCAGTTCTTCCTTCCAGCACAGCTGTTTTAAAGGACATGGAGAGCCATGGTAGTTAGATGGGTATATACAGCGTTATTGCAGTGTGGGTGCACATTGTGACATGGTACTTACAACTGGGAGTTATGGCACATACTGTAGGCTATTTGATGTGCTCAATGTTGAGTTTGCTCCAACTACTGCTTCAAACCTATTGATTTTCTACAGCTCTTTTGACATTTTCAATTACTTATGTCATGATTTTTCTCCACAGGACCCTTTGGTAAACTTTTCCAACCAAGAGAAAGAAGCGACTCAAACAATGGCCAATTTTGTAAAATAGTGGGACTCTCTCTCTCTCTGGACACCGATGAAGATATTTATTTTTCTAAAAATTATGACAAACCGAGCAGCCATACCGCTGCCACTTCATATTATTATCCAGAGACCTGTGGTAGTTTAGATACAGTATGTATTTAGAGTTAATGTATAGCTATATTACTGGATGTGCAGGAGAAGACCATTGACGTCAGCGACACCTTGAAGAGGACTAGCTGCCTTGGAGAGCTAGGAGACTCTGAGAAGCTGCTCACAGTGGAAGAAGCTGAGCTCTATTACTGAACAATGTGCCAATAATGCCACTATGTGCCACAATCTATACAGAAGGAACTTTCGACAACAATTTATGGACAACTAAAAGAGTGCTATATTAACCCTCTATCAACCCAACTCCATATTTTTTTTAAAGTAAAGTGAAGAAAAAAATATGTTATAAAAGTATTTGAATATGTTTTATGAAGTAGTTTAAAGAATTGTGTTGCAAAGTCCCAAAAATGTTTATAATATGAAGCACTATTAATTGAGGCCAAGAAAAAAAAAGAATAATAATGGTAAATGCTTTATTCAACATCTACATTTAAGGCATTGTTACTAGGTCCCATTTTAAAACCAGAGTAGTCTGTCTATTTTTATACATAAAAAGAGGTCAGTCACAACCCAAGCAGTGCAGTTCCCATGCCACACGATGTTTGGACTGTTAATGACGTGTCGCTGTCCAATCAGATATTAAAGCAAACGGGACGATTTCAAAACACTTATTGAAGCCCAGATTAATTCCCCATTCGGTATGACCTTTTTCTCAGAGGTTTTTGAATGTGCTTACTACATTTCTTCAAAACTTCTGTCTCAATGGCTGTCGAACAGTGCATACCCTATGTCCTGTTGTTGTTAGTTCTATCCAAATGGTAATCCAGATATCTAAGGCAAATAGATAGGATGAGCAGTATGTTTACATATATACTGCCTCAGGCCAGTGTCCAATACACAAGTCTTCATTTCATCTTCCATCCCAAGCATTATTCACAAGTGAGTGGAGGTAGGATATGAGCAGTACTGCACAAGGGTGGAATTTAGAATACAATTGTAAGAATATAATTATTCTAACTCTACAGTTACGGTTAGTGAGAAATATTGAATATCTCCTCTCAACTATCTAATTATTCAGTGTTTACCACTGTTTCCCAGTGTCTAATTGGAAACAACTAAGGGTCATATTTTTCAAACAGTGCTTCTAAGGCCGCTACTAAGTGTGATTTGTGTGTATTATTGGAGAATCATAATACCTTTTTGTGTTGTATTTATTAAGAACATGCTAATTGGAATTATCATATTATCATCACGCACCTTTATAAATGGTGCCCTGTGTGTATTTACAATCGGAAGTAGTCTTTTCTATACCATAATCTCAGAAATGCATGCGAATCAAGAAATTGACATCTGAACATGAATTTGAAAATTAGCTGTATATATTGAGCTGTGAATGCTGTGTATTATACAACCATGTATAATAATGTTCCCCCCTAAAGCTCACCTCTACTATATGAAGGAATACAATCTCCCTCTTTAATGCCAAGTGCAGTACAGTGAAAAACAGGAATGTTCTTTCCTGGTTTGTGGGAGTTGCTCATGGATGCGAGCTTGTGGAATATCAGTGTGTTTGCCTCATCAAAACCTCCAGCATCATCAATGAGATGCGAAACCAGGGGGATTGGGAGCAGCCAATCAAAAACGAGAATTCTGGGCCACATGTAATACATTAATTAATTGCTGTATTACATGTGTTGAAGTTAATACAATTCCATCTTTGGTGAGTCAGGACACTTGGACAATACAAAAAGCTTTTCATTACTCTAGTGGGTTGGTAGAAAGCACAAAAACAACAACACTCGATTGCAATTATTCTGTGTGGAAAGCAATATGTACAGATGTATAGATGGACTGGATTCTGGCCGGGTTGAGATTTGCACTTACTCAAAAAGATGGACAAGATTCAGGCTACAGCTATTCTGTTCCCTGAGCTGAATGCAGAAGTACACCCTTAGTACAGGTCCGAGATGAGTTAACCTAAATCACTAAATCATAAGCTTATGTACCTGGAGGGTTAAGAACTGACCTGGGATCAGAGGCTGCGGTCAAACTGTGACTCCAAGTAGACCATTCTCTCCACTCACACACCAAAACACCATGAATGACGATGCCAATTCGGCCCAACATGTACGTTGAGGTGGAGTTGCGTCAACATAACATATATTTTTGGAATGAAGTGTTATCCTAATAGTCAGAGGGTTACTAAATTACTGTATATTATACATGTGTAAATGTATTTTCTATATATTTACTTCTATTTGTGTACAGGTGTGTTCTATTTTTAAAGACCTGTCTCTTTTTGGGAAAGGTTCATCTAGGTCGGGGATAGTGTCTTTGTTTACATGTGTAACTACAGTATTTCTTTCACAACACAAACTAACCTTGTGCCAAGCTTCCTACCTGCACTTTCAAGCAGTACTTGTATTATATATTTAGCTAACCAATACAATACTTAAAAAGAAGCCGCAATATTTTAAATACTGAAAAAGGATTTGGGATGTGTGAAGTAACAGAGCTACAATCCAGGAGAATCTACACAGACGTGAGAAGTTCTTTTGATTGTATTCTAGGTTGAGATCAGAATGCTGCTGCCTTGGGTTTGGTTGGTAAACGATGGGAAATTATCAAACGCTGACACACCATTTTCATAGGAATTATGTTTGCTTCTGGAAATATGATTAGTCCTGGTGAAAAGGGGAAGTAATGTAAAACCAAGAATAATTGTGATGAGAGTTAGACACTGAGACTGAATATCTTTTTTGTGAATTTGTGTTGTGATATTTACTACATGTAACCACTCTAGAGATCTAGATGTGTTATTTTTCTCTTTAAAGGCAGGGAAAACTATTAGACCTATAAGTGAGTTGAAACCATAGATACATTATCAGAAAGAAATAGAGTAGTAAAGAGAACAAAGAATACGGGTTCTATGGGTTTTTAGGGTAAACATTTCATTCCCCTTTCATGGTAAACCACTCACTGATGCAATGGTAACACTGACCAGATTGAAAAAAGGACACCTGCTGATGCATATGCCGAGAACAAGTACATGAACAAGGATTTTGATGTTTTTGTTTGTTGATAATGTAATTATTGTCAATCTTTCATATGATGATGACTCAAATACTGCTAATTGTTTGCCACAAAATTCTCCCCCTCATGAACATCTTTCGATCAGATTTTTAGATATGATTGTTTAAAGCCACTAACATACTACACTATTTTTGGCATACATTTATTTTTGCCTCAACATTCTAAAGGAGGTTTGGGACATCATAGGAATATCATGTGAAAGGTTCCTCGAGTGCTGTCTACGAGCCTCAGATGTTCGTATATATGCTCCCAATCAAATATCAAAACATTTGATATTACATTGTCCTAAATGCACATTTCTTAAATTGCTGATATACTGTGAAATTGTTACATGTGAAAGCCTTGCACCTTGCAACATTAATATCAGAACTCTCTCAAGTGTCTTGAAATATGAATGGTAATACGCCCATAGGACTTAAAAAAATGTAGTGTGTACCTGGCTTTATGTAACTTGCCATAAGCCACTCACAGGATTTCAGTTCTTCCCTCAGTGTGAAATATCAATGTCAACTACAATACCCATGATTCTCTGCTCAATCTGTTATGAAGAATATGATGCACTAAAGCATACCTGTCATGATTCTCTGCTCAATCTGTTAGGAAGAATATGATGTACTGAACCATACCTGTGCTGTAGTCCACTAACGTGTTCACAGTACACTCATCCGTCCTCCACATTTGACCTGTTTCCTTGTATCAGTGTTTCAAGAAAGTCAAATGTTTGAGGTTATCAATTCTTGTGGCAGGTAATTGCAACATTGTGATGAGGTCAAAATCAGGAAACATGAAAGAACATACCTAGCTCATGCAAATGTGTAACACTAAGTTATAATTTTAGGCAACTCGGACATACATTAACAGAGATTTTTTATGTCTTCTCTGTTGATTTTACAGTTAGCCAACTTGACTGTGAAGATGACTAATGTACAGTTGAAGTTGGAAGTTTACATATACTTAGGTTGAAGTCATTAAAACTCATTTTTCAACCACTCAACAGATTTCAAATTAACAAACTATAGTTTTGTCAAGTCGGTTAGGACATCTACTTTGTGCATGACACAAGTAATTCTTCCAGAAAGATTATTATAATTCACTATATCACAATTCCAGTGGATCAGAAGTTTACATACACTAAGTTGACTGTGCCTTTAAACAGCTTGGAAAATTCCAGAAAATTATGTCATGGCTTTAGAAGCTTCTGATAGGCTAATTGACATCAATTGAGTCAATTGGAGGTGTACCTGTGGATGTATTTCAAGGCCTACCTTCCAACTCAGTGCCTCGACATCATGGGAAAATCTAAATAAATCAGCCAAGATCTCAGAAAAAAATTGTAGACCTCCACAAGTCTGGTTCATCCTTGGGAGCAATTTCCAAACGCCTGAAGGTACCACGTTCATCTCTACAAACAATAGTACGCAAGTATAAACACCATGGGACCACGCAGCCATCATACCGCTCAGGAAGGAGACACGTTATGTCTCCTAGAGATTAACGTACTTTGGTGCGAAAAGTGCAAATCAATCCCAGAACAACAGCAAAGGACTTTGTGAAGATGCTGGAGGAAACAGGTACAAAAGTATATATATCCGCAGTAAAACGAGTCCTATATCGACATAACCTGAAAGGCTGCTCAGTAAGGAAGAAGCCACTGCTCCAAAACCACTATAAAAAAGCCAGACTACGGTTTGCAACTGCACATGCGGACAAAGATCATACTTTTTGGAGAAATGTCCTCTGGTCTGATGAAACAGAAATAGAACTGTTTGGCCATAATGACCATCGTTATGTTTGGAGGAAAAAGGGGGAAGCTTGCAAGCCGAAGAACACCATCTTAACATCATGTTGTGGTGGTGCTTTGCTGCATGAGGGACTGGTGCACTTCACAAAATAGATGGCATCATGAGGAAGGAAAATTATGTGGATATATTGAAGCAACATCTCAAGACATCAGTCAGCAAGTTAAAGCTTGGTCACAAATGGGTCTTCCAAGTGGACAATCATACTTCCAAAGTTGTGGCAAAATGGCTTAAGGACAACAAAGTCAAGGTATTGGAGTGGCCATCACAAAGCCCTGACCTCAATCCTATAGACAATTTGTTGGCAGAACTGAAAAAGCGTGTGCGAGCAAGGAGGCCTACAAACCTGACTCAGTTACACCAGTTCTGTCAGGAGGAATGGGCCAAAATTCACCCGAAACATTTGACCCAAGTTAAACAATTTAAAGGCAATGCTACCAAATATTAATTGAGTGTATGTAATCTTCTGACCCCCTGGGAATGTGATGAAAGAAATAAAAGCTCAAATCAATCATTCTCTCTACTATTATTCTGACATTTCACATTCTTAAAATTAAGTGGTGATCTTAACTGACCTAAGACTGGGAATTTTTACTGAAAAACTAAGTTTAAATGTATTTGGCAACTGTATACTCTGAATGGGAGGTGGAGTAAGATTAGAGAAATGTTAAGGTGATGCCAAAGACTGAACACCTTTTGTGAACAAACAAATATCTACATGACACATATCTGCTCTAGCTGTCTCTTCAGTGATCCCTGACACTTACAGTACAGTATGCCCACAATGTGTCACCTATGACAAACAAACTGTCAATTAACAAAAGGATGCAGTCAGTCAGGGCCATCAGCAAGAGGAAAGGAGATGTCACACACATATTGGGCTGTATTTAGCTGATTATGATTTTCAGTTTTATTGATTGCAACCTATTGACATATTCAATGTTTGCCTGACGTCTCAATGGCCCAAGAGGCTTTTTCTATCTATGAGATATTAACACTCCAGAACTAAAATGATCAATCTGTCTTGTTTCTCAGTCTAATCACAGGCCAGGGGGTTCAGAATTAATGTATTTCAATATGGCACTGTACTGATGGGGGAGGACATATTATCATAATGAACATTGTGACTGATTGATATCATTAGAATTCTTCTGGCCACAGGCTAATTACGGCACAGGGGTGTTACGGATACTCCTAGTTTTTCTGAAATACTTAGAGAAAGGGAATAAATGCGGTGTCTGGGTTGTTTTTGGGTGCATAGTTTTGCTTTACACAGGGTCATTTGTTCACACACTGCTTCCCTCATCATGTTATTATGACTTCACGTATTGTGCGCTTAAACTGTATCTAAAGCAGAGGTCTCCGATTCTCCTCTCAGATCGTGTTTTTACTTTTCTAATCATAAGAGCTATTGTACTGACATGATCACCAGTGCTTATCAATAGTTTCAATGACTTGAACTATCATTTAATGACATCACCGTTTCCTATACGCCCATTTTGGGTCAAGCGGAGTCTGGTTACATGAAACACATCTGCCTATGAGCATAGCTATATGCCACTGCACAAAAAAGGGCCTCAGACTGACATTCAGTATGACGCCTTGAAAATGGAGTGTCTGTTGATCTGGACTGGTTTAACGTTGATATTTGAGATAGCACGACTCAATCGATATCACTGGACAGGTCGTCAGAATGGAACAGAGTCAGCCCTGACAGTGAGGCATTGCCTCAGCATTGCCTTGTCACTCTCTCAGAGAAGACGAAGCCAAACCGATATATGTCTGAGAGATATTGGGAAGACGTTTCTTCAGGTATTGAAATCATTCACAAAGCTAAACGATAGACACACACATACACCTGACCGAGACGACATATTTTTCTTTCTGGTGTTTTTTTTCACACGGGGGCACACAACAACAGTTTGTTCAGAGAAAAAATCACAAGGATCCATACTACTACTAAACAGAACTGACTAAAGTCTTGTTGCCATAACAACTGAAAATTTGTACTTTGTGACTCTTAAACTTTTATATTTGTGTTTAATATATCAATGAGTACCTATGTTACTTTTATATAAGATCTATGAATATAGTACACACAAACACACACACATACGCACACAGAAGGACTGTACTATAAACAGTTACTTTCTGTGTCAGCTAAATGTTGTATACTTTTATTTTGTGTCTTATGGATCACATCTCTCTCTTCTTTTTGTAGGTATTGGTAATGTTTGAATTTCCAGGTGATTTTGATTTGGTTACTCTTGTACTTCTATGCTCTGTATTTGCAAGCACTGTAAATGCGATTCTCATTGGATTCGTCCTCTGTACATTTAGTACTCTGATGTTGCTATTAATAAAATTTCAAACACAACAGACTGTCTGTCTAAAGTCATACTGGGGAGTCTAATAATTATAGATGTGGATTTAGGGAAACAACACAAATAAACAAATAAACCATTTGAATATGAGGACCCACATCAATATAAGCTAATTTCCTCGCAGATCTCTCTCAAACTAAACCAGTCTATGCAAAGCACCAAGGGTGTTGTCTGTCTCCTTAGTTACCCTGAGGTTTGCTCTGCATGCCTGCTTCTGTCTGTCTGTCTCTGTGTCTAATTCAATCACACATACATATAGCAGATCAAATTATTTATATACAGTGGGGAGAACAAGTATTTGATACACTGCCCATTTTGCAAGTTTTCCCACTTACAAAGCATGTAGAAGTCTGTATTTTTATCATAGGTACACTTCAACTGTGAGAGACGGAATCTAAAACAAAAATCCAGAAAATCCCATTGTATGATTTTTAAATAATTAATTTGCATTTTATTGCATGACATAAGTATTTGATCACCTACCAACCAGTAAAAATTCCGTCTCTCACAGACCTGTTAGTTTTTCTTTAAGAAGCCCTCCTGTTCTCTACTCATTACCTGTATTAACTGCACCTGTTTGAACTCGTTACCTGTATAAAAGACACTTGTCCACACACTCAATCAAACAGACTCCAACCTCTCCACAATGGCCAAGACCAGAGAGCTAAGGACATCAGGGATAAAATTGTAGACCTGCACAAGGCTGGGATGGGCTACAGGACAATAGGCAAGCAGCTTGGTGAGAAGGCAACAACTGTTGGCGCAATTATTAGAAAATGGAAGAAGTTCAAGATGAAGGTCAATCTCCCTCGGTCTGGGGCACCATGCAAGATCTCACCTCGTGGGGCATCAATGATCATGAGGAAGGTGAGGGATCAGCCCAGAACTACACGGCAGGACCTGGTCAATGACCTGAAGAGAGCTGGGACCACAGTCTCAAAGGAAACCATTAGTAACACACTACGCCGTCATGGATTAAAATCCTGCAGCGCACGCAAGGTCCCCCTGCTCAAGCCAGCGCATGTCCAGGCCCGTCTGAAGTTTGCCAATGACCATCTGGATGATCCAGAGGAGGAATAGGAGAAGGTCATATGGTCTGATGAGACAAAAATAGAGCTTTTTGGTCTAAACTCCACTCGCCGTGTTTGGAGGAAGAAGAAGGATGAGTACAACCCCAAGAACACCATCCCAACCGTGAAGCATGGAGGTGGAAACATCATTCTTTGGAGATGCTTTTCTGCAAAGGGGACAGGACGACTGCACCGTATTGAGGGGAGGATGTATGGGGCCATGTATCGCGAGATCTTGGCCAACAACCTCCTTCCCTCAGAAAGATCATTGAAGATGGGTCGTGGCTGGGTCTTCCAGCATGACAACGACCCGAAACACACAGCCAGGGCAACTAAGGAGTGGCTCCGTAAGAAGCATCTCAAGGTCCTGGAGTGGCCTATCCAGTCTCCAGACCTGAACCCAATAGAAAATCTTTGGAGGGAGCTGAAAGTCTGTATTGCCCAGCAACAGCCCTGAAACCTGAAGGATCTGGAGAAGGTCTGTATGGAGGAGTGGGCCAAAATCCCTGCTGCAGTGTGTGCAAACCTGGTCAAGAACTACAGGAAACGTATGATCTCTGTAATTGCAAACAAAGGTTTCTGTACCAAATATTAAGTTCTGCTTTTCTGATGTATCAAATACCTATGTCATGCAATAAAATGCAAATTAATTACTTAAAAATCATACAATGTGATTTTCTGGATTTTTGTTTTAGATTCCGTCACTCAAAGTTGAAGAGTACCTATGATAAAAATTACAGACTTCTACATGCTTTGTAAGTGGGATAACCTGCAAAATCGGCAGTGTATCAAATACTTGTTCTCCCCACTGTATGTTATTTCACAGTTTTAATGTATTCACTGTTATTCTACAATGTAGAAAATTGTAGAAATAAAGAAAACCCTTGAATGAGTAGGTGTGTCCAAACCTTTGACTTTATTTCAATATTGATTCATTAAATGAATAGGCCCTACTTCGTTAATGGTGTTTTAGCTTGCCTTGTGAGGTTTACTTTGCCATAATTTTCTGTAAATCGTACGGTCCTCACACTGCCCCTGAATTTGATATAATTTCCAGCGATAGAAAATGAAGTGTATTACTGCTTGTGCAAACAACATTTCCATTTAATTCATACTTTTAATGTTATTCTGGATTCTGGATTGACCAAAGGTCAACCAATTCAACTGCTCACCTGACACACACAAAGGTCTGACTTTATTTTCAATTTTCCAAAGGCCTTTGTAAATTGGGTATCACCTGGAATGTGGTCTACCACCACCAGGGCGTAATCCCCCTGTCCAGCCCCTCTTTAATGAATGTGCATGGGCAGAGTGAGTCCTCCCGCTGCCTGACCTGGTCTCCTCTCCCTCTGGTCCCCTCAGGGATGGCTAGTATAAGGCAGGGCAGATCAGTCTCTACTCCCTCTAACAGTCTCTGAGCCCCTCGGTCCTCATACATTAAACAGAATTATGCCGCCTCACACAGACACCTAGATCAATGAGGTGGATAGCACATGCCAACAGCTGCCAGCGAGACACTTTCGTCCGGCAAGATAAAGTACCCGCTGCAACCTGTGCCCATCAAAGGAGGTTCCACTGCCAGGCCAGCCACTCCAGTCAGAGTTGATTAGTTCGCAGCTTGTCTAGATGTAGACTCTGTCCACTTTTGACTGGTGGCTATGATGGCCAGGGTTCTGTTGCGTATGGTGAGAACCCCTGTTGCTCAAAGCTCATACCCTGCACAGGAAAAATTGCAGGGATGACTGAGACTGGCTTAGGCTCCGTCTGTGAATATCAAAGTATATGTGGTCATGGACCTGTATAAACAAAGTTATGGCTGTGCTTATAGCTCAGTCCCATGTGGCTCAGTTGGTAGACAGACAGACAGACAGACAGACAGACAGACAGACAGACAGACAGACAGACAGACAGACAGACAGACAGACAGACAGACAGACAGACAGACAGACAGACAGACAGACAGACAGATAGTGTAGTGGAAAAAACTCTTCCTCTTACTAAAAAATGAAAGCACTTCTGGAGTTTGTAGAAGCAAGATAGACTTTATTGCAAAAAGACAATGAAGCCGAGTGACCTGCACGAAACCACTCCCCTGCAGGAACCACTCGCGTACATCTCTAAGTTTTTGGCTTTTGTACAAGTTTTGAAATGTTTATTCATAAGACACCCGTTAACCCCTCCTGCACATTCAATTTTTCTCCAACCTGGTCTCAAAACTCCTGATACTATTTCTTGCTTTCTCCTTATTTGGAGATAACATTGGCACAGAATACATGTCTAGTTGTAAGTCAGAAAAATGGGAGGTACACAGGAAGCCTTTACCCCTGGGGGAGTCTCCTGACTCTGGTGACATTCCTCTGGTCAAAGGTCAACCTGCTGAGTGATATGGGGTTGCCTACATCCTACCCTCATCTGCTGAGGACAAAGAGATCTTGTCTCTACTTAAAACATACCGAGCTAAGTATATTCAGGGAGCTATAAAGAATTGGAAATTACACAATAACTATAAAGACTTGGAATTTACACAACAATAGATAGATAGATAGATAGATAGATATATAGATAGATAGATAGATAGATAGATAGATAGATAGATAGATAGATAGATAGATAGATAGATAGATAGATAGATAGATAGATAGATAGATAGATAGATAGATAGATAGATAGATAGATAGATAGATAGATAGATAGATAGATAGATAGATAGATAGATAGATAGATAGATACTTTATTGATCCCGAGGGGACATTTCTTCGTCAAGCAGCTACGAAAAAACACAGGGCAGGTGCAAAATTCGAGAACGAAAATACACAAAACACAGATACACAATACATGATACATCGAAAGCATGGTGCTTGCAACAGCGGAGTTGTGGGTTTGATTCCTACAAGGGACCAGTATGGAGAAAAAAAAAGTACTTTATGTCACTCTGGATAAGAGCGTCTGCTAAATGTCTCAAATGTGAATGTTTAAAAACAATGGCTCCTGAGTTTCTACAATAAGTCAAGAACAACATTTTTATCCTAACATGAGTACACACAATTGGACTCATGAAAATATGCAAAACAATATTTAAAGTGTCAAACAATGTGAAACTCAATGTAAAGCTGGGGAAATTTGCAATTTAATAGAAACCTGTCTTCACTAAAATTTATATATTTCTTAGCCCTACATTTGCATATGATTGGCTGCAGCCAGCCATTTGGTTTATAATCTAGGCTATATGGATCAAACAGCCCTAAACTAGCTAGCTAATACACAAAGGACTGTCACAAGAGAATATTTTTTATTGCTCTCAAGCTATGTGAGTCAACACTGATGTATTACGACAGATTGCCGTCTTCAATTATTTACATTGCAATCTGCAAGTGACAAAACATTTTGAAGCGATTGACTAACGGACGTCTGTCACCGGAGAGAGCTGTGAGACGCTGTGGGGTCCGAGGGAGAATGAGAGCGATGACGCAAGAAAGCAAGAAAATTATGATTCTTATGCAAGAAATGATTTGCCAATTACAAGCTTGATTCATACAATAGGGCCAAACCAGACACATCATCGACCATAGTTTCTGGTGTAAAGAACATCATGCTGCTATTTAGCGAGTACCACTTCCTCCTGATTTGGCTCACACCGAGGCTTGAACCCAGCAACTCTGCCTTGCTAGCACACATGACCTCCCTCCTGAAGTGTCCTACCAGTCGGCAGCACCCGAAAAGCTAGTCAATAGCTGGCGCAATTGGGGAATAAAAATATGCATTTTGTCCTGTACTGTATGGATATCTCATATAACTAGGCATGTTAAAGACTCCTTTTCACACCTGAACCTTACGATTCATTGTTAAGGATTACAGTCCAATTAGAACAGGTGGGAATGTATGACTCACTATTGACATAATCATACTAAGAAAAGTCATTATTGGTGTTTGAAACCCCTTGGTCTTAAACGGTATAATATTAGCGTGAACTGTCTCCTCTTTTTGTGTATACAAAACAACAGCATTACTATCATGCAAGTACATGACTTAACTAAGTGCCATGGACAACACCGTGAAATAACTGATACTACCGTGTAGGTGTACGCCTCTCTTTCTCTCTCCCCCCTCTCTCTCTAGCATGGTAAGATATACAGTATCTGGAAGTATTTGATTCTCTGCATTTTCTGCCCTTTGTTAACTGATTATAGTATATAGGAGAACATTCAAGCTTATTTCACAGTATGTAGGAGAACATTCAAGCTTATTTCACAGTATATAGGAGAACATTCAAGCTTATTTAGCAGTATATAGGAGAACATTCAAGCTTATTTAGCAGTATATAGGAGAACATTCAAGCTTATTTCACAGTATATAGGAGAACATTTAAGCTTATTTTACAGTATATTTTATTTTTTTATTTAAACTTTATTTTTACGGCTGTGCCCTGTGTGAACATGTTAACACAGATAACATCATATTGATCCTCTAAAATATTTTTGAAATGGGCAAGGGGCACCAAAGTGTCTAGCTTGAGGTGGGTCTGCAATTTGTTCCACAGAAAAGGTGCAAAGGAACTGAAGGCAGTTCTACCCAAATCTGTGTAGACAATCCATGACTGTGATCTGGTATTACAATTAGTATGTCTAGTGGAAATTAATGCAGAAATATATGGCGGGTGTTTTAAAAGGAGTGCTTTATAAATAAACAGAAGAGCATGTTTTTCTCGCCTCACAGACAGAGGGACCCAACTCACATTTAGGCATAGAATACAGTGATGTGTTCTGAAACTATCCCCCCTGATAAACCTGAGTGCACAATGGTAAATAGCATCCAGCGGTTTTAATGTGGTTGCCGAAGCATGCATATAGATAACATCACCATAATCTAAAACGGATAAAAAAGTAGCCTAAAAAAGTAACTAACTTGAATTTGAAAATTTTTTCCCAATTCACTAACATGTTTTTGAAAGGAGAGCCTATCATCTAACCATACGCCTAAATATTTATATGCAGAGACCTGTTCGATTTGAGTACCATACAGGCTAGTAATTGCAAGAGTGTTTCTAACTGAGAGTTTAGACCTAGAAATAGGAGAATATGCAAGCTTATTTTGCAGTATATAGGAGAACATTCAAGCTTATTTCACAGTATATAGGAGAACATTCTAGATTATTTAGCAGTATATAGGAGAACATTCAAGATTATTTAGCAGTATATAGGAGAACATTCAAGATTATTTCACAGTATATAGGAGAACATTCATAGATGCAGAACTGATTTAGCAACAAAACTCGTAACTTGTCCAGTGATATAGTTTTATCACACCCTATTTGCACTGGGGACCAAGGTATTGGTTCTTCTTCCTGCAGTAAACCAGGAAGGAAGCCCCATAGGCTATCCTTACTTCACTATGAAAAAGAGTGAGAGATCGAGAGAGAGCAAGGGGAAGGAGAGAGTAGAGAGAGAGAGAGAGAAAGTATAGAGAGAGAGTGACATAAAGAAAGAAAGAAAGAAAGAAAGAGAAGGAGAAAGAGAAAGAAATGAAAAACTAAATAAAAAAGAGAGGGGGGTAGAGTGAAAGAGAGAGATTTCTCCCTCTCCCCCTTGAGCAGGCAAAGACTGACTGGAGAACAGTTGAGATGGGGGCCTACTTCTCTATTTCAGTCCATCTCCAGGGCATTTCCTGGTTCTCCTCCTCATCATTATGAATCCCCTCCACCCATACAGGTCTTGGATTACCTCCTCTCACCCCACTGCTTCTCAATGCCTGGATTACCGGGTTTGGAGTCCAATAACACTAGTCTAGGAGTGGTCCTAAAGACAACATGGCCCAGGAGGCCAGTCCAGATCATCCCAGTCCTGATCTTCTCACCTCTACACTCTGTAGGACCTAGAGTAGCTCTCCTCATTGGCTCATCTATATGTTCTGTCTATGAACAAATATCTGCACAGGGAAACAACAGTGAGTGACTTCACCAAGACAGTGCTTTAGGGTGGTCGTGGCCTCATTAAACAGGTTGAGTTGAGGTACATTTTGATTGGTCGAAACTGCTCAAAAGCTTACACTGGATGTAGCAATAGGAGTGCATCAGTTCCTGCTTATGGCCATAGCAAAAAAAATAAACAAAAAATATAGCACTTCTGTTATTGGCTATTCTGTTTTTGAACTTTTGACTGTAGCGGACATGCTCGCAGAACTTCCAAGGCGGCTCAGGTCACCCAGCAGTATAAACTACTTACTCACCCGCTATCACACCAGAGGGCTAAGTAAGAGCAAAGCTAGTTCAGAGTTTAATGTTTAAGTCATAGCCTCTATCTACCCAGGGAGAGCAGATTCGGGTTGCTATTAGCTAAAGGCTTTCCTGTCAGTTTTGCTCATTGTAACCTTTGCTCTTCGTGAACAAAAGAGTCAAGTGGGGTTAAAATAAGGCAACCTACCTTTGTAGATCACTCTGTTGGATGCATGGAAGGGAGCTAGTTTTTCTTTTGTCTTATGTAGTCTTAACTTTTACATTATTGTGTGAAAGTGCAGAAAACACACAGAGATATAGACAAGAGTGATGACGATTTCCCAATTGACTGATTTCAGTAAATCAGTACCATAAAACCATAAGCAAGCTTGATGATGTATACATGCAGATACGTATTTACATGTTACAGGCCATTGAGATTCAAAACACACAACAACAACAGAACAACAATAACACACTATGTCAATAGAAGATGTGCATTGTGATTGTAATGACAGATTTAAGATTTTAATATTTTGCAGACAGTGCCCCGCCAGGTTGACCTTTTGGCTGTTTTCAGGGGACTTTTCCATTTATATGATCAACATACTGAAGCACCTGCAGGGGATTGAGACCTGCGTTCTGAATTTATTATGCTCATCCTAATAATTGCATCTATTCCTGTGACTGTTTCAGTCATCTCTATAGAGAAAGCAAAACCCTCTGTCAAATAAAGTGTATGCCCATGGAGCTATTAAGATTTTTGTGTGTAAGAAGGGTTTGTTTTTGCAATTTATTGAGTCATTAAAATTTATCTTAGTTATTGACAAACCATACATTGGTTTGTGTTTGTTGTGTTGAGTTGAGCATTTAAATTAAATGGATATCTGACTACACATAATATACTCCCTGCCACTTCAGGCAGAGCTATAAGTCTTATGTAATCTCACAAGTCCTTGCTGTTTGCTAATTGTTGCATTGAATTGGGTTATTTTACATGATTGTGATAAAGAAAAAAATTATTAGCTCTGTTTTCAAGGAGAAAGCGTTAGCCATCTACAGTATACACACGTACCGTAGGTCTCTTTTGAGCTAACAAAAACACTTGTGAAGCTGTTTATTCTTCCTGATTCCTCTCCTCTCCCCAGAGCCCTGATGAATAAATACTTGAGCCCTAGTAAACTCACCTGTTCCTGACTGTATTCCCCGACGGAGCCATATCAGTACTTTAAACATGCTCGTGGGGGTCTTTATTGTTTGGTGATGAGATTAATGTTGTGGCCCCGCTGTGCTGTATTGTGTCAACATTATCAACAAGACTCACATCCTCCATTTTGTGCGGTCCGCCTTTGGTTTCCACTGACTTAAGTGGAAAATTGAAGCTGTGGATTATTAACGCCTCTCTAAAAAGCTAACCTGTTAAATTAAAGCCACAGGAGAGCTGCGGGTCCCAATACAGACGGTGGCTTAAGGCTGCTTTCATCTCACTAATGGGCGATTCCTCATAAAACTAGAACAAAACATTTTAGAACAAATGTAATCCATAGAAGGGTCCTTTGGAGGAAGGATTGTTGACATATATTTAACATTTGTATCTTAAAGTATAATTGAGAAATAACTAATTGAAGTTGGAACATTTGTGACATTTTGGTCATACCCAGACCTCCTTTAAGAGCTCCTTTAAGACTATAATGTTTAATCTGTAGGTACTACAAAGCAAGAATTGGTGTATCACGGTTCCCATCTAATAACCAGGAAAGGCAATACATCACTTTGCTGCTTGTACTGTATGTCCCCGCGAGTGGTCCTCCAATAGTTTGGGTGGCAGACATCTTTCCATAAATCCCTTTTTTCTCGCTTTTACTCTCCTAGACATATTCCATCCTTTGTTTTTGCCACCTGTCTCCGCCGCAATATTAGTGGTTTTATGGGTTCTTTATATAATACACATTTTAGGCTTATTGTAATAATGGAGAATCTCAGTTGTCATCATCACAGCACAGCTATTGTACAATTTGATTATGAGTTGCTGATTTAGTAGTGATTTAATGTTATGTGGATGCATAGCTTAGAACCAATATGTTGGGATTGTTGTTGAACACAACAGGTGTTGTGCTGTATCTAACTCTGAGGAAAGTGTTCCACTTAATTTGCTGTGTGTCTTGGTTTGTAAGAGCAGGTTGCGCTACATTGGGTAATACACTATACAGTAGAAGATGGTATGGTATCTATATATGTTTCCCCTGCCCATTTGGAAGCCCACAAGGACAGGGAACGGGGAGTCACTGACTTCTATTGGCATCATCCGTCCTCTGCACCTCGTTACTGTGGCACATAATATGAGCATCCATCTGTCCTCTCTGTACCATAGACTAACCATTCATTCATCCTCACTATCTCCAACAGCGTGACCATCTATCCATCCTTAGCGTGCTACAGAATCTGGCCATACTGTTCCTGCTAATTCCTTTGCTATTTATCTCCCTAGCCTTCCATCACATTACTTCAAAAACATCAATCGCTACCTACTTCTCCCACAAACAGTGCAAGAACAAGTTAGTCAAAAGTTGCATCAGAAACTCCCCACCTAAAAGTTTTGAGTACAAAAGCTGCATTATTTTTACACCATTCCCCAAAGAGGACCTCGAAGTTCCCCTGTACAACCCTACACCACCCTCCCCCCCCTCCCCATTCTTGTAATACGGAGGGAGAGAGAAAAATGTTGAGATCCTTTTTTTCAGCAGCTGCTGTGTGTGTCTCTGTTGAGGTTTTCCTAATTACCTCCCAAAGGAGCTGTGCTGCTGTCAGATAGAAAGAGAGAGAGGGGAATAGAGCAGAAGAAGACAGAGAGAGAGAGAGAGAGAGAGAGAGAGAGAGAGAGAGAGAGAGAGAGAGAGAGAGAGAGAGAGAGAGAGAGAGACACGCATGCAATCCCTCTCTCAGCCCTGTGCTGCATGTTGGCTGTCACTTCAGCAATCTTAGCGGGTACAATGCGCACATCTCCAGTATGCACTTTTTAAAAATGTATGGGCCCGCTGCCTCTCCGAAGAGGCTAGATCTAATTGGTCATATCATAAGCATATAATAACTCTTTCATTGTGCCATGTTACTGTAGTTTGAATAAAAGCATAACTAACTGCATTTGTCTGTAGGTCTCAGTAAGCCACTTGATTGGTAAACTTTGGGAGGCCATACTGGTCTGGACAAGACCATGCTCAGAACCTCATGGTTCCTGTTAAAGTAGTTAATTAAGTATTTATCAAGTGTAAGCATAGTTCTTTGAGATATCATAATATTTCACCATTGCTTTGTGTTGACAGATAAGACTAGCTCATTTTGTTGGACTCCCACTCTGAAAACTGAGCTGCACGTTTTATTTTTTATTTATTTCACCTTTATTTAACCAGGTAGGCCAGAACTGCGACCTGGCACGTGTTGCATTTACCTTCCGTTAGCATTGTTGTTAGCATTGTTTTTAGCCTGCTACACCAGAAGCAGCTAACAGACGCAGAAATCAGAAGCACAAGCCACTCTATCAGTTCAGACTACTTCAGAGACGTGCAGAAACACTTGAAATTGACTTGAAGCATAAAATGACACTCACTTCACTGACATGCTACTTCTGCAGCCAGTGAAGCATGTCTTATTGATTACAGAGAATCTTACATTTAGCAGACACTTACAGTTACTTAATGCATATACTGTATATAAACTGTTTAGTGCCAGAAATTAGGTGTTAAATACAAGAAAAAAATATATAAAAAAATGTTTTCTGATCTTTTTTTTACATCTCTCAGATATAGGACAGACACTTTTGTGGGGGGACTATGTGTTGCTCCATGTAGTGAATCTTATATTGTATGGACTAATAGCAGTAAGGCCTATGGTTTGAATTGAAGAGTGCTGTCCATAAGTGCAGATGAAGGATATAGGGCAGCAGGTAGCCTAGCGATTAGAACGTTGGGACAGTAACCGAAAGGTCGATGGTTTGAATACCTGAGCCAACAAAGTGAAAAACCTGTTGATGTGTCCTTGAGCTAGGAACTTAACCCTAATTTGCTCCAGGAGCTGACCCTGTAGGTAGGCTGTCATTGCAAATACAATTTGTTCTTAACCCACTTAAATAAAAAATGTAAAAAAATGTAATTTCAAGGATCTGTAAAGATGTATGAAGCAATATCCAATCTCATAAAATATTTTTGAAAAAGCCTCAATGTCGTTTTCCTTGTAAGGGGAGGGTGCTGGAGTATTGAAACAATTTTTACCTCTATATTTTTTCAATGTTTATTATTAAACAAAATCTCTTTCTCTGAGCCATTGTATTAGTATAAAATAATACAATTCCCCCTTTTTTTGCATACAATATAGCTCAGTATTTGTATCTTTTTTGCTAATCTTTATCAAGGGTGCCAGTAATTTTGGACCTGACTGTTTGTCACTTACTTAACCCAGAAAGTACTGTTATTTCATCAGAGGGAGACTGATTCTAGTATATTTTGGGAAACAATTATTGTCATAGCACTCAAAATATTTTCCCTTATACAGTGGGGAGAACAAGTATTTGATACACTGCCGATTTTGCAGGTTTTCCCACTTACAAAGCATGTAGAAGTCTGTAATTTTTATCATAGGTACACTTCAACTGTGAGTGACGGAATCTAAAACAAAAATAATTAATTTGCATTTTATTGCATGACATAAGTATTTGATACATCAGAAAAGCAGAACTTAATATTTGGTACAGAAACCTTTGTTTGCAATTACAGAGATCATACGTTTCCTGTAGTTCTTGACCAGGTTTGCACACACTGCAGCAGGGATTTTGGCCCACTCCTCCATCCAGATCCTTCAGGTTTCGTGGCTGTCGCTGGGCAATACGGACTTTCAGCTCCCTCCAAAGATTTTCTATTGGGTTCAGGTCTGGAGACTGGCTAGGCCACTCCAGGACCTTGAGATGCTTCTTACGGAGCCCCTCCTTAGTTGCCCTGGCTGTGTGTTTCGGGTCGTTGTCATGCTGGAAGACCCAGCCACGACCCATCTTCAATGATCTTACTGAGGGAAGGAGGTTGTTGGCCAAGATCTCGCGATACATGGCCCCATCCATCCTCCCCTCAATACGGTGCAGTTGTCCTGTCCCCTTTGCAGAAAAGCATCCCCAAAGAATGATGTTTCCACCTCCATGCTTCACGGTTGGGATGGTGTTCTTGGGGTTGTACTCATCCTTCTTCTTCCTCCAAACACGGCGAGTGGAGTTTAGACCAAAAAGCTCTATTTTTGTCTCATCAGACCACATGACCTTCTCCCATTCCTCCTCTGGATCATCCAGATGGTCATTGGCAAACTTCAGACGGGCCTGGACATGCGCTGGCTTGAGCAGGGGGACCTTGCGTGCGCTGCAGGATTTTAATCCATGATGGCGTAGTGTGTTACTAATGGTTTTCTTTGAGACTGTGGTCCCAGCTCTCTTCAGGTCATTGACCAGGTCCTGCCGTGTAGTTCTGGGCTGATCCCTCACCTTCCTCATGATCATTGATGCCCCACGAGGTGAGATCTTGCATGGTGCCCCAGACCGAGGGAGATTGACCGTCATCTTGAACTTTTTCCATTTTCTAATAATTGCGCCAACAGTTGTTGCCTTCTCACCAAGCTGCTTGCCTATTGTCCTGTAGCCCATCCCAGCCTTGTGCAGGTCTACAATTTTATCCCTGATGTCCTTACACAGCTCTCTGGTCTTGGCCATTGTGGAGAGGTTGGAGTCTGTTTGATTGAGTGTGTGGATAGGTGTCTTTTATACAGGTAACGAGTTCAAACAGGTGCAGTTAATACAGGTAATGAGTGGAGAACAGGAGGGCTTCTTAAAGAAAAACTAACAGGTCTGTGAGAGACGGAATTCTTACTGGTTGGTAGGTGATCAAATACTTATGTCATGCAATAAAATGCAAATTAATTATTTAAAAATCATACAATGTGATTTTCTGGATTTTTGTTTTAGATTCCGTCTCTCACAGTAGAAGAGTACCTATGATAAAAATTACAGACCTCTACATGCTTTGTAAGTAGGAAAACCTGCAAAATCGGCAGTGTATCAAATACTTGTTCTCCCCACTGTATATTGTATAATGAAGAGAACTCAACTCGATCATGTCCCTTCAGAACATGTTTTGTCTACGCTCAATTTCAATGCAGGTATTCCTGCATATTTCTAAAAGTGTAGCAAGTCTCTTTCCTGTGCACTGCTTAGTCCCAGGTGGTCTATCGTTCGTGCAAACCAAACAGAGAAGTGAGGCGAGAAGTGTCGTCACACGAGAAAAAAACAAGAAAATCAGTTATGGAAAATCTGAAGGTAAATTCGCCTTTATAAATACACTCATGGAAATGAAATGGGCCTATTTATTTATTTATATCAGGGGCATTACCTCAGTGGCATATTATTTCCCTGGGCCCCTTGCAGCCGGCATTAGTAAATGTACACAGACAGCAGAGGTTACCTTGAGCCAGCCGCTGGACCTGGGAGCTGTATATCTTCATTTACCCCAGTGTCTGCAGATGCCAGGAATAAGGGAAAGTTATTTTCTGTGCCTGGCACGCAGGGAAAACTGAGGTTAATGATCTTGGCCATGTTGATTGTTACCTTGCTCCTAGAATATCAGTGCTTTTAGAGGAGATGCATGCACAGTGAAAGAGAGAGAGAGAGAGAGAGAGAGAGAGAGAGAGAGAGAGGGGGAGAGAGAGAGAGAGAGAGAGGGAGAGAGAGAGAGAGAGGGAGAGAGAGATAGAGAGGGAGAGAGAGAGGGAGAGAGAGATAGGCACGCTGGGGCCAACACCTCAGAACCCTGGTGGCCGCTCTGTGATTACTCTGCACCTATGGGTGCCCCTATTAATCATCAGTCTGACTGCTATACAGAGATTTTGGAGGTCATGCTGTACATGAAGGTAACATGTAGTTAGCTGGAATATTGTAATATATTTGTGTGATTACACACACTGGTAACTCATTGGAGCTTCCTTTTATGAATTCAATTGTGTTAAGTTGAATTTTTTAATTAATGTCAAGTGATTAAAAAAAATAACAGCCTGCCATCCACGTAAATCACAGGGAACATTATGGTACTGGCATTTATTTTCAAATGACTATAGAAAAGTATGCGTCCATTTTGTCAGGAGAAATGACATGAAACATCAACATGTTGTGTAACCATGTCGGTTGTGCGGTGTCACCACAACGGTTGGGTAAACAGCTTTGTGCAGACAAACTCATGAAAATGATCTGTTTTATCACAACTGATGTGTCAAATGCACTGTACATAAGTGGTACAAACTGTGTGTGAACTAAGCCATTGTGTAACAACATTTTTGGCAAAACCAAAGCAAATCCTTGACCCCCTCCCTCAGTAGCATTTATCCCACCATAACCATGTCTAACTCCCTTGCCCTCTTCTCTCTCCATCATGACAATAGCAGAGGTGCATTGTTGATGGAGGAGCTTTATTTTACTAGGCAAGTCAGTTAAGAACAAATTCTTTATTAGAATGACAGCCTAGTAACAGTGGGTTAACTGCCTTGTTCAGGGGCAGAATAACAGATTTTTTACCTTGTAAGCTCAGGGATTTGATCTAGCAACCTTTCAGTTACAGGCCCAACACTCTAACCACTCAGCTACCTGCCACACTAACCATTTGGCTAATTTGAGCCACACTGCATAGATGAAGGTTTATTAGAGTTAAATACAGGCTGACAGGCCATGCACTAATCCTGAGGGTGGACATTACTGAGGAAGCTAATGGAGACATTTGTAATCAGGCTCTCCTGCTTGACGCTGATCTCTCACTCCCGGGTCATCGGCCTGCTTCAACAGATTTGTAATGGGAATTCCACAGTGAAAATGATTCCCTCTGGTTGAATTATCATCCATATCCCAGCAGCTCTGGCGGCAGTCTCCTTCTCCTAACCCCAGTGGACTGACTGACTGTCCCTCCTTGCCGGCGATGCTTTGTACATGCTAAACCCCATCTATCGCTCGTTTTGCCATTTTCTTTCTCTTTTTGTCTTTTTCTCCTCTCTCTCTCGCTCTTCTGTCTGGTCTCCGGTCCCCGCAGCAGCCGCAGGTGCATTTAGGGGCACATAGGGACTGCCAGGGGCCTGAATGGAGCCCTTTATAGGGCCCTTCAATGGCTCCCTGTTCCCACTGTCATAGGAAACCACTATCATGGTTGTTATGATCTAGAGCCCTGGCATTTGGATCCCCTAGCGAGGCGGGCTGCGGGACCCACTCAGTGGTTTATGATGGTACATTTCAATCAGGCCCCAGATTCAGCCACCCAGACAGGCTAGATATGTAACTGCAGCCCCCCGAGCATGATGACAGAGTGGGGAATGAATAGGGAAGCAAGACACCCTTTTTAGTTAGGATTTATGAAGAATATAACCCAGTGAAATGAACAGGGAGAAATATTTGTCAGCGAATTGTCACTACTAGTTACTACACCATGGCTGACTTCATGGAGAACCAACCACCTGGCTGGGAATATATACTGTGGCTACTGTATGATAGGAGGTCTCTGCAGTACAGTTGTCCTTATGTGTACGACTCGTCATTTTTCGGTACTGGCTCAGAGGATTCAATAATGCAGCTGACAATTACAAATTTACTCTGATCTCCATTAGTGCTTTTGGCCCCATGAGATCTAAGTGAATTATTAATCATTAGAATCGATAGAAACCTATAGGCCTAGAATAATCACCTGGAAGTCCGTATGGTGTGTCTTTTCTACAACCAGATGGTGGTCACAACCTATGATAATTATGACAGTGACAGAAGTGTTTGATACAGTAGCCCAGCTAACAATAAATGTTCCCACATCTTTGGAGAATGTTCCCATAAGAGTCTCATTAGGATATTACCTAACGTTGTTATAGGAATGTTCCAGTAATGTGCAAGGACTGTTTCCAAGAGACCATTCCCTTAATGTCAAACAGAACTTAACTGGAACATGATTACCATGTTCTGAGAATATTTCTAGACATGTTTCATTGGAATGTTCAAGAATATTCCAGTGTCTAGTTTTCTGAGGGTTAGGAGAATATTTCATCAACGTCACATCAAACATTCACAGAACTGTCTAATGCAGCTGTTTTTATCTCAATATCAAACCCATTCTGGGTAAAAATGAACCCTCAGAAAACTTGACACATGAATGTTCTTGCAACATCCTATGAAACGTGTCTAGAACATTAATATTATATATTCCGATAACATGATAACCGCGTTCTGGAAACATTGGCAGTAAAATGGCCTTACTGAAGAGCTCAGTGACACCGTCATAGGAAGCCACTTTCCCAACAAGTCAGTTTGTCCAATTTCTGTCCTACTAGAGCTGTCCCGGTCAACTGTAACGTCTAGGAGAAACATTGGCAAAGTCGCAAAGTGGTAGGCCACACAAGCTCAAAGAACCGGACTGCCGAGTGCTGAAGCACGTAGCGTGTAAAAATCGTCTGTCCTCGGTTGCAACACTCACTACCAAGTTCCAACGTCAGCACAATAACTGTTTGTCGGAAGCTTCATGGCTAAGCAGCCGCACACAAGCCTAAGATCACCATGCGCAATGCCAAGCGTCGGCTGGAGTGGTGTAAAGCTCGCAGCCATTGGACTCTGGAGCAGTGGAAACACGTTCTCTGGAGTGATGAATCACGCTTCACCATCTGGCTGTCCGACAGACAAATCTGGGCTTGGCAGATGCCAGGACAACTCTACCTGACCCAACGCATAGTGCAAACTGTAAAGATTGGCGGAGGAGGAATAATTATTTGGGGATGTTTTTCATGGTTTGGGCTAGGCCCCTTTGTTCCAGTGATGGGAAATCTTAATGCTACAACATACAATGACATTCTAGACTATTCTGTGCTTCAAACTTTGGCCCTTTCCTGTTTCAGCATAACAATGCCCCCCATGCACAAAGCGATGTTGAAAATCGAACACCTTTGGGATGAATTGGAAAGCCGACTGCTAGCCAGACCTAATCGCCCAGCATCAGTGCCCAACCTCACTAATACTCTTGTGGCTGAACGGAAGCAAGTCCTCGCAGCAATGTTCCAACATCTAGTGGAAAGGCTTCCCAGAAGAATGGAGGCTGTTATAACAACTCCATAATAATGCCCATGATTTTGGAATGAGATGTTCGAAGAGCAGGTGTCCACATACTTTTGGTCATGTAGTGTACATAGAATGTTCCCGTAAAGAACAACAAACTGGACACTCAAACATCAGTTGGGATGTCCACAAAAGACACAATAACATGTTAGTTAGATCTATTTTCATGATTGTACCTTTCATCACTAAGAGTACATTCTTGGAGTGGGTTAATCCTGGTAGTTATGGTACCATTATGGTAGTACTTCATTTGGTCGTTCACCTACAGTAGTTTGAATGTCAGCCCTCCCCCTTCGTCCTTATGTATTTATGAAGATTCTTCTTTGACCAGTTTCAGGAAATATTTCAAAGTCCTCCTCATTGCTGATGCTATTTTGTATGAAAAAGCCCTCAAAAGTGCAATTTGTTAATTATTAATTGCCACATGCACTTATGCACCACGGAGATGATGATAGGCTTTCAGGAATTCCAGCAAATTCCAAAAGACTTCAGATGTCCGCTAACTTTCAGCCGTTGCGTCTGAAAAACAATGTAAGAAAACACTAATGGGGCAAGATAGTGTATTGACGTTAACCTCATAGTGAACACGAGTATCCAACCTTATCCGCACTGATCCTTTATTTAAAAAAGACAACAACTAAGGGACAGTTGCCCTCTACCACATGCATTACCCATCATTCCCATCTGGATGAGGGGGTTTTAGCGCTGGCACTCTCACTCAATCACAAGTGCCTCTGGATTTCCCAAATGTACTGATCCTGCCAAAGACTCCATTGCCTTATTAAAGACTTGCACCACTAGTCTATCGGGCTATCACTGAAGCAAAACGTAATGGACAGGTTGCCAGAGGAGAGTGTGAGGAATTGGTGACATGTGTATTCATTACTTGCTCTCTGTTTATGCCGTCGTAAAGTGGGCCAAAGGTTGTCGACTGTTCACATGTGCTTTTTAGGGAGGATTTGAATGAATGAGTGAGTAGGCCAATTCTAGAGACCTTGATGCTTCATACCCTTACACACAACATATTGATTTTACTGTCACACTTCAATGTGTTTGTACATGGCTGAACAGTACATTTACCACACATCTGCATCTCTCTATGTAGACGTGTGCATTATTCGAAATATGACCAACATCTGTGTTAGGAAAATTGGGCTATATTCTGTATAGTCATGCATAAAGGCAGATGCTGTGACAATTCTGTGAAGTGGAATAGCTCATTAAAAACGTGACACTTTTGAGCAGGCAGCAAAATACCAGTTATCAAGGGCAACCTGGTCCCTAGTTTTTTAAGATCCCAATATTGGACATGTACTGTATGAGTAATCAAGTAATTGCCAAGTGGTGGTGATAAAGGGTTTATTAGCTGCTTACAAATATTGAATAAGTGTTACATACGTTGTCCTCCATTAGAAATCTACACAACCGTGCCATTTAGGGCTCCCAAGTGGCGCTGTGGTCTAAGGCACTGCATCTCAGTGCTAGAGGCGTCACTACAGACCCTGGATCAATCCCAACCGGCCGTGATTGGCCCAGCGTCGTTAGGGTAGGGTTTGGCCGGGGTAGGTCACCATTGTAAATAAGAATTTGTTCTTAACCGACTTGCCTAGTAAATTTAAGGTAGAATATAAATATAAAATAGCAAGCACTAGTAGTACAGTCATCGAGCGGGGCAGCCATGCACAATTCAAAAGTGAGGAAAATTTTAAGATAAAAAAGACAACATTATTCTGCTGGTCACTCCCCAGCCTTTATTTCCAGTTCCCCTTATAATAAAACATGTACATGTTCCTGTGCTGAACTCATCATTTATATAGCAAATCAACTATATGTTAACACTCGGTTTGCATCAGCTATATGCTAATTCTCAGTTGGCTGCCTTGCTCTTTGTTTTCTACTGATCATATCACTACACTCTTAGAAAAAAGGGTTCCAAAAGGATTATTCGGCTGTCCCCATAGGATAACCCTTTTTGGTTCCAGGTAGAACTCTTTTGGGTTACATGTAGAACCCTCTGTGGAAAAGGTTCTACATGGAACACAAAAGGGTTCTACGTGGAACCAAAAAGGTTCTATCTCAAATCAAATCAAATCATGCTTGTGTTTGTAATATCTAACAATTCACAACAATGCACATACACCTAAAAGTAAAAGAATGGAATTAAGGAATTCAATGTCGGAGTGGCCTAGACTAAAATACAGTAGAATAGAACACAGTATATACATATGAGATGAGTAAAGCGGTATGTAAACATTTTTAAAGTGACTAATGTTCCATTATTAAAGTGGTCAGTGAATTCAAGTCTATGTATATAGGGCAGCAGCCTCTAAGGTGCAGGGTTACGTAACCGGGTGGAAGCCGCCTAGTGATGGCTATTTAACAGTCTGATGGCCTTGAGATAGAAGCTGTTTTTCAGTCTCTCGGTCCCAGCTTTGATGCACCTGTACTGACCTCGCCTTCTGGATGATAGCGGGGTGAACAGGCAATGGCTCGGGTGGTTGTTGTCCTTGATTATATTTTTGGCCTTCCTGTGGCCTTATCTGGAACCATAAATGGGTTCTTCAAAGGGTTCTCCTATGTGGACACCCAAAGAACCCTCTTGGGTTGTAGATAGCATGTTTTTTACTAAGAGTGTATGGCCACGGTTTCAGATGTTGAATCACTGTGTAAATATGTATCCATTTATTTGTTTTGGAGTCTGAAACTATGACCTGTGACTTACTGAGAGGATGTAACATGACACTCAATCATGTCTCTGAAGCCAAGGAAAATGAACCCTCTGAATAATGTAAACATCAATCCGAGTTCAAAAAATTCTGCCAAAGATTATCAAAAGGGAACATTCAAGGTTGGGAAATATATTATAAGTATTAAATGTAGTAGTGAAACAGAGACAGTTCTCCAAGACATACTGTATCTGACAACAATAAATTCTAAGAAATAAGGCTGCAAGCTAAGAATCTAAGTAAGGATGGTTATCCTTTACTGGTTTTTTTTTTAACCTCATTTGTGCTCATAGCATTTTAAATCAATCAAGCAGTACACATTACCTTGAACGTCATCAAGGCAGGGAACTTAATGGAAACAATGAAGGAGCAACATGTTTACAAAGTGTCAAGCTTTGATGGCTCGAAAATGCTTTGACACCAAGCTGTTGGTCTCAAATAAAAAATTGCTGAAAATACATTTGCAGTCTTAAAAGAAAGTTTTTCAGAGCTTCTGAAACACTTTGCGGAGACACAACACAACACAAACCCTGTGAGAAACAGTTGTTTCTTGTGAAACTTGTAAGGGTCGTGAAGCCGTCTCTGTAATTTACATGTCCCGCACTGATGCCAGAGACTGCGCTTTGCCGATAGACAGGAAATGCAGCGCCGTCACTGTCCTCTAGGGAAGAGTCAAACAAGGGTGTAAATAATGGCGAGGAACATCAGCAGCCTCTGAGACTGCCTGATCAACATACACCAAACTTTCTCCCCAACACTCTCCCTTTGTTCCCTGTCTTCCACAATGCATTATTCATATGCAGAGCATCCATTTTAATAAGAATCAGTTTGGCAACGGGACAGTGACGGTTAGTATTAGGCTGTGTTAATGAATCCATCCTGATCGCTAGATGGCTGGCTGATGATGGTTTCTGTTTGTTGTTGTTTCAACTAAGGAGAACGTGCTCTGAAATATGTGACTCAAAAGAGGTCTTGCAAAGCACTGACAGTGTACTCAGAGCGGAAGGTGTGAAAAGGAAGGAAGAATGAGGATGCATGTGTGGAACTAACACAACAGTCAGAGAAGACCGGTTAACCCTTTCCTCTGGTTGTTAGTGACTATCAAGGACAAGGTGCCAATAATCAAGTTGACCCTGCCTTAAAGAAATCTCCACGACATGTTGTTTTACAAGCCGGGGAGTGAATCAGCAACTTTGACTTAATTGTTTGTTTTCCCCTCAGCCATTGCAGTGACATGTGCAAGGTGTTTTTCAATATGTCTCTATATAGCATTGTATGGTTTTTTGTCTCGGAGAATTTCGAGGAGCATTCGCAATTCCTTTGACATACCCGGCTTTGCATAGCCCCACTCAACTCTGGTAAAAAAAAATCTGAGAATGAGCCCCTCTGATGTTCTAATGGTATACTTCACACTCACGCATGACAAGATGTTTTAAATGACTCAGCCTTTATGCAAACTTTCTGCTTACCACCAGAGAGCTGTGCATCAGTGGACATGTTTAGACTCCTGCAAAGGGAGAAGAAGCAGTATTATAGATAGGTAGGTACTTTATTGATCCCCCGGGGGGGGAATTTCATTGTCAAGCAGCTACAACAAAACACAGGGCAGGTGCAAAATGCCACAACGAAAGTACACAAAAGACAGATACACGGTACATGATACATAGAGCGGCAGTATGAAAAACTATAGAAATACAAGATATCTGGAGTGCAAAAAAAAGCTATAAAAAGACATTGCATAGTATGAGTGGTTGGCTGAATATGTACACTATACATTGGTGGATGTTGGATGGTTAACTATACTATACAGGTCGATGGCAGAGAAATACTTCCGTAGCTAAAAATGCGTATGATATGAGAGAGGGAATAATAGTTTACTTAATAGACAGACTGGGTAAATGAACAGGTAAGTGAACATTTTGCATGGTTAAATTAGCTGTACAGTTAGGTGTACAGTTATATTTACAGATAAGTGAATACTTGCATGTTTACGCAAACTGTACAGGTAAATGACAGGAAGAGATACTTTAATAGCTAAATGTGTGTCTGATATCATTTGGGGTAATAATAGTAATTCCCTTAAAATACAGTCCTTAGTGCGCAGGGTTTAATTACAGACAACTGCACGTATTGCACATTCAATATACTAAAAGCAATGAAAAAAGATACAACTGACAGGATACTAATATGCATTCCTGAGTGAATGCCTACGTAGCTTAAGTCCAATAATTACTTACAATATTGCATGTGATATAATATAACAACTGTACATGAGTATGTATATACAGACCTGTATGAATAAATAGGTCCTGAGTGGATGAGTGCTGACGGACCAGAGTTACTCACGGATGGATGCATAATTGTTAAACTAGGTCCTAGCACCCCAACAGTTCCAGATCTATGTTGCCGACGGCACGGCACCCCGGTGAGGCATTATATAGTCTAATAGCCGCCGGCAGGAAGGACCTCCTGTAGCGCTCTCTGGCACACCGTGGTGGGATCAGTCTGTGACTGAAAGTGCTCCTCTGCGTCATAACCATAGCGTGCAGAGGGTGGGTGACGTTGTCCATGATGGCCAGCAGTTTGGCCAGAAGAGGACGAGGTGATGAGTAATGCAGTTTCCTATGCAGAGTTTAGTTGATGGAATTTGTTAAGCGAAATCATTATATCTGAAACCTAAATTATTCTTAACTAGATAAACAAAGCTCTTTGCCATCTTTCGACTTAGAGTGTGCAGCCATGTTCCATTCTCGTGGTGACAGAGTTTCTATGTATTCATGCTGCATGGTGAGGGGGCCCTCCTCTTGCTTCGATGACAGGGAGGTTCATTTCTCTGGTTTAAGAGTGATGAGAATATCTGAGTCTGGTGGAGAGTCTCATCAGTCTCTCTGGCTGTTTTTGCTGATCCGGTGGTTTTGCGTTAATAACTCACCCCCTCACACAGAGCGGCAGCCCTCTATGTCAGGGATCAAGAGAGGAGAGAGAAGGTTGTGTGCCGGAGACTAAAGAAATCATGGAGTTGTATACGGCTGATTCACTGGGTTAAAGAAGTGGTTGGCCCTGTGAGGCAGATCTCTGATTTCTGATAGTTGATATCTGTTGTGTTTGTAAAATATTACTATAGCTACGGTATCTTAGAACTGAAAATTCCAATCCAAACATTAAGCGTCCATCATCATGCATGGCGCCGAGACTCTAAAATTAAGATAGGAATCTGGGATGTTGACATCTTTGCTCCAGCAATCCAGAGGAAGGCAGGGTAGTGAAAATCATGACAGAGTCAAAACAAATTGATGTGCTCCTCATCTGCATATTGATTGCGAACTTCATCAGGCATTGCTAATGAGCACAGAAAATTTTATTTCACAATGAGATTGGTGATTATGATGAAACAGCCCGCCACCCAGTGTCATATGCAGCCCTATAAATCAAGATCGGAGCACATTTAAACATAACGCAATCAATGAACTTTTTTCCTTCCTCCTTCCTGAAGCGGAGAAAATTGGCTTTGTAGTTGTTTACTAAAAGTAATATTATGATTAATACTTAATGTCACATTTAGATTATGTCTAGCTCATAACTGATTGCCACTTGTATATTTATTTGTTGATTGCATTATTTGGTTTGAGAACTACTACATAGTGTAGCAGCTGACAAACACTGACCATTCTATATACGCACATGTGCAAGTACCCAACTGTGATACCCTTCTGTCAATTTACAATACTCTACAATGTTGAGTACTGTAAACAACTTCCTTAACCCTCAATTTACTCTTCAGAATATAGAACATGTATAATAACAGTAATATTGAGAGATCCTGACTTCTCAGTGCCACTTGTCATGAAGCAGAGTTTCTTTTAACAATGTCTTGAAGCAGAGCTCGTTGGCTCTGGGGGATTCTCCCGCTGGGTCCTTGGGATGTTTGAGTTTGTCCACATTCCTTTTGGGCTGTAATCTATGCCGGCGAGTGTTTTTCCCAGGCATGTGCTCCCAAGATGTGCCCTGAGTCAACCATGGCTGCAACAAACCAAATACCTGGCGCTCAAGAACTCCCAAACCATCTGACTGGCTGTCAGGGAGACTTCCCAGTTCTCCTAGCCGCTCTAAGTTCTCCTAGCTGCTCTAATGTCTCATTGAAGTCACAGCCTGCTAACCCAAATCCTCCAGCCGTTTAAGAGCAGGAAGGGTAAGAGGAATGATTAAAGACACCTGGAGCCTCATGCTATAGTAAATAAGGTCCAGAATGTGGAATCCAACATTTCAAAAGATGACTAAATGTTCCAAAAGGGAACAAGACCAGAAGCTGAGTGACCTAATGATTATTATTATTATTTTTAAGATAGTGGTCAAATCAAATCAAATCAAATTGTATTTGTCACATGCGCCGAATACAACAGAGACCTTACAGTGAAACGCTTACCTGCAAGCCCTTAACCAACAATGCTTTAAGAAGATGTAAGAAACAAATTGAAAATAAAAGTAACAAATAATTAAACAGCAGCAGTAAAATAACAATTGTGAGGCTATATACAGGGGTACCGGTACAGAGTCAATGTGCAGGGGCATCGGTTAGTCGAGTGTCAGGTCCGACTCGTGGGTTTTGACCAACATGTCTCTGGTCCTACTCATTGCCACAGTCATACCCTGGATCTAGTTCTGTCCCGTGGAATAAATATTGTGGATCTAAATGTTTTTCCTCATAATCCTGGACTATCGGACCACCATTTTATTTTGCTTGCAATCGCAACAAATAATTTGCTTAGACCCCAACCAAGGATCATCAAAAGCCATGCTATAAATTCTCAGACAACCCAAAGATTCCTAGATACCCTTCCAGACTCCCTCCACCTATACAAAGACGTCAGAGTACAAAAATCAGTTAATGATCAAACTGAGGATCTAAATTTAACCTTGCGTAATACCCTAGATGTAGTCGCACCCCCAAAAGAAACTAGCTCCCTGGTACACAGAAAATACCCGAGCTTTGAAGCAAGCTTCCAGAAAACTGGAACAGAAATGGCGTTCCACCAAACTGGAAGTCTTCCTAATAGCTTGGAAAGAAAGTACAGTGCAATTTCAAAGAGTCCTCACGGCTGCTCGATCATCCTATTTTTCCAAACTAATTGAGGAGAATAAGAATAATCCTAAATTTCTATTTGATATCCTCTCTCTGTCCCCAAGAGAGGATGTCTTTCACTTCAGCAGTGATGAATTCAAGCCCATCCTACTACCTCATCCCCATATATATTTTTTTTAACTTCCGCTCAATTTCGCACTCCAGTATCTCTATTTGCACATCATCATTTGCACATTCCATCATTCCAGTGATTATGCTAATCTATAATGTATTTCGCCACTATGGCCTATTTATTGTCTTCCTAACCTTACTGCATTTTGTACTACGTTTGCACTCTGTATATAGATTTTCTATTGTGTTATTGACTGTACGTTTGTTTATTTCCCATGTGTAACTCTTTGTTGTTGTTTTTTGTCGCACTGCCTTGCTTTGTCTTGGCCAGGTCGCAGTTGCAAATGAGAACTTGTTCTCAACTGACCTACCTGGTTAAATAAAGGTGAAATATATATTTTTTATTTTTTTTAAATGAACTTCTTCAACAAAAGAATCATTATTATTAGAAAGCAAATTACGGACACCTCTTTGAGCTCTTTCAGCTGTCCTGAGTTTGCACAGAACTGCCAGGATTTAGGATCAATGGAGACACTCAAGTTTTTTAATCCTATATCTCTTGACACATTCATGAAAATTGTCATGGCCTCTAAACCTTCAACCTGCATACTGGACCCTATTCCAACTAAACTACTGAAAGAGCTCCTTCCTGTGCTTGGCCCTCCTATGCTGAACATAATAAATGGCTCCCTATCCACCGGATGTGTACCAAACTCTCTAAAAGTGGCAGTAATAAAGCCTCTCTTGAAAAAGCCAAGCCTTGACCCAAAAAATGTAAAAAAATATCGGCCTGTATCGAATCTCCCATTTCTCTCAAAAGTCTTAGAAAAAGCTGTTGCGCAAATAATGTATACGAAACACTTCAGTCTGGTTTTAGACCCTATCATAGCACTGAGACTGCACTTGTGAAAGTGGTAAATTACCTTTTAATTACCATTAAAAGGTCTGAAGCATCTGATGCATCTGTTCTTGTGCTCTTAGACCTTAGTGCTGCTTTTGACACCATGGACCACCATATTCTTTTGGAGAGATTGGAAACCTTAATTGGTCTACACAGACAAGTTCTTGCCTGGTTTAGATCTTATCTGTCGGAGAGATATCAGTTCATCTCCGTGGATGGTTTGTCCTCTGACAAATCAATTGTAAGTTTCGGTGTTCCTCAAGGTTCCGTTTTAGGGCCACTATTGTTTTCACTATATATTTTACCTCTTGGTGATGTCATTCGGAAACATAATGTTAACTTCCATTGCTATGCGGACGACACACAGCTGTACATTTCAATGAAACATGATGCCCCAAAATTGCTTGCACTGGAAGCCTGTGTTTCAGACATAAGGAAGTGGATGGCGGCAAATATTTTACTTTTAAATTCTGACAAAACAGAGATGCTAGTTCTAGGTCCCAAGAAACAAAGAGATCTGCTTTTGGATCTGACAATTAATCTTGATGGTTGTACAGTCGTCCCCCAAAAAACTGTGAAGGACCTCGGCGTTCCTCTGGACCCTGATCTATTTTTTAACGAACATATCAAGAATATTTCAAGGACAGCTATTTTCCATCTTCGTAACATTGCAAAAATCTGACATTTTTTGTCCAAAAATTATGCAGAAAAGCTAATCCATGCTTTTGTCACCTCTAGATTAGATTACTGCAATGCTCTACTCTCCGGCTACCCGGATAAAGCGCTAAATAAATGTAGAACTTACAATTAGTGCTAAACACGGCTGCTAGAATCTTGACTAGAACCAAAGAATTTGATCATATTACTCCCATGCTAGCCTCTCTACACTGGCTTCCTGTTAAGGCTAGGGCTGATTTCAAGGTTTTACTGCTAACTTACAAAGCATTACATAGGCTTGCTCTTACTTATCTCTCAGATTTGGTCCTTCTGTACATACTTACACGTACACTCCGGTCACAAGACGCAGGCCTCCTTATTGTCCCTAGAATTTCTAAGCAAACAGCTGGAGGCAGGGCTTTCTCCTATAGAGCTCAATTTTTATGGAATGGTCTGCCTATCCATGTGAGAGACGCAGACTCCGTCTCAACCTTTAAGTCTTTACTGAAGACTCATCTCTTCAGTGTATTCTGGCCCAGGGGTGCATGGCAAGGCACTGGAGCGACGAACCACCCTTGCTGTCTCTGCCTGGCCGGTTCCCGTCTCACCATTGGGATTCTCTGCCTCTGACCCTATTACGGGGGCTGAGTCACTGGTTTACTGGTGCTTTCCATGCCATCCCTAGGAGGGGTGCGTCACTTCCTGTCCAGTTTGTCACCCCCTCGGGCCCATCTTTCGTGGGCTAAGTTGGTGGTTGTTGATATCCCTCTATTGGCGTGGGGGCTGTGCTTTGTACCTGCGCTCTCTACCGCATCTAAATGCCTGGCTATGAAAAGCCAAGTGACATTCACTCCTGATGTATTTACCTGTTGCAACCTCTACACCTACTATGATTATTATTTGACCCTGCTGGTCATCTATGAACATTTGAACATCTTGGAGAAAGAACTGGCCTTAATGGCCATGAATTGTTAGCCACCGTGCTTCTACATCTGCATTGCTTGCTGTTTGGGGTTTTAGGCTGGGTTTCTATATAGCACTTTGTGACATGTAAAAAGGGCTTTATAAATAAATGTGATTGATTGATTAAATGTGGGGAAGCCACCAGGCATCTCTATGTTTGTCTGCTGGCTATGGTCAGGGCCTGACAGAGGAGAGAGTTCTAGTAAAGTCTATGTTTGGTTTTTGTTGGTCTCCAATTAGAGGCAGCTGCCCTGCGTTGCCTCTAATTGGGGATCCTATTTAAGTTCATAGTTTTCCCACCTGCGTGTGGATCTTTGTGTGTTTGTGCATGTTGCACAGCAGTTCAGGATTGCAGTTATGCCTTGTTTTTGTCAAGACAATTAAAGGAATGTCTGTCTACTTCAGCTCTGCGCCTCGTGTCTTGCCTACGCACTGTGACATCGAGGTAATTGAGGTAATATGTACATGTCTATAGAGTTAAAGTGACTATGCATAGATAATAAACAGAGAGTAGCAGCAGTGTAAAATAGAGATCTGATGGCCCTTTGATTAGCTGTTCAGGAGTCTTATGGCTTGGGGGTAGAAGCTGTTAAGAAGACTTTTGGACCTAGACTTGGCGCTCCAGTACCGCTTGCCGTGCAGAGCAGAGGGAACAGTCTATGATTAGGGTGACTGAAGTCTTTGACAATTTTTAGGGCCTTCCTCTGACGCCTGGTATTGAGGTCTTGGATGTCTGCCCGCTTATCAAGAGTCAACCAGTCATTTTGACTCAGCTGTTATCACATTGTATTGTGTGAGCTGATTTAGCAGGTGATACTACAGTCAGTGGTCACAACATTTTCAGGTGTCTAGGAATGTCGGTTAATCAATCACAGGAAGATCAATTTGTCAAAATGAAGTTAGAAAATCTTGGTGCTCACTCAACCACTTAGTGGATCAGAAAACGCCCCCAGATTGCTTCAGCTTTTCTTGGGTTCCTTAAAATGAAAGTTCCCCCCAAAAAATGTGTATCGTGTCCAAAGCACTTCTAGGTCAGTGAGGTGTGTTTCACACATAATTGGCCTGGTAATGTGGTTAATAGTTATGACTATTTACAGTAGTAGAGCCTAGCTGAAATGTCCCTTAAACGGGTCACAAAAGGTCATGTGAAGTCAGTCGTCTGAACAGAATCGCTGACATTTACCGCTCGTAGAGAGCTTTTTCCTCGTAAAGGAGGGAGGGATGGCACAGATATTACAGCAACTACTAGGAATGGTCTCCCCGGGGAGAAAACCAATCTGACCATTTATTATTTAGGCAGAGGAAGTATATTTTTGTTTACCAAGCTTGAAGAGTTCTGCTGGACCGATCAAGGAGGGACTTTTGGGAGTCTAAAGTCCTCTCTAGATGTCTCGAAATTCCCTCCCCACTGTATTAGGAAGTAATGGACTGTGTCCATAAGCCAACCGCCCAAACTCCTCAACTTAGCACTCACACCATTGGCTTAAACTGGTGGAGTCTGACAAGGGAGATTTGTTGTGTTGGCTAAATCACAGCACAGCTTCATCCAACGCCTTGAGGCTGTTAGCAACTCAAATGGACAGGGAAAGTAAATAAAACTGGTTTTCATAGCATGACGCAACCATGTTTTAAAAATGGATGCAAATGTACAGTCATGTGAAAAGTAAGTACACCCCCTATTTGGACAGATGGATATGTAATCTTCACTTCAACACTATTGACAGATAAAGGTTACCCAATTGAACAAATCACAAAAATAAAAAATTAATTAGAATTAGGTGTACCAAAACAAGTGCAAATGCCTTCCATAAAGATAATAAAATTGTTCTGGTTTGGTCTTAACCATATGGGTGTGTGGTAACACATCGTTAAAAGATCAAAAGACCTACCCGAGGCCCTCAGAAGAAAGATTATTGATGCCCATGAGTCTGGGAGGGGTTACAAACCCATTTCCAAGCAATTCGAAGGACATCATTACATTTGCAAGCAATTCGAAGTACATCATTCCACTGTCCGATGACAAATTCCAGACCACTGGCAAACTACCTAGGACAGGTCGTCCCACCAAAGTCAGCCCAAGAGCTGACCAAAAGATGCTCATAGAAGTCTCTAAGAACCCCAGGGTAACATCAAGGGATCTACAAGCCTCTTTTGCCACAATCAATGTCAAGTGCATGGGTACACTGTCAGAAAGAGACTGCACAAACTTGGCCTACATGGGATGTCAGGAAGGAAGAAGCCTCTGCCCTCAAAAAAGATTATCAAGACACAACTGACTTTACCCAGGTGTTGTCTGGCAAAAGTCAGTTGTGTCTTGATATTCATTTTTTGAGAGCAGAGGCTTCTTCCTTCCTGACCTCCCATGTAGGCCAAGTTTGTGCAGTCTCTGTTTTCTAATCATTTGGACTTGTTTTGGTACACCTAATTCTAGCTATTTTATGTGATGGTAAAGGTATGGGTGTACAAACTTTTTCCCCATAAGGAAAAGGCATTTTATTTTAATTGCATCATATTTTCAAAGTTTTTTGTGTGTGATTTGTTAAATTGGGTGACCTTTATCTGTCAATAGTGTTGAAGTGAAGATTACATATCCTTCTGTCCAAATATGTAAAAAAAAACTTTACAGGGGGTATACTTACTTTATCACATGACTGTATGTGTTACAATCAAGTGAAATTAGAAAATAATGTAATGGTAATACAGAGATAAAGTCTCTACAGAGATACTATCTCCAGTTCTTTGAGAGTCAATGGCTTCATCAATAATGCAGTGCAAATGGCTGTGGGGCTGTTCTACTACAGCAGGGAGCTGTGACGAATGAGATTTCTAACAGCTCCCATTGTTATTAATAGAAGCCTATTAATTAACCACGGCGTGTCATATATAGCACAGACAACAGACCCTGGCTCAGCTGGAGAGGGCTGTCCGTGCGCAGCAATTGAACGTGTATCTGGCCCAGGAACAGCTGCTCTGGGTCTTGCACCTGAGGTCTGCTCGGGCCCGACAAACCTTATCCTCCCCATCAGCACGGATACAGATTAGTGTGTCGTCCGTCACTTTGGCTGGGCACGTTTTGATGGCAGCCCAATCTGGAGGCCCTGCTTCGTCACTGAGCCAGGTTTTTTCCCACTTCCTGTGTTGACTTCCTCACTTCCCAAACATGGTCCTTAGGACACCAAGGGGTGCAAGTTTTGGTTTTTAACCCTAACACTACACAGCTGATTCAAACTATCAAAGCTTTATGTTTTTACAGGCAGACAGAACTGTACGGTATGTTATAGACAAGTGTATTTTGTGGGGGATTGCCTATTTTACATGCCAGCCTACATTAATAAGGGTTGTTCCTAAATGCAAATATAAATCTGGCAGCCCAGAACATGTACAGTACTTTATATGCAGCATTTTCATTGAGTGGATTGTGTTTACTGACAAGCTAGGGTTTCGCAACATTCACATGTGACGTCACTTACATAGAGTACAGAATTGACGCATCATTTCATAGTGCTCTACACAATGACATGTTGAGGAACAGCACATCACTCTATGACACAGAGAAAAAAACAAGGGGATGTGTCAAACTCAATGTGATTTTTATGGTTTTCGTTGGCATCATAACGTTGTTTGTCTGGTACTGCACCCTGAGACTAGTTCATCAGCTGTCTTTCCATGTTGGTCAATAAAACAAGTATTGCATCTTTTTCGGGAGGGGTTTTGTGAGATGGCGACGGAAGAAAGGGCAGCTGTTTTACGGGCGCCTAACCAATTGTGCTATTATGTTAAACTGCACTGTCTGTTAGGGCTTTTACAGTCGTATGAAAAAGTTTGGGCACCCCTGACAATTTCCATGATTTCCATTTATAAATAATTGGGTGTTTGGATCAGCAATTTAATTTTGATCTATCAAATAACTGATGGACACAGTAATATTTCAGTAGTGAAATGAGGTTTATTGGATTAACAGAAAATGTGCAATTAGACAGGTGCATAAATTAGACAGGTGAATAAATTTGGGCACCCCAACAGAAAAATCACATCAATATTTAGTAGAGCCTCCTTTTGCTAAAATAACAGCCTCTAGGCGCTTCCCATAGCCTCTAATGAGTGTCTGGATTCTGGATGAAGGTATTTTGGACCATTCCTCCTTACAAAACATCTCCAGTTCAGTTAGGTTTGATGGTTGCCGAGCATGGACAGCCCGCTTCAAATCATCCCACAGATTCTCAATGATATTCAGGTCTGGGGACTGGGATGGTCATTCCAGAACATTGTACTTGTTCCTCTGCATAAATGCCCGGGTAGATTTTGAGCAGTGTTTTGGGTCGTTGTCTTGTTGAAATATCCAGCCCCGGCGTAACTTCAACTTTGTGACTGATTCTTCAACATTATTCCCAAGAATCTGCTGATATTGAGTGGAATCCATGCGACCCTCAACTTTAACAAGATTCCCAGTACCGGCACTGGCCACACAGCCACACAGCATGATGGAACCCCCACCAAGTTTTACTGTGGGTAGCAAGTGTTTTTCTTGGAACGCTGTGTTCTTTTGCCGCAATGCATAACGCCCCTTGTTATGACCAAATAACTCAATCTTTTTTTCATCAGTCCACAGCACCTTATTCCAAAATGAAGCTGGCTTGTCCAAATGTGCGTTTGCATACCTCAAGCGACTCTGTTTGTGGCGTGTGTGCAGAAAAGGCTTCTTCCGCATCACTCTCCCGTACAGCTTCTCCTTGTGCAAAGTGCGCTGAATTGTTGAACGATGCACAGTGACACCATCTGGAGCAAGATGATGTTGTAGGTCTTTGGAGGTGGTCTGTGGGCTGTTTTTGACCGTTCTCATCATCCTTCGCCTTTGCCTCTCCGATATTTTACTTGGCCTGCCACTTCTGGCCTTAACAAGAACTGTGCCTGTGGTCTTCCATTTCCTCACTATGTTCCTCACAGTGGACACTGACAGCTTACATCTCTGCAATAGCTTTTTGTAGCCTTCCCCTAAACAATCTTTGTTTTGAGGCCCCCATGTTGCCACTCTTCAGAGGAGAGTCAAAGAGAACAACAACTTGCAATTGGCCACCTTAAATACCTTTTCTCATGATTGGATGCACTTGGCTATGAAGTTCAAGGCTTAATGAGCTCACCAAACCAATTGTGTGTTCCAATTAATCAGTGCTAAGTAGTTACAGGTATTCAAATCAACAGAATGACAAGGGTGCCCAAATTTTTCACATCTGATTAAATTTCATACAACTTAATATTGCTACACTAAAAATCTTTGTCTGGACATTACCCCAGTACTCAGCTTTTATTAGAAAATGAATGGCATGCCACTGTGATCATTTTCTGTGACGACAGAGTAAATTATTATGCAGCATCAGAGGGGTGCCCAAACTTTTTCATACGACTGTAAGTAAGCATTTCACTGTAAGGTCTACACCTGTTGTATTAGGTGCACGTGACAAATACATTTATTTTATTTGATTTGTGTTCAGAAATAGTTATTTAACTTAGCCAAAGTGCACATATTGATTTAGCTAGTTAGTTGTTTTGCCCGATTGAACCATAGATTTTAAAAAAAAAGACAAAACTAACCTGAAATACTTTCGGAACCAACTGGGTGTTTTCTTCATATACTGTAAATATCTTTATAACAAGCCACAGGCCCAGTTATCGGAGACAACCTCCCTTTACAAAACATAAGGATTTTCTCAAATGTGAACAACTATGCAACGATAATGGCACTACAAGCTGTAAGATTGTTCCCGATGGCTGAAAATTGCCTGTAAACCATAGCCTGCACTCTCTCACATATTGATTAGATAGTGTCTGTGGCTGCAGCCAATAGCCAGTTTATTATTTACTTGTGACCAGTGTAATGCAGAGCCGAATGACTGGGCCAGGACTATCAGTAAAAGGCCACTACACGCTCCCGTAAAGCATAGCCATTAAAAGATGATTGCGCCATTCGTGAGTCGCTCAATAGAAACAGCCGGCCAGACGAATGAAAGTTGTTTTCCCTCTCACAATGTCTCACTGTCCAAAAGGGATCACATCTGAAGTGGATGAAGAGGAATACTAAAGGCAGGTAAATGTTAAGTTTGTCATGAGGACATGGAACACTCATCTACCGAATAGAATTCTATGTGACCAGATTTTCCAAAAACTCTGTCAAGTATCTGCTCTGAACTAAAATTCAAAGATGTCTACAGAAAGAATGGGGTGTCAGCTATGACATAACACCTCTATTTTGGTTATTGAACCACCGTAAGTGAAGTGGATTTACACCCAGTAACGGAATTTCATCATGGATCCCTGATCTGTACTACACAGAAATGCATAATTATGCTAAGTATGTACACTCTCAAAAGTACAGCATAGTAGAGCACAGAGCAGTATAGTAGAGTTCAGTACAGTATAACGACACAGGGCGAGACCCAGATGCAGACACAGGAGGCAGGCTATGATATTTATTGAACAACAAGGGGCAGGCAGGCCGTGGACAGGCAGAAGATCATAAACCAGGTTGACTTGGCAAGACAAGCAGAACTGGCAACTAGCAGATAGAGAACACAGGTATAAATACACAGGGATTAATGGGAACAAATGGGAGATACCTGGTGAGGAGTGGAGACAAGCACAAGACAGGTGAAACAGATCAGGGTGTGACAACAGTAGAGTATAGTCAAGTAGAGTATAGTCAAATAGAGTTAGGTCAAGTAGAGTATAGTCAAATAGAGTATAGTCAAATAGCGTTAGGTCAAGTAGAGTATAGTCAAATAGAGTTAGGTCAAGTAGAGTATAGTCAAATAGAGTATAGTCAAATAGAGTATAGTCAAATAGAGTATAGTCAAATAGAGTTAGGTCAAGTAGAGTATAGTCAAATAGAGTTACACATCAACTCAGTACTGGTACCCCTGCACATCGAGCCATGTTATATTCTACTCCTTGTATATAGATAGATAGATAGATAGATAGATAGATAGATAGATAGATAGATAGATAGATAGATAGATAGATAGATAGATAGATAGATAGATAGATAGATAGATAGATAGATAGATAGATAGATAGATAGATAGATAGATAGATAGATAGATAGATAGATAGATAGATAGATAGATAGATAGATAGATAGATAGATACTTTACTGATGCCCGAGGGGGACATTTCTTTGTCAAGCAGCTACAACAAAACATAGGGCAGGTGCAAAATGCCAGAACGAAAATACACAAAAGACAGATACACGATACATGATACACAGAGCGGCAGTATGAAAAAGTATAGAAATACAAGATACAGTGGGGCAAAAAAGTATTTACTCAGCCATCAATTGTGCAAGTTCTCCCACTTAAAAAGATGAGAGAGGCCTGTAATTTCCATCATAGGTACACTTCAACTATGGGAGACAAAATGAGAGAAAAAAATCCAGAAAATCACATTGTAGGATTTTGAATGAATTTATTTGCAAATTATGGTGGAAAATAAGTATTTGGTCACCTACAAACAAGCAAGATTTCTGGCTCTCACAGACCTGTAACTTCTTCTTTAAGAGGCTCCTCTGTCCTCCACTCGTTACCTGTATTAATGGAACCTTTTTGAACTTGTTATCAGTATAAAAGACACCTGTCCACAACCTCAAACAGTCACACTCCAAACTCCACTATGGCCAAGACCAAAGAGCTGTCAAAGGACACCAGAAACAAAATTGTAGACCTGCACCAGGCTGGGAAGACTGAATCTGCAATAGTTAAGCAGCTTGGTGTGAAGAAATCAACTGTGGGAGCAATTATTAGGAAATGGAAGACATACAAGACCACTGATAATCTCCCTCGATCTGGGGCTCCACGCAAGATCTCACCCCGTGGGGTCAAAATGATCACAAGAACGGTGAGCAAAAATCCCAGAACCACACGGGGGGACCTAGTGAATGACCTGCAGAGAGCTGGGACCAAAGTAACAAAGGCTACCATCAGTAACACACTACGCCGCCAGGGACTCAAATCCTGCAGTGCCAGACGTGTCCCCCTGCTTAAGCCAGTACATGTCCAGGCCCATCTGAAGTTTGCTAGAGAGCATTTGGATGATCCAGAAGAGGATTGGGAGAATGTCATATGGTCAGATGAAACCAAAATATAACTTTTTGGTAAAAACTCAACTCGTCGTGTTCGTCGTCTTTGGATGCTGAGTTGCATCCAAAGAACACCATACCTACTGTGAAGCATGGGGGTGGAAACATCATGCTTTGGGGCTGTTTTTCTGCAAAGGGACCAGGACGACTGATCTGTGTAAAGGAAAGAATGAATGGGGCCATGTATCGTGAGATTTTGAGTGAAAACCTCCTTCCATCAGCAAGGGCATTGAAGATGAAACGTGGCTGGGTAATTCAGCATGACAATGTTCCCAAACACAACGCCCGGAAAACGAAGGAGTGGCTTCGTAAGAAGCATTTCAAGGTCCTGAAGTGGCCTAGCCAGTCTCCAGATCTCAACCCCATAGAAAATCTTTGGAGGGAGTTGAAAGTCCGTGTTGCCCAGCGACAGCCCCAAAACATCACTGCTCTAGAGGAGATCTGCATGAGGAATGGGCCAAAATACCAGCAACAGTGTGTGAAAACCTTGTGAAGACTTACAGAAAACGTTTGACCTCTGTCATTGCCAACAAAGGGTATATAACGAAGTATTGAGATAAACTTTTGTTATTGACCAAATACTTATTTTCCACCATAATTTGCAAATAAATTCATTAAAAATCCTACAATGTGATTTTCTGGATTTTTTTTCTCATTTTGTCTCTCATAGTTGAAGTGTACCTATGATGAAAATTACAGGCGTCTCTCATCTTTTTAAGTGGGAGAACTTGCACAATTGGTGGCTGACTAAATACTTTTTTGCCCCACTGTATCTGGAGTGCAAAAAAGCTATAAAAAGACATTGCATAGTATGGGTGTTTGGCTGAATATGTACACTATACATTGGTGGATGTTGGATGGTTAACTATACAATACAGGTCGATGGCAGAGAAATACTTAAATAGCTAAAAATGCATATGATATGAGTGAGGGTAATAATAGTTTACTTAATAGACAGACTGGTTAAATGAACAGGTAAGTGAATATTTTGCATGGTTAAATTAGCTGTACAGGTAAATATACAGTTATATTTACAGGTAAGTGAATACTTGCATGGTTACATAAACTGTACAGGTAAATGACAGGAAGAGATACTTAAATAGCTGTGTGCATGATATAATTTGGGGTAATAATAGTAATTACAGTCCTTAGTGCGCAGGAATTAATTACAGATAACTGCACGTATTGCACATTCGATATACTAAAAGCAATGAAAAAAGATGCAACTGACAGGATACTGATATGCTGATAAAGGAATTTGTATGTTCAATGTTAATGACTAAGATGTTTCACCCTGAAACTGTGTAATGTGTGAAATGTATTAGGATGACAAGATTATGATTCTAAGAATGTGCGAACATAGACAATGTTCAGACCAGGTTAGAATGTTACTATTTGGTAAATGAGTCAGGATGTAGTTCTTAGGCTAGCAGGAGGTTAGCCATAAAAGTTTACCACCCTCATCTATCAGAGTGGGGGTCTTGTCCCTGAGGTGTAAACATTAGCCACTGAGGGATGCCTTTGAGGGGAGTGACCTGAGATAACAGGACAGTGTTTTTGAAGGCAGATCCTGAGAACTTGCAGGCCATAAAACAGGGTGGGGGCTTGACTGTGAATGGATATAAAAGTGTTTTGTGTTTTCCTTTCGGCAGAGCTCTCTGAATAAACAACTGATCTGTTGCAGACTGAGACTTTGCTTAATTCTTTATTAACCAGAATCTTACAACCTCTGGGAATTAATCAAAGCTAGAGTGATAGTTCATTTAGAACATTGAGACAGAAATTCTCGTGACATATGCATTCCTGAGTGAATGACTACGTAAGTTAAGTCCAAGAATGACTTGCAATATTGCACGTGATATGATATAACAACTGTACATGAGTATGTATATACAGACCTGAATGAATAAATAAGTCCTGAGTGAATGAGTGATTACGGACCAGAGTTACTCACGGGTGGATGCATAATTGTTAAACTAGGTCCTAGCACCCCAAACGTTCCAGTAATTATAGTAGCATATAAATATACTATAAATACATGAAATATCTCAGCCTTCAATACCATAGTGGCCTCCAAGCTCATCACTAAGCTCAGGGCCATGGGTCTGAACCCCTCCCTCTGCAACTGGGTCCTGGACTGGCCGACCCCACCTCTGCCATGCTGATCCTCAACACAGGACCCACAGGGATGCGTGCTCAGCCCCCTCCTGTACTTCCTGTTCACCCATGACTGCATGGCAACGCACATCTCCAACTCAATCATCAAATTTGCTGACGACACAACAATTACCAACAACGACGAGACAACCATGCAGGGAGGTGTTGAGTGCCTTGGCGAAGTGGTGCCAGGAAAATAACCTTTCCCTCAACGTCAACAAAATGAAGGCACTGATCGTGGACTACAAGAGAGAGCATGCCCCTATCCACATCGACTGGGCCGTAGAGAAGAGAGTCAAAAGCTTCAAGTTCCTAGGCGTGCACATCACTAAAGATTTGAAATGGTCCCATCCCACCGACGGTGTATTGAAGAAGATGCAACAATGCCTTCGTCTTGGCCCCTCACAAACTTCTACAGATGTACCATTGAGAGCATCCTGTCGGGCTGTACCACTACCTGTTATGGCAATTGCACTGTCTGCAACTGCAGGGCTCTCCAGACGGTGGTGCGGTCAGCCCAAGGCACCATCGGGGGAACACTACAGTACCAGGTGTCACAGGAAGGCCAAGAAGACCATCAAGGATCTCAGCCACCTGAGCCACGGCCTGTTCACCCCACTAAAATCCATAAGGTGGGGACAGTACAGTACAGGTGTATCAAAGCAATTACTGCATTGATTGATAGGAACTAGGAACACCAGCATTTCGATGCAACTGTCAAACTGTGTACGTGACCAATACAATTTGATTTGATAATGTAGCAAGACACAAGACACTTTTTATCAAAAAGTCTATCAAATGTAACAGTGTAAGAATCCATGCATATTTGAACATGTAAGACATGTGCACCATGGCACCATCAAATGAGCAATACATGTTATCAGGTGTAGGCGGAATCTATTCAAGAGTAGGGCGATTCTGTTGAGAGTTTTTTTTTTACATTTGTATCACAAACCATTTTATAAAATGTATCTAAAAGAAAGTGTCCATTTTAGGCCCTTTATAAATCTACTGTATACATGCCACCTTTAAGACCTCATAATTTGTGAATGGTACAGACAACATACTGGTATCATAATACTCCTGATTGTTTGCTCTAAAATATGGAGTATGTCTATATTTTGAAATGCAATTTTTCACATGAATTTATTCAACATTAAACTTATTATTATGAATATCTTAAAAGTACCCTTTATGATTCAGCTTATTTTTAGACTCTTCAAAGATATAAAATGTCCAGAGTGGGCTCTCTGCTACTTTTGATGAAATTATAAATTGTATACATAGAAATTGGCATAATAGGTCATTAACCAATCACAGGCCTCCTGTTGGATTGCACATCCAGCAAATCATCAGCGGAGGGAATTCCCTTTGAATCCATTTTCTCATTCACTATGTTGGTAGTGCTCATAAACTGTATCATAACTTTTAAAAGTAGCAGAGAGCCCATTCTGGAAATGTGATGTTCTTGTAGAGTATATTGTTTAAAGCAATATGTCTAAAAATCAACAATCAAAAAGGGAACTTTTGAGATATTAATAGTTTTAATGTTGAATACATTTATCCACCCCTTTCCCGTCAGGATTAAAAAGGACATTTAAAAATGCCATCCATCTTCTTCGTAAACCTCCAAGTCACTGAGGGTTAACCCCTCTTAGCCCAGCCCCGCTTGTGTTTAATAAAACCCCCTATTCCTTCTGATGTCTTAAACAGGGTCTACTCAGGGTCCCAGACGAAAGATGTCAGCTGGCCTGCTCTGAGGGAACTCTGACTATACGGGTTGATGCGAGGCCCAGAGTTATTGAGGGTTTTAAGCTCACCAGATCACCTCCGGTCACTGAAAAGTAATTCACCTCCCCTTCTGGCCAGACAAGCTGTGTCAAAAGCCTCGTTCGCATCTAGCAACCCATTAAATGAATAATCTCCATTCTTTCACTGTCAATGGGCAAATCTCCATGGACAGGTCTGAGTGACCTTACAGCTCAACCAACCACAGTCCGTGCGGTTGCCAGATTGCGAGGAATAAACACAACTCAGCCTTACATGCATGGAAGAATGTGGGATCTAACTGATTTAAAAATAAATAAATGTGAAAACACACTCATGTAGACAGTAATTAATCAGCAGAGAAGCAGTGTGCGCTCTTCCTAATTGTTATGTAGTATTGTTGCAAGAGTCCATGATCAACAGTAAGTAAGAGGTTTTTTTTCCCCCCAAGGCAATTATCTCTCTACTCTACTGTTTTGCGAGTTGAGCCTAATAAATATGTATGATTAAAGTAACCAGGTCCTTTGTTACTTCATGTAGAATTAATTAGAATGTAATGACAGCTTTTTATGGTAGAGAATCTAGTAGGCAACCAATTAATCACATTTTTATGAATAATATATGGCTACGTTCATCACTTAGATTATGGTAATGTGCAGGAACTGCTGAAAACCCTCTAATTCATTGAAGGGTGTGTCTCAAATGTCTAGTTCACACTGCCCTGGGGTGGTGCAAACGGCTGAGACCATTTCAGTTACTCTTGTTGAGGTAGAAGTTAAGCCATTTTACAATAGCTTTTGAAACCGACTATCTCAGCTCTCTTACAGTGCGTACTAAGTAGGAAGATGGCTCTGATGGCAAAAAGCCCTCAAAGAAAAAAAACCTGAGCAAAACTAAATTACGATCCAATTAAATCTCTCTCTCTCATCTCTACATGTGGACAAACTAGCCCAGAGTCTGTCTGCTTGGTGTCCAGATCGGGTGGCTAAATCTTTTAGTATTCAGCTCTGTGTCCACTTCATAGATCCACACAACATGCTGTTGCCACTGGGGAACTCCACTGTGGCCAGATCTAACATGCAATGTATAACACATTTTCAGAGTGTAATATTGGTCCGAGGCCAGTCGATATCACAGAGCTAGCTGTAGAGTATAGATACGGCATAATTGACTGTGTGGACCACTGTTCTTCAGTGTGGCACGTCTTAGCCGTAGTTTTATAATTACCCAATTGACCTTTTCTGAACAATGTTATTCAACCAATCAAGGGTGCAGACCAGACAAAAAGCCACCAGAAATCATTTGATTGTCCTCTGTTCAGTACAATATTAGTCTGTTAATTATTTTCATAAAATAGTTATTAAATGTGTTCATGGCAAATTTCATATTGAGGTTATGTCCTTCCAGGACTTATACAAGTACCTCTACCAGTAGCTTAACTTGTGTCTCCATTCTAACATTTAGACTGGAAAACATGTGAGAGAGTAAATACATGTTAGAAACACCTTTAGCAGCTTTTACATTGGAGTCTTTTGGGGTAAGTCTCTAAGAGCTTTGCACACCTGGGGTGTACCATTATTCTATGAAAAAAGTATTCAAGCTTTGTCAAGTTGGTGGTTGATCATTGCTAGACAGCCATTTCCAAGTCTTGCCATAGATTTTCAAGCAGATTTAATCAAAACATTCAATGTTGTCTTGGTAATCAACTCCAGTGTCGATTTGGCCTTGTATTTTAGTTTATTGTCCTGCTGAAAGGTTAATTTGTCTCCCAATGTCTGTTGGAAAGCAGACTGAACCAGGTTTTCCTATATAATTTAGCTAATTTAGCTCTGTTTAAATTGTATCCTGAAACTCTCCAGTCCTTGCCGATGACAAGCATAGACATAACATGAAGCCACCACCATGATTGAGAATATGGTGCTTTGTACTTTGTTAAGTGTTGTGTTGGATTTGCCCCAAACATTACGCTTTATTCAGTTGGTTTCTTTGTCACATTTTCTTTGCAGTATTACTTTAGTGTCTTGTTGCAAACAGGATGCATGTTTTAGAATATTTGTATTCTGTAAAGGCTTCCTTTTTTTCACTCTGCCATTTAGGTGAGTATTGTGTAGTAACTACAATGTTGTTGATCCATTCTCAGTTTTCTCCTAACACACCCATTAAACTCTGTAAATGTTTTAAAGTCACCATTGGCCTCATGGTGAAATCCCTAAGAGGTTCCCTTCCTGAGTTAGGAAGGACATGTATGTTGTAGTGACTGTGTGTATTTATACACTATCCAAAGCCTAGTGAATAACTTTACCATGCTCAATAGAATATTCAGTGTCTGCTTTTGTTTATTTTTACCCATCTACCATCTACCTTTTGGTTGAATCTGTGCTTGAACTAACTACTCGACAGAGGGACCTTTCAGATAATTTTAAGTGTGTGGTACAATCTTAGTAGCAAATCAAAGATCACGTTAACCACTATTGCTTTTCATTTTTTATAAATGTGTAAAAAGGTCTAAACAAAATTCCACTTAGACATTATGGGGTATTGTTTGTAGATCCAGTGAAACAATCTCAATTTAATTAATTTTTAATTCAGGCTGTTACACAACATTATGTGGAAAAGTCAAGGGGTGTGAATACTTTCTGAAGGCACTGTATTAATGTATATATTCACAGGCAACATTCTTTCCTCTGGGTTGACCCTCTTTATTCCGTGACCCTGCCCTCTCATCACGCTGCATGCTGGGTAAATTGTGTGTGGCGATGCTCTGATGTATTGCACAAAGTCCCCAGAACACTGAATCACTCCGTCTCCCCAAAGTGCCTGTGATGTACAAATTGTAAAATGAAACATTTGATCAAGAAAAGGGCCTGAAAGCAACACAATACGGATGGTCGTCATACATCTAAATCATGAAAACCTAATTAGAGCTGATCCATTATGACGAGAGGTGTCTTATTTTTGTGTGGTTGCAATATTTATCACTGATATAATTCTTGTCCTGTTGGATCGCGCCATTCTTGCAGCTACCCGTTTCACGAAATATGGATTACTCCACTTTCCTGTGTAAGGGGGGGGCGATATCGTGCTGATGAATTAAGTGGCTATGTCATTTATGGAGTATAAATGGAATGAACCCCAGAATAGAGGGGTCTTTCATCTTTTCGAGAAGACTGTCCTGATTACATCTAAATGTGGAGCAACATTTAGAAGACTATCATTAAAGCCTACGTAAGGGGGGGCGGGGAGCTGTCTCTTGAATTTCCTATGCATTATCTCCTGCACCTTGCTCTATTAGAATGGCAAATTATGATGGTGTTGGCTTCCTGTGCAGGAAGGAGGGAGCTAATGTTCACATCCTCGTGTCCCATCAGCCCTCGCTCCCCCTTCCCGTCCACGTGGGCCACGCCACACTGTGCCAAGTTCCCCCCCCTGGGAGCGCACCTTTGCATCTCGGGCTCTTTGACTGTCTTTTTAGACTCCAATACATTTGTTCCACTCTACCAGATCTCATTCATTTTAGCTCTCTAAGCCGCCTGCCTCACGCCTCCCTTGGGGCATGCCTTTGAAATGCTGGAAGTCTCTTTTTCCCCCAGTACAGTAACTGGGGCAGTCAACCTTAAAACTAACTTAGTGTAAAAGTATCAGTTTACAAAGGAGACGGGTTGTCAGTGTTGTGACTTGCTTGCTCCTCTCTAGTCTTGGAGGGATGATAGATTTTCCTGTGGAGTCAGGATGGAAAATGAAAGTGTGTTTGTGTGCCTTTGAATGTGTGTGTGTGAACGCGTGTGTGCGTTTGAATGAGTGTGTGTGTGTCTGCCTTTGAATGTGTGTGCACGTACATGTGTGGACCTGGGCGGTACAGGAGAGATTAATTGCATTAGAGGCTGGTTCACATCATTGATGATGAGGTTTGTCCCAGATTAAATCCCCAAAGGAGGGGCAATTAGAATGTTTCACACTTTCTGCATCACAAATAATTCCTCAACACTTCCTGGTATTCATAGAATGCAATAGTGCTAGTGGTTATGAATTCTGTAAATACTCTATGTAAATGTAGATAGAGTGCATGTAATGATATGAATGAAATACCATGCCAAATGTATTTCATATTTTCACCAGCATGTCGCTCATAACTATAATGATGGATTTTTATCATGATGGATTATCATGATGGGACGGTTAATATTATGTCTTTCGCCAGGTCCTCAAGCCCTGTATATTGCATTGGTAACCCATCTCATCCATTTTCCATGTTCAACACCCTGCCGGGTAACACACAGCAGCCATTTTCCACAAGGACTCTCACCATACATCAGTTATAGGCGGATCACAGCCAATTCTATCATGAAAAATAAAGGTTTGTTAGACATATGTTGAATCCCAAACCACCCCCTCGCTCGTAGGACAAATGATAAAAATGTGTTGTTTCCAAGATATAAACCTCAGTAACAGTTAAACATTTAATTTGGGAGGTATTTCATCTGTTACCTGTGTCATATCTTGAAATCAGACATAAAAAAATACATGTGGCATATAATTAATTCAATGCCTTCCCTAGGAGGGGTGCATCACGTCGTGCCAGACTTTTTCACTATACTTGACTTGAGTGGGTTGAGTCACTGACACAATCTTCCTGTCCAGTGGAGGAGATCTTCATGGGTTATACTCAGCCTTGTCTCAGGGTAGTAAGTTGGTGATCTGTTGATATCCCTTTAGTGGTGTGGGGGCTGTGCTTTGCCAAAGTGGGTGGGGTTACTGTGGCCCTGTCCGGACAGGGCCACAGTGTCCCGCTCGCTCTCTCTCGCTCTCTCTCTGGAGGACCTGAGCCCTATGACCATGCCTCAGGACCTGGCCTGATGACTCCTGGCTGTCGCCGCTCTAAGAACGGAAATAGAAAATAGAAATATCAATACACTCGTAACAGCCTACGCATTATGAAACTTCAAATAAGTCTGACTTATCAAAATAGCATTTCACTTTTATCTTGACCAGATTCTACACTCTCATTGCCCCCCATACAAAATCTCCTGCTTAATATGCGCTGACAGATTTTGGACAGAGTCGACCCTCTCGCTTCGCCTCTTCCTCTCTGTTTTTTTGATGACCTTATTACCTAAATCAAACCAAATGACAGCATCCCACAGGGCACAGTATCCCTGTCACTACTGCCTCTGGGCATCGGAGGAAAGGGTGCCCCCTACTGGCCTGCTAACACCACTTTCAGCAGGAATGTGAGGGCCTCCCATCAAAGTAGGCCTGTTAAGCCAAATTTTCCAACAGAGATTGTGTGTACTTCCTTGTTCTCGTATTCCTCTGTAGCAGACTCGCCTCTCACCTCAGAAAACACTAACAGCTATTTACAGTATGTCACATGTGGAATGAGGCAACAGTAATATGGCTAGACTCAAGTAACAGTCAAAAGCTAAATGTCATCTGGCACGACATGTAGCTCGTGACACCGTCATAATGAAGTAATTTGTTGTATGCTACTGAAGAGTGATGCTTATGGAACGTGACATTTTGATGACCTCATTACTACAGCTTTTGGACAGAGGGGTTTCTGAGCATTTGACTAAAAGGAAACAAGGGATGTTGTTGGAGAGAGCACTGTATGCTAGTAGATTTAAAGTGGAAGTCCTTCCAAATTACAAATAATATTTGCTGGCAAGTAATGTAATCTATAGATCCTGAGTTTTCCAAAAAGGTTAGCCTACTTACACACAGATTAACATTAGCTTAGCATCTTCACTTCATGACACCCAAGGTACAGTAGCATGCTCCAAATAGCATGGATAAATCAACTCTGTCTATTCAAATCAAGTTGCAATAAAACACTCAAGCTTGCCACAGTTAAAAGAGATCTGCAGATGACCATCATCATATCCTGATCATAACGCTCCTGAAAACAGTCGTCCTGCATAAAGTCACCCAGCATCAATGTGAAAGACTGGTGGAGAGCATGCCAAGACACATGAAAGCTGTGATTGAAAATTAGGGTTATTCTACCAAATATTGATTTCTGAACTTCCTAACTTAAAACATTTGTATTGTGTTTAAAAATGAATATGAACTTATTTTCTTTGCATTATTTGAGGTCTGACAATACTGCATCTTTTTTGTTATTTTGACCAGTTGTCATTTTCTGCTAATAAATGTTCTAAATGACAATATTTTTATTTCGAATTTGAGATATATGTTGTTAGTAGTTTATAGAATAAAACCAATGTTCATTTTACCCAAACACATACCTAAAGATAGTAAAAACAGATAAACTCATAATTTTGCAGTGGTCTCTTAATTTTTTCGAGAGCTATATATATATATATATATATATATATATGTATATATATACACACTGGGGGGCAAAAGTGTGCAAAGCTGTCATCAAGGCAAAGGGTGGCTACTTTGAAGAATCTCAAATATAAAATATATTTTGATTTGTTTAACACTTTTTTGGTTACTACATGATTCCACATGTGTTATATCATAGTTTTGATGTATTCACTTTTATTCTACAATGTAAAAAATAGTGCAAATAAAGAAAAACCCTTGAAAACTTTTGGCCCCCAGTGTATATATACAGTATATACAGTCGTGGCCAAAAGTTTTGAGAGTATTGGTAGTATTGGTCTCCACAAAGTTTGCTGCCTCAGTGTTGATGATGGCAATTTGCTTAAACTCCAGAATGTCATGAAGAGTGATCAGATGAATTGCAATTGATTGCAAAGTCCCTCTTTGCCATGAAAATGAACTTAATCCCCAAAAAACATTTTCACTTCATTTCAGCCCTGCCACAAAAGGACCAGCTGCCATCATGTCAGTGATTGTTTCGTTAACACAGGTGAGAGTGTTGACAAGGACAAGGCTGGAGATCACTCTGTCATGCTGATTGAGTCAGAATAACAGACTGGAAGCTTTAAAAGGAGGGTGGTGCTTGAAATCATTGTTCTTCCATTGTCAACCATGGTTACCTGCAAGGAAACACGTACCGTCATCATTGCTTCGCACAAAAAGGGCTTCACAGGCAAGGATATTGCTGCTGGTAAGATTGCACCTAAATCAACCATTTATCGGATCATCAAGAACTTCAAGGAGAGAGGTTCAATTGTTGTGAAGAAGGCGTCAGGGCGCCCAAGAAAGTCCAGCAAGCGCCAGGACCGTCTCCTAAAGTTGATTCAGCTGCGGGATCGGGGCACCACCAGTGCAGAGCTTGCTCAGGAATGGCAGCAGGCAGGTGTGAGTGCATCTACACGCACAGTGAGGCAAAGACTTTTGGAGGATGGCCTTGTGTCAAGAAGGGCAGCAAAGAAGCCACTTCTCTCCAGGAAAAACATCAGGGACAGACTGATATTCTGCAAAAAGTACAGGGATTGGACTGCTGAGGACAGGGGTAGAGTCATTTTCTCTGATGAATCCCCTTTTCGGGGAGCAACTTCTCCCAACCATCCAAGAACAGTTTGGTGACGACCAATGCCTATTCCAGCATGATGGTGCACCTTGCCATAAGGCAAAAGTGATAACTATGTGGCTCGGGGAACAAAACATCGACATTTTGGGTCCATGGCCAGGAAACTCTCCAGACCTTAATCCCATTGAGAACTTGTGGTCGATCCTCAAGAGGCGGTTGGACAAACAAAAACCCACAACTTCTGACAAACTCCAAGCATTGATTATGCAAGAATGGCCTGCCATCAGTCAGGATGTGGCCCAGAAGTTAATTGACAGCATGTCAGGGCGGATTGCAGAGGCCTTGAAAAAGAAGCCTTTGACACTTATGGAATACTTGTAATTATACTTCAGTGTACCATAGTAACTTCTGACATAAAGATCTAAGAACACTGAAGCAGAAAACCTTGTGGAGACCAATACTTGTGTCATTCTCAAAACTTTTGGCCACAACTGTATATACAGTTGAAGTCGGAAGTGTACATACACCTTAGCCAAATACATTTAAACTCAGTTTTTCACAATTCCTGACATGTAATCCTATTAATAATTCCCTGTCTTAGGTCAGTTAGGATCACCACTTTATTTTAAGAATGTGAAATGTCAGAACAATAGTAGAGAGAATGATTTATTTCAGCTTTTATTTCTTTCATCACATTCCCAGTGGGTCAGAAGTTTACATACACTCTATTAGTATTTGGTAGCATTGCCTTTAAATTGTTTAACTTGTGTCAAACGTTTCGTGTAGCCTTCCACAGGCTTCCCACAATAAGTTGGGTGAACTTTGGCCCATTCCTCCTGACAGAACTGGTGCAACTGAGTCAGGTTTGTAGGCCTCCTTGCTCGCACACGCTTTTTCAGTTCTGCCCACACATTTTCTATAGGATTGAGGTCAGACTTTTGTCATGGCCACTCCAATACCTTGACTTTGTTGTCCTTAAGCCATTTTGCCACAACTTTGGAAGTATGCTTGGGGTCATTGTCCATTTGGAAGACCCATTTGCGATCAAGCTTTAAATTCCTGAATGATGTCTTGAGATGTTGCCTTAATATATCCACATAATTTTCCTTCCTCATGATGCCATCTATTTTGTGAAGTGCACCAGTCCCTCCTGCAACAAAGCACCCCCACAACATGATGCTGCCACCCCCGTGCTTCACGGTTGGGATGGTGTTCTTCGGCTTGCAAGCGTACCCGTTTCTCCTCCAAACATAACGATGGTCATTATGGCCAAACAGTTCTATTTTTGTTTCATCAGACCAGAGGACATTTCTCCCAAAAATACATTCTTCTTCCCCATGTCAGTTGCAAACCGTAGTCTGGCTTTTTTATGGCGGTTTTGGAGTAGTGGCTTCTTCCTTGCTGAGCGGCCTTTCAGGTTATGTCGATATAGTACTTGTTTTACTGTGGATATAGATACTTTTGAAACCTGTTTCCTCCAGCATCTTCACAAGGTCCATTGCTGTTGTTCTGGGATTGATTTGCACTTTTCGCACTAAAGTACATTCATCTCTAGGAGACAGAACGCGTCTCCTTCCTAAGCAGTATTACAGCTGCGTGGTCCCATGGTGTTTATACTTGCGTACAATTGTTTGTACAGATGAACGTGGTACCTTCAGGCGTTTGGAAATTGCTCCCAAGGATGAACCAAACTTGTCTACAATTTTTTTCTGAGGTCTTTGCTGATTTCTTTTGATTTTCCCATGATGTCGAGCAAAGAGGCGCTGTGTTTGAAGGTAGGCCTTGGAATACATCCACTGGTACACCTCCAATTGACTCAAATGATGTCAATTAGCCTAATCAGAAGCTTCTAAAGCCATGAATTTTCCAAGCTGTTTAAAGACACAGTCAACTTAGTGTATGTAAACTTCTGACCCACTGGAATTGTGATATAGTGAATTATAAGTGAAATAATCTGTCAGTAAACAATTGTTGGAAGAATGACTTGTGTCATGCACATAGTAGATGTCCTAACCCACTTGCCAAAACTATAGTTTGTTAACATGAAATCTGTGGAGTGGTTGAAAAATGAGTTTTAATAACTTCAACCTAAGTGTATGTAAACTTCCGACTTCAACTGTATATATATACTGTATATCATTTTTTTACACTCTCCTTGGAATAAAGTGATTCCTCGGTCAGAGATACACAAACAGGGTGTTGTGGTAAACTCAGAGACTGTGTGAAATTGTGTCGAAGGGCTCAGAAAAGTACCGTCTCCACCTCGCAAATCTCCCTCGCCTTTCCCTCTTGAGAAAAAAAATGAATTTACAGTAATCTGATACGGTGTCATTTTCCTATTTGTTCAATTTCAGGTTTTACCTTTACATCCTCTTTTACATAATACAATTTTCAAAGCACTATAATTCAGTGGCTCAAGCCATGGAAATATCACGTCCTAACACGTACTTATGAGAAAAATATTTTCTTGTTTTCTTCTCCCCCCGTTCCATTTGAATGGTTGCCAAGGCGATGCTTTTTGGACACAGTGTACGGCCAGATCAGCTTAAATTTATCCCGGTTTCCAGTAATTGTGGCCCTGCATCCAGCCCTCCCTGCTTATCTCCCGCGTCTCCAACAGCAGTTTAATGGGGATTTTGAACTGTGACCAGCGAAGGGCCCCATATTTTACACTTCTGTCAGCCCGCATTACAGCATTTCTAATAATTGTCCAGCTTGCCGCAACCCCTGCTGTATATTTTAGAGGTGAAGTAGCCTCTCGCAGGGGCTAGCATCGATTAAATTAACTGGAAGGGTTGGCCATGGGCCAAGCTGGTGCCTCTGGCACTGGGAGAGCCACGTGTGATATCCAGCACAGCACTGTCTTGGCCTTATATATTTTATAGCCCATCATAGACTGAAAGCAGAGCAGACCAGAGAGTTACAAAGCAATGGTGTAATATTGACATTATGAGGTTATACCACTGTAACATTGAGAAGATATTTTTTTTAAATTAAAATGTAACCTTAATATAACTTTATCTAGCTCTTAATATAGACAAAAAATATAGCAGACCATTTGTAAACGCTATAATAGTACAATATTTGTATTGTAAAATTTTTAACACAAACACTAATAATTAGATAAGTATTCAACTCCCTTAGTCAATATACAGTATGTCATGTCAAGTTGATTGTTGATCATTTCGTGACAGCAATTTTCAAACATTTTCATCGATTTTTCAAGCCAATTTAAGTCAACACTGTAACACTGCCACTCAGGAACATTCAATATCGTCTCGGTAAGCAAATCCAGTGTAGATTTGGCCTTGTGTTTTAGGTTATTGTCCTGCTGAAAGGTGAATTCGTCTTCCAGTGTCTGTTGGAAAGCAGGATTTTGTAGGATTTTGACTGTTCTTAGCTCTATTCTATTTATTTTATCCTGAGCCAACTCGCTCGTACAGGGTACAGAGATAGGGCTAGTCATTCAAAAATAATGTTAACCACTATTATTGCACACAGAGTCCATGCTATTTATTCTGATATATTTTAAGCAAATTTGTACTCCTGAACTTATTTAGGCTTGCCAAAACAAAGGGGTTGAATAATTCTTGACTCAAGACATTTCAGCTTTTCATTTTGAATTAATTTGTAATAACAAAATTCCACTTTGACATTATAAGCCTTTTTTTCAGGCTGTAACACAACAACATGTGGAAGAAGTCAAAGGAGTTGAGTACTTTCTGAAGGCACTGTACCTCTGTATTTAAAGGCCCAGTGCAGTCAAAAACTTGATTTTCCTGTGTTTTATACAGTGCATTCAGAAAGTCTTCATAAACCTTGACTTATTTCACATTGTGTTGTGTTACAGCCTGAATTTAAAGTTGATCAAATAAATAGAACATTCACACCCATCTACACACGATACCCTATAATGACAAAGTGAAAACATGTTTTTAGAAAATGTATTGAAAATTAAATACAGAAATATATCAAATTCATAAGTATTTACACCCCAGTCAATACATGTTAGAATCCCTTTAGGCAGTAATTACACTTTCTGGGTAAGTCCCTAAGAGCTTTGCACACTTGGATAGTACACATTATTCTTTAAAAAATTCTTCAAGCTCTGTCAAGTTGGTTGTTGATCATTGCTAGACAGCCATTTTAAAGTCTTGCGATAGATTTTCAAGCCGATTTAAGTCAAAACTGCGAATAGGCCATTGAGGAACATTCAATGTCGTTTTGGTAAGCAACTCCAGAACGCCTTCCTAATATTAATTTGCACCCCCTTTTGCACTCAGAACAACCTCAATTTGTCGGGGTATGGACTCTACACAACCTGTCAAGCGTTCAACAGGGATTCTGGCAAATGTTGATTCCAATGCTTCCCACAGTTGTGTCAAGTTGGCTGGATGTACTTCAGGTTGTGGACCATTCTTGATACACACAGGAAACTGTTGAGCGTTAAAATCACAGCATCGTTGCAGTTCTTGACACACTTAAACCGGTGCACCTGATAACTACTACCATACCTCGTTCAAAGGCACATACATATTTTCTTTAAGCCCATTAACAATATGAATGGCACACACACAATCCATGTCTCAATTGTATCAAGGCGTAAAAATCCTTATTTAATCTGTCTCCTCCCCTTCACCTAAACTCATTGAAGTGGATTTAAAAAGTGACATCAATAAAGGATCATAGCGTTCCTAATGTTTTGTGCACTCAGTGTATATTTAGCCTTGTGTTTTAATCTCCCAGTATATGGAGGAAAGCAGACTGAACCAGGTTTACCTATAGGATTTTGCCTGTGCTTAGCTCAATTCCATTTATTTTTTATTCTGAAAAACTCCCCAGTCCTTGCCGATTACAAGCATTCCCATAACATGATGCAGCCACCACTGTGCTTGAAAATATGGAGAGTGGTACTCAGTAATGTGTTGTATTGGATTTGCCCCAAACGTAACACTTTGTATTCAGGACAACAAGTTAATTGCCACATTTTTTTCAGAATTACTTTAGTGCCTTGTTGTAAACAGGATGCATGTTTTGGAATATTTGTATTCTGTACAGGCTCCCTTCTTTTCACTCAATTTGGTTAGTATTGTGGAGTAACTACGATGTTGTTGATCTATCCTCAGTTTTCTCCTATCACAGCCATTAAACTTTGTAACTGTTTTAAAGTCACCATTGGCCTCATGGTGAAATCCCTGAGCAGTTTCCTTCCTCTACAGCAACTGAGCTATGAAGGACGCCTGTATTTTGTAGTGACTAGGTGTATTGATACACTATCCAAAGTTTTTACTCATCTACCTTCCTCGTCTTTCTGGTTGAATCACTGTTTGAAAAATGCACAGCTCGACTGTGGGACCTTAAAAATAATTGTATGTGTGAGGTACAGAGATAAGGTAGTCATTCAAAAATCTTGGTCCTTTGTAGCTCAGTTGGTAGAGAATGGAACTTGTAAAACCGGGGTTGTGGGTTGAGTCCCAGGACCAGCCTTAAGTAAAATATATGCACGTATGACTGTAAGTCACTTTGGATAAAAGTGTCTGCTAAACGGCTTATATTATTATGTTAAACAGTGAGTCCGTTATTATGTGACTCGAAGGTCGAAGGAATGGTCTGTAGAGCTCCGAGACAGGGTTGTGTCGAGGCACAGATTTGGGGAAGTGTACCAAAACATTTCAAGGTATTTAAGGTCCCCAAGAACACAGTGGCCTCCATCATTCTTAAATGGAAGAAGTTTGGAACCGCCAAGACTCCTAGAGCTGGCCGCCCAGCCAAACTGAGCAATCAGGGGAGAAGGGCCTTGGTCAGAGGGGTGACCAAGAACCCGATGGTCACTCTGACAATGCTCCAGAGTTCCTCTGTGGAGAATCCACCAGAACGACAACCATCTCTGCAGCGCTCCACAAATCAGGCCTTTATTGTAGAGTGGCCAGACGGAAGCCACTCCTCAGTAAAAGGCATATGACAGCCCGCTTGGAGTTTTCCAAAAGGCACCTAAAGGACGCTCAGACCATGAGAAACAAGATTCTCTGGTCTGATGAAACCAAGGTTGGCCTGAATGACAAGTGTCATGTCCAGAGGAAACCTAGCACCATCCCTACGATGAAGCATAGTGGTGGCAACATCATGCTGTGGGGATATTTTTCAGCGGCAGGGACTGGGAGACAAGTCAGATTCTTGATGAAAAGCTGCTCCAGAGCACTGAGGACCTCAGACTGGGGCGAAGGTTCACCTTCCAACAGGACAAAGACCCTACGCACACAGCCAAGACAACACAGGTGTGGCTTCGGGACAAGTCTCTTGCCTTGAGTGGCCCAACCAAAGCCTAGACTTTAACCCGATCTAAAATCTCGGGAGAGACCTGAAAATAGCTGTCCACACTCCCCATCCAACCTGACAGAGCTTGAGAGGATCTGCAGAGAAGAATGGGAGAAACTCCCCACATACAAGTGTGTCAAGCTTGTAGCGTCATACCCAAGAAGACTTGAGGCTGTAATTGCTGCCAAAGGTGCTTCAACAAAGTACTGAATAATTATGTAAATGTAATATTTCCGTTTATTTTTTTATACATTCACAAAAATGTCTAAACCTATTTTTGCTTTGTCAACAAATTACAGAGCCAAAGTTCTGAATACTAATGTAAATGTGATATTTCAGCTGTTTTTGCTTTGCAATTATGGGGTATTGTGTGTAGATTGATGAGGGAAAAAAACAATTGTATACATTTTAGAATAAGGCTGTAACGTAACAAAATGTGGAAAAAGTCATTGGGTCCGAATACTCCGAATGCACTGTACAGTACAGAGTCGATGTTTTATGAACTATTATTTATTCAGGGGAACCAAATTGAGAGGATAACAAAAAATATATATCAATACAGCAACAACAAAAATATATGTACATATACTGTAGTTAGGGCTAAAGTGACTAGTGGAAGAGATAAGAGACAAGTCCAGAATTTAGCAATATCAATATTAACACACCTTCAGAATCACAGAATCACAAGAACTCACTATGGCTCGAGAGACATCCCAAAAATACTTGACTCAAATTACACTTGACTCAAATTACATCCAAAACATATTCTTCATAGCAACTATTGCAGGTTCCACCATCTCTCCCCCTTCCTCCCATCTTGATTGTGCTGCATGCCATTGATTTAATGGGCTAGACTGACTTGCTAGGTATACTACATGGCCAAACGTATGTGGACACCTGCTCGTCGAATATCTCATTCCAAAATTATGGGCATTAATATGGAGTTGGAACCCCTTTGCTGCTATAACAGCCTCCACTCTTCTGGAAGGCTTTTCACTAGATTTTGGAACATTGCTGTGGGGACTTGCTTCCATTCAGCAACAAGAGCAAACCGTCTGTCCTTGGTTGCAACACTCACTAGAGAGTTCCAAACTGCCTCTGGAAGCAATGTCAGTACAAGAACTGTTCGTCGGGAGCTTCATGAAATGGGTTTCCATGGCCGAGCAGCCGCACACAAGCCTAATATCACCATGCGCAATGCCAAGCGTCGGCTGGAGTTGTGTAAAGCTTGCCACCATTGGACTCTTGAGCAGTGGAAACGTTCTCTGGAGTGATGAATCCCGCTTCACCATCTGGCAGTCCGACGGAAACATCTGGGTTAGGTGGATGCCAGGAGAATGCTACCTGCCCGCATACATAGTGCCAACTGTAAAGTTTGCTGGAGATGGAATAATGGTCAGGGGATGTTTCTTTATGGTTCGGGCTAGGCCACTTAGTTCGAGTGAAGGGAATTCTTAATGCTACAGCATACAATGACATTCTACACGATTCTGTGCCTCCAACTTGTAACAGTTTGGGGAAGGTCCTTTCCTGTTTCAGCATGACAATGCCTCTGTGCACAAAGCGAGGTCCATACAGAAAGAAGAGTAAATAATGTATTGAATTTAGAGAGAGAAACTCGTTCAGACAGGGGTCTCCTTTCTAAAGGTTTGTCACTTAGCGCATAATCTTGGTTAACCCAGAACTAAAGTATTGCGTAATTGTTCAGATGCTCGATTAGTTCTGGGTCATACTCTACGTGTTAAGAGAAGAGAGAGAAGGAGGATCAGAACCGGAACGAAGAGATCCTCCCTCTCTCTTTGCGTTACGGGCAAGTCTATGGGCCAAATGTCACCCCCCCCTTCCGAAATTGTAAATATGCTAACACCTGCGAAATCCTGATTTGTCCAAAGCACCTGAACTAATGCTGTTCGTTATCTCACGCAGTCCCTTGTATCATGACAGATCTACGAAACCATTTATGTTTACGCAGTCTGTCCATGAGAGATTACTTAGCACATGCTGTGTAGGATAACGACGAGGTAAGGTTGCACCTGTCTAACCGTTCCATCGATGAGCATGAAAGCCATTTATACAACTTTCAATAGCCTGCTTCATGCTGATTTTAGTTGGATGTTTTCCAGATAGGGTCGAGTAAGTCCCCTGAGAGAGAGAGAGAGAGAGAGATCCTCAGAATAGAGTGCCATACTTAGGACACAGGGTTGGGAGGCGTGTGTGGGGACCATAGACATCAGTACCATAGACGCCAACCAGACATGTCACCTCTACTGTGACACTTTTGTCCCACTTTTGTCACATCTTCATGATATCAGAACCTAACACGAGGACACAGAGGTAGCCAACATAAAGGGATGGTATCCTAATAACCATGTGGTCAATTTATACGTTGTCAGACATATAATGACTTCTATTGTTAGTAATTGTATCTCTAATGAATGTAAACGGAGGAGTGATATCTGTTCAATTGAACACACAGGGGTCTCGTGAAAATAAATTGTCTATGGGTTTAGGTTAATTACTGTGATATGTTTTGAAAAATAATTACTTGCATCGACCACAGTCATAATTCCATTTCACGGGAGATACAACTGTTCTAAAAAAAAAAAATGTAATTTTCCTGTGGCTACTGCAAACAACAAAACAAACACAAGAAACACAACGAGAGGTCAGGAGATGGATGGATGGATGGATGGATGGATGGATGGATGGATGGATGGATGGATGGATGGATGGATGGATGGATGGATGGATGGATGGATGGATGGATGGATGGATGGATGGATGGATGGATGGATGGATGGATGGATGGATGGATGGATGGATGGATGGATAGATAGGTACTTTATTGATCCCCGAGGGGAAATTTCTTTGTCAAGCAGCTACAACAAAAACACAGGGCAAGTGCAAAATGCCAGAACGAAAATACACAAAAGACAGATACACGATACATGATACATAGAGCGGCAGTATAGAAATACAAGATGTCTGGAGTGCAAAAAAGCTATAAAAAGACATTGTATAGTATGGGTGGTTGGCTGAATATGTACACTATACATTGGTGGATGGTGCATGGTTAACTATACTATACAGGTCGATGGCAGAGAAATAATTCAATAGCTAAAAATACGTATGATATGAGTGAGGGTAATTACAGATAACTGCACGTATTGCACATTCAATATACTAAAAGCAATGAAAAAAGATACAACTGACAGGATACTAATATGCATTCCTAAGTGAATGACTACGTAAGTTAAGTCCAAGAATTACTTGCAATATTGCACGTGATATGATATAACAACTGTACATGAGTATGCATATACAGACCTGAATGAATAAATAAGTCCTGAGTGAATGAGTGATTACGGACCAGAGTTACTCACGGATGGATGCATAATTGTTAAACTAGGTCCTAACAACCCAACAGTTCCAGGTCTATGTTGCCGACATCACGGCACCCCGGTGAGGCATTAAATAGTCCAATAGCCGCCAGCAGGAAGGACCTCCTGTAGCGTTCTCTGGCACACCGTGGTGGGATCAGTCTGTGACTGAAGGTGCTCCTCTGCGTCATAACCATGGCATGCAGAGGGTGGGTGACGTTGTCCATGATGGCCAGCAGTTTGGCCAGGATCCATCTCTCCGCCACCTCCTCTAGAGTGTCTAATCCCCAGAACAGAGCTAGCCTTCCTGATCAGCTTATTTACCTGAGAAGCATCACCGGCCACCACAGACTGTCAGAAAGTAGAGTCGGCTCTGGCCCTTTTTGTACAGAGCCCTGGTGTTACCAGCCCATTCCAGCCTGTTGTCCATATGGACTCCCAGGAACTTGTATGACCCAACCATTTACACATCCATCCCATGTATAGGGACTGCAGTCAGTTGGGCCTTGGTTTTCCTGAAGTCCACCACCATCTCCTTTGTTTTACTGATGTTGAGCTGAAGGTGGTTCTGCTCACACCACAACACTAAGTCACTGATTGTGCTCCTGTACTCCTCCTCCTGCACACCCCTTATGCACCCTACAATTGCGGAGTCATCCGAGAACTTCTGTAGGTGGCATGTTTCAGAGTTATATCTGAAGTCCGAGGTGTAGAGGGTGAACAGGAAGGGGGACAGGACCGTTCCCTGGGGGGCCCCTGTGTTGCTCACTGCCCGTTCTGACACACAGCTCTGTAGTCACACAAATTGTGGCCTACCGGTCAGGTAGTCTGTGACCCGGGAGACTAGGTGTTGAAGGCACTGGAGAAGTCAAAAAGAGAGGGAGAGGGAGAGGGAAAGGAGAAGAGGAGGCTAGCTAGTGAGTGGTTTAAGGAAGCTAGCATCATGCAGCTGGTGGAAAGAGAAGCACAAAGAGAAAATATAATGGCCCCATATCAAAGCCCCCTCCAAACAACATGAAAAAAATTTGAGGCTTCTGAGACTATTTAGTCTTCCTACCTGCCTGCCTGCCTGCGCTGAGGAGAGGACAAGGAGAGACGAGCGGAATAGTAAGAAGGAAGCTAGCCTCCTCTCTCTGTCTGTCTCTATTTCTTTCACTCTTGCTCTCACACTCTCTCTCTCTCTCTCTCTCTCTCTCAATCTCTCTCTCTCTCTGTCAGTCTTACGGCTCCTCCTCCCATGCAGATGGTTTGAGTTCATCTCAATCTCTAGTGCTCCACTTAAACTTCATCTCTCCATCAGAAGTGTGCTGCGTGGCGATATGTGCCCGGAATCACCAGTGTGTTTTTGAGGAGAGGTCAACAGTCCACAACCCTGGCTATATCCTAACATTTCCCCGATTAGTCATTCTAGATGGGTGTTTTGCTTTGCTTCTCCCATCACCACCCCTTAATGGAATATTTTACCCCCTTCCTCCGGGAATGTCAAGGCCCGGGGGGAGATGCCAGCCAACACTGTGGTGACTTGTGTGCTTAAGGGATTGATTAAGCCTCCCATCAGGCCTCTGTTTGCACACTTTCTGGTCCCCTAATGGGGCTGAAGGTGGCCAGGGAAAGAGCAAAGGCATTTAGCTGGCTGGTTATCTGAAGAGAAGGCAAAGGAAAACGTTTTTGTAAAAAAAATATCCTCATCTCCTTCTAAAGAGGCATTACACTATTTTATTTTAAATTCAAAGCCGACCGCCTCACTTCAAACGAGCTACTAAATAAGCAAAGCCTTTAGGTTCTTTGTCGGTCTGGTCAGAGAGTGGAGGCTCTCTGTCGGTCTGGTCAGAGAGTGGAGGCTCTCTGTCGGTCTGGTCAGAGAGTGGAGGAGTTTACTGAAATTACCCCCTTTTTTACATCACAGTCCCCGCCCCAACAATAATATCCTAACGCTGACAGAATGAACTGCTTTTAGTTAGGAGGGCTGATGAAGAACCGTTTTTAGTCAGACACATACTTTGTCATCCAACTCCCTTATTAGCCTTCATGAGGTCCTACTTCCAGAAAATCAATTTATTTCCTACTAGCATAATACAGCCTTATAATACGGCCTTACTTGCTTGCAGATGAGTGAGAGAGAAAAAAACAATAAAGTAGATTGGTTTGAATTGAAAACGTCCTCTATTGAAGATACAGGTAGTTATCAAAATAATGGAATTTCTCATGGAAGAATGGTGTCGCATCCCTCCAGTAGAGTTCCAGATAGTTGTAGAATCATTGAAACATTGAAGCTGTTCTGGAGGCTTGTGGTGGCCCAATATAAACGTGAACTGCACTCTGTTTCTCTGAAAATGCAGCAGCCATTACTGAAGCTCAAACGAGAGTTCCCCTTACAAAAAAAGATAGCAGTTATGAAACTGAAGTAAAAGTGCAGTAACTGCAGTTGACTGTGGCATTTTGGATGCAGTAATTGCAGAATAACTGCAGTGTACTGCAGTTGAACTGCAATTACACTGCAGTTATACCGCAGGTATACTGCACTCTGACTGCAATCTTTTTTCGTAAGGGTGTCTTTGGGTTGTGATTTAATGTGGGTGTTTCTTGCGTGTGTCTTTGCCCTTCAATCACAACAAAAAAACAAGGGCAGTAGCCTGGTGAGTAACTTAAAGAACAGGGAGGTAAGCTAAGCTAGCTTTGCTATGGAGAGAAGTTTTGAAGTTGAGGACCTCTCCCCTCCTGACTGATTCAACTTCCAGACTCATCAACCATCTCCAATCCAAAATTAAATCCAGAATTGGCTTCCTATTTCGCAACAAAGCCTCCTTCACTCATGCTGCCAAACATGCCCTTGTAAAACTGACTATCCTACCGATCCTTGATTTCGGCGATGTCATTTACAAACTAGCCTCCAACACTCTACTTAGCAAATTGGATGTAGTCTATCACAGTGCCATCCGTTTTGTCACCAAAGCCCCATATACTACCCACCACTGCGACCTGTATGCTCTCGTTGGCTGGCCTTCATTATATAATCGTCGCCAAACCCACTGGCTCCAGGTCATCTATAAGTCTTTATTAGGTAAATCCCTGCCCTATCTCAGCTCACTGGTCACTATAGCAACACCCACCCGTAGCATGCGCTCCAGCAGGTATATCTCACTGGTCACCCCCAAAGCCAACACCTCCTTTGGCCGCCATTCCTTCCAGTTCTCTGCTGCCAATGACTGGAACGAATTGCAAAAATCATTGAAGCTAGAGGTTCCTATCTCCCTCAATAACTTTAAGCATCAGTTGTCAAAGCTGCTTATCGATCACTGCACCTGTATATAGCCCTTCTGTAAATAGCCCACACTACTACCTCATCCCCATATTTATTTTTGTTATTTTCACAAATCTTGCACTCCAGTATATCTATTTGCACATCATAATTTGCACATCCTTCATTCCTGTGTTAATGATGATAATCTGTAATTTATTTCACCACTATGGTCTATTTATTGTCTTACCTCCTAACCTTACTGCATTTTGCACTACATTTTGCACTCTGTATATAGATTTTCTATTGTGTTTTTGACTATGTTTGTTTACTGTGTAACTCTGTGTTGTTTTTGTCGCACTGCTTTGCTTTGTCTTGGCCAGGTCGCAGTTGCAAATGAGAACTTGTTCTCAACTGACCTACCTGGTTAAATAAAGGTGAAATAAATAAAAATAAAAAAGATGATCTGCTAATTGAGTTATGTGCCAAGATAGTGTCTGGAATGTGTTTCATGAGACACTCGTTCTGCAACACCTTGCTATGAAAGTAGCTTGCAACTTGAAGTTTTATCAAGTAATGTAAAGACATGTTACCATGGAAACAATATCAACAACTGCAAGTGGAATGCCTGGTCTTCAGTCAGCTCAGCTGTCAACACAATATAATAACTGGCTAGTTTTGTCACGTCTCTCCTTATGTCTGCTGTTAGATCTTTACCAGCGGACAAATCCCAGAACTAATATCCCTAAAGGTGTAGGCTACATGTTGACATTGCACAAACATGGCCAGCTTGAGTGTACATACATTTATCAACAAAAAATGTATGGGTGTGTTACAAAGACAAAACATTTTCTGCTTTACTACACTTTACCTAGCAAATGAAAATACGTTGTGTGTTAAGTAAAACTACAGATAGAACAAGGAGCATAAAAATATTTGGAACAACTAGCATGGCATTCTGTTCTATTTCTATGGTATATTCCATGGATTTGGCTGTCTAACCACACACTGACATGCGCAGCTCTGAGTGAGGTTTCTTTCTTCAAGTCTCCAGTGGGTGATGAAGTCCCTTCCATCTATGTTATTATGTTTTATTTTTTTATTTAACTAGGCAAGTCAGTTAAGAACAAATTCTTATTTACAATGACGGACTACACTGTGCGCCGCCCTATGGGACTCCCAAACACGGACGGTTTTAATACAGCCTGTAATGTATTACCGGTTATGGGCAGGTGCAGTCAGGGGGCAGGAAGGGTGGAGTGCATGACACTCCATCCTTGACCTGACAGAGTTTGCCTCAATCCATGTGTCCAGCAGGCAGAGTTCAATAATACAGGCCCACAGATGGCCCTCTTCTCATACCCCCCCCACCCCCCATTCAATTCAATAATAACAAAACACGATGGAAAGTAATAGATGTGTCCTGTATAATTTTAATGCTGAGTGCAAGGTCTCTCCCAGTTCAGACATCTGTATCAACCTGTCTTTTAGTCAGGGGACTCCATGACAAACCATCTATCATTTCCTTCATCTGTAGAAAAACAAGGTAGAGTTGATACACACAGCACTGATTACATTATCAATGGTTGTTAAGTGAATCCCAGGATGGAAAAGTGATAGTATTTTGGCCAATGAACAGATCAAATGTGGCCAACCTGAAGTGGGACTGGTGCCTAGCCACGTACTGCCTCAGCCTTCTGCTCCTCATAAGGGATTTCCCACGACCCTGCTGAATAACAAATCCACCAGATTTTGTGAGCAGCCTGTGAAGATAAAATATCATCACTCTAGAAACATATAGTGAGAAAAATGACTTCTCTTGTTTGGAAGTAATTATACTAATATAGTGACTGTACAGAATAGATTCAGTGACGCTGACACCATTACTATGCAACCAGCTGTGTAACGTTACATTGCTGAATGCTTGTTGACATGTATTTGTAGCATGTTAGTTAAAAAGACTTGTGCTTAGGATAGACAAGTACCATCCTTCATTTATTTTTGCCCTAGAAAATACACTATAGACTTTTATGAGAACAGGCATGTTGTTTTAGCACTAGTAGCAGACAAAGCCCCCCAATGCTGGCTAACTAGTGGTACTTCCCTATGAAAAGCCACTGGCACAGGAGAGAGCCGTCCATAACACGCCCACAAGAATCAGCTCTCCAACAGTTACTCTTTCCCATTTATAAATAGCTCCAATACACATTCCTATACAAAATGTGCAGAGAGAGGCATTCTATAAGCTGTATCTGTGATAAGGTAAGAAATGTATGCCCTCATCTCACCTGTGCTAACCTTTCCTGATCACCTACACTACCTAGAAAGGTACTTTATTGATCCCCAAGGAATGAAAATACACAAAAGACAGCTACACGATACATGATACAAAGTCAGAAGTTTACATACACTTAGGTTGAAGTCATTAAAACTCATTTTCCAACCACTACACAGATTTCATGTTAACAAACTATAGTTTTGGCAAGTCGGTTAGGACATCTACTTTGTGCATGACAAAAGTAATTCTTCCAAAAATTGTTTACAGACAGATTATTTCTCTTATAATTCACTATATCACAATTCCAGTGGGTCAGAAGTTTACATACACTATGTTGACTGTGCCAGCTTGGAAGCTTCTGATAGGCTAATTTACATCATTTGAGTCAATTGGAGGTGTACCAGTGGATGTATTTCAAGGCCTACCTTCAAACTCAGTGCTCGACATCATGGGAAAATTGGGTGAATTTTGGCCCATTCCTCCTGACAGAACTGGTGTAACTGAGTCAGGTTTGTAGGCCTCCTTGCTCGCACACGCTTTTTCAGTTCTGCCCACAAATGTTCTATAGGAATGAGGTCAGGGCTTTGTGATGGCCACTCCAATACCTTGACTTTGTTGTCCTTAAGCCATTTTGCCAAAATTGTTGAAGTATGCTTGGGGTCATTGTCCATTTGGAAGACCCATTTGCAACCAAGCTTTAATTTCCTGACTGATGTCTTCAATATATCCACATCATTTTCCTTCCTCATGATGCCATCTATTTTGTGAAGTGCACCAGTCCCTCCTGCAGCAAAGCACCCCCACAACATGATGCTGCCACCCCCGTGCTTCACGGTTGGGATGGTGTTCTTCGGCTTGCAAGCATCCCCCTTTTTTCTCCAAACATAACGTTGGTCATTATGGCCAAACAGTTTTATTTTGTTTTCATCAGACCAGAGGACATTTCTCCAAAAAGTACAATCTTTGTCATCATGTAAAGTTGCAAACCATAGTCTGGCTTTTTTAGGGAGGTTTTGGAGCAGTGGCTTCTTCCTTGCTGAGCGGCCTTTCAGGTTATGTCGATATAGGACTCGTTTTACTGTGTATATAAATACTTTGCTGTTGTTTTGGGATTGATTTGCACTTTTCACACCAAAGTACATTCATCTCTAGGAGACAGAAAGTGTCTCCTTCCTGAGCGGTATGACGGCTGCGTGGTCCCATGGTGTTTATACTTGCGTACTATTGTTTGTACAGATGAACGTGGTACCTTCAGGTGTTAGAAATTGCTCCCAAGGATGAACCAGACTTGTGGAGGTCTACAACTTTTTTCTGTGGTCTTGGCTGATTTCTTTTGATTTTCCCATGATGTCGAGCACAGAGGCACTGAGTTTGAAGGTAGGCCATGACATAATTTTCTGGAATTTTCCAAGCTGTTTAAAGGCATAGTCAACTTAGTGTATCTAAACTTCTGACCCACTGGGTTTGTGATATGGCGAACTATAGTTTGTTAACATGAAATCTGTGGAATGGTTGAAAAATGAGTTTTAATGAGTTCAACCTAAGTTTATGTAAACTTCCGACTTCAACTGTATAAATAATTGCGTTAATAAAGCCGCATACAAACATGGTCTCTTTTTTGTTTTCTTGAGTAAGGCAGCACCAAAATGCAGGTGTTCCAGCCTAGCTCAGTGCTTTCTGTGGTGGGTGGGCCAGCAGAAAATAGGAGCATTGTGCTGTGATTGGCTCAGTGTTCTGTCACTCATGGGGATGTCGCGCTATTGCCGATTTTAAGTTCTTAGTAAAGATGGACATCCAACATTTCAGCCCTTTGGGTCCAGCCATAGAGTTATATTACAAGTGCATTTCCTAGAAGGCTCAAGGTCATTGGCCACAAAAATGACGTCAAATCACGTTGTATGTACAGTAGCTTTGAGTGGACTTACTTTCACAATCTTAGCTAGCAGTCATCATCATTAATCAAGTCTACTGGCTAATCCTTGTCATATGAAGAGAAATAATGAAGAGAAAATATAGATAAAACGTATCGCTGTTCATCAGCCATTGGACATAAACATTACACAACAATTTGGAGTTCGCAAATTCAACAATGAGTGGTTTGAAAAGAATCGGTGACAGTGGCTAACTGCAAGTGTTTTGAACGGTCATTCAACTCGGAATTGTAAATCCGGCATTCTCTTTGATGGCAACATTTGCCCATGAAGGACCGCCGCGCTACTTTAAAATGTCTTATGCTGCTGTAACCGATGTGAAACGGCTAGCTAGTTAGCGGTGCGCGCTGGTAGTGTTTCAATCTGTGATGTCACTCGCTATGAGACCTCAAAGTAGTCGTTTCTGTGGAGCGATGTGGAGCGATGGTTAACTATGCTTCGAGGGTGACTGTTGTCATTGTGTGCAGAGGGTCCCTGGCTCTAGCCCAGGTAGGGGCTAGGAGAGGGACTGAAGAAAATCTGTTACACTGCTTCATAAATTATGTAGGATGCCAGAGAGATATGTATACTGTAGCTAAGAAAGTAATACTAAGTGAATTTTGTGTAGTAAGCTTTAAGTAGCCCTCTCCCTAATAATTTTCACCTCTTAATTTCGCCTACTGTTCTATCTTGGTGGTGCACATCTAGCCTATAACCTGTTTTAGAGAAATGTAATCATTGAATATTGTAACAGTTTTATTATCTGCTTATATGCCATCTTTATTTATCCTACGGATCTGACTTGGGAGTACAATGTAAGAATGGCCCATGTTCTGAATTCTGTCGCTGTACATTTCAAAAGTGCTGAACAAATAGTTATATTGACTACGTCCGTCGTCGTCGCTCATTAATGTCTTAATCGAAATTACGGATTGCCTCTTATCCGCTTGTCTTCCCCTTATGCCCCAGTTTGTACATCTCAATTGTCAGTAGAAACCACATTTGTTTAAGCTATGTTTTTTTTAAAGGCAGTAAATTAGTCTGAATTAACTGTTTCGCTGCCAGACAAGGCTCCGCTGATAGCCAGGTGTAACAGTGGTAAGGTGTCGGGGCTGCTGTTGGGAATCTCCTCTTTCTAATTATGTAAGGTTTGGCCCAAAACATTTTTTTGCCCTTGGAACGCTGAGCTCCCCCCCATTGTGTTCCTATGGAGAGGCATGCTGGTATATTTAGCCAAATATCTTGCAATGTGTATATATAGATTTTTTCAAGTAGGACACAATTTTAAATCAGGATAATCTCCTCTTTCTAATTATGTAAGGCTGGGCAGTGTAGTCCGTTGTCATCGATCGCTAGACCAGAAGAATTCCGAAGTTGCTATTTTTTTCCTACTTCCTCATTGTGCAGATATAAGCACAGTTGACACCATCGAGGTGCGGATGTTTACTTTCTACATACGTTTATTAATTTTTTTCAGTTTCATCCTAAGAACAGATTGTAGTGGTAATATGAAATGGTATACAGGCTCTGCGAACTTTCAATTAATTTGCTATGGGCTTGCGTTAGTGTTTCATCTTAGCCAACGTTCTATTGCCGTTTTTCAGCCTTGGGTGAATTTGGACTCGTTCTATTGTCCAGCCCGTTGGGACTCTGCTGTTGGGACAGCTTTATGTAGGCCCTAACAGTTTGTGGGCACCGTTTGTCACCGTTATAGAGAAATTCATGTATTGTTTTGTGTTGTGTAGTGGCTTTGCTGGCATGCATCAACAAAACATCTTTGGGGGTTTGCCCCACCAAGATTAACATGCTAAAATCGCCACAGCTCGTGTAGATGGGGAGGGCAATAACAGCAGGGCAGCAAAGCTGTCCTGGGTTGTCACCACCTTCTCCTAAGGCACCGCCAGAGACCCACACCCATTGGGTTCCAGTGGTGTGTAGTTAATCTCTGACATTGTCGTCATCAGCAGGGTCCGGATGGCCTGTGGAGCATCGCTGCCAATCACAACTCCACCCCAGTCCCAATATGACCCTGCTGTCCGTCTGACAGCCACTGTGTCACGCGATCCACCATTTTGGATTCAATTTGAATTATTTCCAGATCTGTCACATTCCTAAATGTTCAGCGAATAGATTCAGTTAACATTATATTTATTAGAGCAGTTGCTCTGGGAGAGAATGGGATCTCCCCTTCTAACTTTAAAATCCATCTTCATTTCACACAGCCCATTGACCAGAATGTTTATTCAATGACATGACGCCACTCTTCCTTTTCATCAATGCGAAGATAATACAGAGCCCAATACTCTTGTTCTAATGTTCATAAATTAAGCATCAACATATAGCATTTCCCTATGAAACACTGACTCTAATTGTTATTCCACAACGCTACAATTTAAAAAACTATGTTCAATTTAAATTGCGCAGCACAAGAGTGAAGCACACGTACCAATGTCTTTTGATGAGCAATGGCGCGGGAGATTTGGCTTGTGGATTCTTCTCATTACTTTGGGAAATGTTTGTCACAATCCTTATTCGTTGACATAAGCATAGCACGAATGATTCCAATAATCCGACATGTTTCATGCGATGATCCATTAGTCCAATTTCCAACGAGAGTTAAGTTCTTACTTTTGTAATGGCGCTTCCCTATGAAAAGCCACCGGCATAGGAGAGAGAGCCATCCATAACGTGTCGACAGGAATCAGCTTTCCAAACGTTACTCTTTTCGGGTGAAGTTCCCATTTATTGCGCATATAAAATATAAACATCTCCAATACACATATTCCAATACAAAAGGTCCAGAGAGATAACTTCCATAAACTGTATCTGTGATCAGGTATTTTTTTATTAAACCTTTATTTAACTAGGCAAGTCAGTTAAGAACAAATTATGATTTACAATAACGGCCTACACCGGTCAAACTCGGACGACGCTGGGCCAAAGGTGCACCGCCCTATGGGGTCTCCCAATCATGGCCGGTTGTGATACAGTCTGTTAAGAACAGTATGCCCTCTCTTCTCACCTGTGCTAACCCTTCCTGGTCACCTACGCTACCTACAGTGCATTCGGAAAGTATTCAGACCCCTTGACCTTTTCCACATTTTGTTACATTACAGCCTTATTCTAAAATGTATATATAAAAAAAAGAATCCTCATCAATCTACACACTATACCCCATAATGACAAAGCAAAAACAGGTTTTTAGAAATTTGTGCAAATTTATTAAAAAACAAACTAAGTATTACATTTGCATAAGTATTCAGACGCTTTACTCAGGACTTTGTTGAAGCACCCTTGGTAGCAATGACAGCCTTGAGTCTTCTTGGGTATGACGCTACAAGCTCAGTACACTTGTATTTGTAGAGTTTCCCCCATTCTTCTCTGCAGATCCTCTCAAACTCTGACAGGTTGGATGGGGAGCGTCGCTGAACAGCTTTTTTCAGGTCTCTCCAGAGATGTTTGATCGGGTTCAAGTCAGGGCTCTGGCTGGGCCACTCAAGGACATTCAGAGACTTGTCCTGAAGCCACTCCTGTGTTGTATTGGCTGTGTGCTTAGGGTCGTTGTCCTGTTGGAAGGCGAAGCTTCGCCCCAGTCTAAGGTCCTGAGCACTCTGGAGCAGGTTTTCATCAATAATCTCTCTGTACTTTGCTTCTTTCATCTTTGCCTTGATCCTGACTAGTCTCCCAGGGGCTGCTGCTGAAAAACATCCCTACAGCATGATGCTGCCACCACCATGCTTCACGGTAGGGATTGCTCAGTTTGGCTGGTCAGCCAGCTCTAGGAAGGGTCTTGGTGGTTCCAAACTTCTTCCATTTAAGAATGATGGAGGCCACTGTGTTCTTGGGTACCTTCAATGCTGCAGAAATAATTTTGTACCCTTCCCCAGATCTGTGCCTCGACACAATCCTCATGGCTCGGTTTTTGCTCTGATATGCATTGTCAACTGTGGGACCTTATGTAGAGAGGTGTGTGCCTTTCCAAATCATGTCCATTCAATTTAATTTTTTTTACTATTTTGTACATTGTAGAATAATAGTGAAGCCATCAAAACTTTGAAATAACACATATGGAATAATTTAGTAACCATAAAAGTTTTAAACAAATAAAAATATATTTAGCCACCCTTTGCCTTGATGACAGCTTTGCACACTATTGGCATTCTCTCAACCAGCTTCACCTGGAATGCTTTTCCAACAGTCTTGAAGGAGTTCCCACATATACTGAGCACTTGTTGGCTGCTTTTCCTTCACTCTGCGGTCCGACTCATCCCAAACCATCTCAATTTGGTTGAGGTCGGGGGATTGTGGAGGCCAGGGCATCTGATGCAGCACTCCATCGCTCTCCTTCTTGGTAAAATAGCCCTTACACAGCCTGTAGTTGTGTTGGGTCATTGTCCTGTTGAAAAACAAATTATAGTCCCACTAATCCAAAACCAGATGGGATGGTGTATCGCTGCAGAAAATACACATGCAGAGATCATCTATTCATCTACACCGCGTCTCAGAAAGACATGGCGGTTGCAACCAAAAATCTCAGTCAAAGGACAAATTTCCACCGGTCTAATGTCCATTGCTTGTGTTTCTTGGCCCAAGCAAGTCTGTTCTTCTTATTGGTGTCCTATAGTAGTGGTTTCTTTGCAGGAATTCGACTATGAAGGCCTGATTCACACAGTCTCCTCTGAACAGTTGATATTGAGATGTGTCTGTTTTCAAAACAAATCAAATTGTATTGATCACATACACGTGTTTAGCAGATGTTATTGCTTGTGCTTCTATCTCCGACAGCGAAGTAATATCTAACAAGTAATATCTAACAATTACACAACATATACTCAATACGCACAAATCTAAGTAAGGAATGAATTAAGAATATATACATTTATATGGACAAGCGATGTCAGAGCGGCATGGACTAAGATACTGTAGAATAGTATAGAATACAGTATATACATATGAGATTAGTAATGCAAGCTATGTGAACAAAGTGACTAGTGTTCCATTTCTTAAAGTGGCCAGTGATTTCCAGTATATGTCTATAGGCAGTAGCCTCTATTGTGCTAGTGGTGGCTGTTTAACAGCCTTATGGCCTTGAAATAGAAGCTATTTTACAGTCTCTCGGGACCAGCTTTGATGCACCTGTACTGACCTCACCTTCTGGATGATAGCGGGGTGAACAGGCAGTGGCTCGGGTAGTTGATGTCCTTGATGATATTTTTGGCCTTCCTATGACATCGGGTGCTGTAGGTGTCCTGGAGGGCGGTTAGTTTGCCACCAGTAATGCATTGGGCAGACCGCACCACCCTCTGGAGAGCCTTGCGGTTGCGGGTGCTGCAGTTGACAAAGAAATTTCCCCTTGGGGATCAATAAAGTATCTATCTATCTATCTATCTATCTATCTATCTATCTATCTATCTATCTATCTATCTATCTATCTATCTATCTATCTATCTATCTATCTATCTATCTATCTATCTATCTATCTATCTATCTATCTATCTATCTATCTATCTATCTATCTATCTATCTATCTATCTATCTGTTGTCGTACCAGGCAGTGATACAGTCCGACAGGCCACATTTTTTTAGCCTCCTGAGGTTGAAGAGGCTCTGTTGCGCCTTCTTCACCACACTGTGGGTGGTCCATTTCAGTTTGTCAGTGATGTGTATTTGAAGTTTTCTACCTTCACCTCTGCGGTCCCATCGATGTGGATAGGGGGTGCACCCTCTGCTGTTTCCTGAAGTCCACGATAATCTCCTTTGTTTTGTTGACATTGAGTGAGAGGTTATTTTCCTGGCACCACACTCCCAGAGCCCTCACCTCCTCCCTGTAGGCTGTCTCGTCATTGTTGGTAATCAAGTCTACTACTGTTGTGTTGTCTGCAAACTTGATGATTGAGTTGGAGGCGTGCTTGGCCACGCAGTTATGTGTGAAAAGGGAGTACAGGAGTGGGCTGAGCACGCACCCTAGCCAGTTCGAGTTGATATATTATTTATATCAAGCTGGTTAGCATTACATCCTATCAAACCTTATTGTCAGGTGCAACATTAGCTATGCAAATCTTCCGCTCTATGACATTACATCACATTACACATTAGCTAATTACATCACAGTATCACAGTGTCATAGTTAGCTAGCTACTCACCACACACCAGTTACAGCCATCATGTGCAATATTGTTGAATGCATTTGAAGTTTGCACCAACTTTATGAAAGCCCATTTTTACTACTATGCCGAGCAAGTGTGTGTGCGTTGCAGACTTGACAACATGTCCACAACACATGGCAGCTGGGGGCGGATCACACTTTGTTGTCTCTGGGCAATTGGACATCGTTGGCAAATTGTGGGCATGTAAGTAATCCATTCCCAACCCATCCATACCCATCGTGACACACTCACTTCCAAATCTCGTTTTGGACGAAACTGACTTTATTAACCTATTTACACTTCAGTCAATTTTGACGCTATAATTAATGTTTCTGTCTCGTATTGATGCCACATAGGCCGTTTGGAACCAGAGAAGTTGGCTCTAGGAGGCAGTTCCCCTTTAAGACAATTGTTGGCGTTTCCTTTACTTTGGCAGTTACCTTTATGTGTAATGTTTTCCGACAGAGTCTCTGCTTGTGTGTTTCCATAGTTATGAGAGGCATTCAGACACACTTGAATGCTGAAGAAAGAAACGGCAAGCAAGCAATGGCAAATTACTGTCAATCTACTGTGTGTGTGTGTGTGTGTGTGTGTATAGTCCTGGCCAAAGGTTTTGAGAATGACACAAGTATTAGTCTCCACAGTTTGCTGCCTCAGTGTTGATGATGGCAATTTGCATATACTCCAGAATGTCATGAAGAGTGATCAGATGAATTGCAATTAATTGCAAAGTCCCTCTTTGCCATGAAAATGAACTTAATCCCCAAAAAACATTTCCACTTCATATCAGCCCTGCCACAAAAGGACCAGCTGCCATCATGTCAGTGATTGTCTCGTTAACACAGGTGAGAGTGTTGACGAGGACAAGGCTGGAGATCACTCTGTCATGCTGATTGAGTCAGAATAACAGACTGGAAGCTTTAAAAGGAGGGTGGAGCTTGAAATCATTGTTCTTCCTCTGTCAACCATAGTTACCTGCAAGGAAACACATGCCGTCATCATTGCTTTGCACAAAAAGGGCTTCACAGGCAAGGATATTGCTGCTGGTAAGATTGCACCTAAATCAACCATTTATCGGATCATCAAGAACTTCAAGGAGAGAGGTTCAATTGTTGTGAAGAAGGCGTCAGGGCACCCAAGAAAGTCCAGCAAGCGCCAGGACCGTCTCCTAAAGTTGATTCAGCTGCGGGATCGGGGCACCACCAGTGCAGAGCTTGCTCAGGAGTGGCAGCAGGCAGGTGTGAGTGCATCTGCACACACAGTGAGGCAAAGACTTTTGGAGGGCAGCAAAGGGCAGCAAAGAAGCCACTTCTCGCCAGGAAAAACATCAGGGACAGACTGATATTCTGCAAAAGGTACAGGGATTGGACCGCTGAGGACTGGGGTAGAGTAATTTTCTCTGATGAATCCCCTTTCCGATTGTTTGGGCCATCTGGAAAACACCTTGTCCGGAGAAGACAAGGTGAGCGCTACCATCAGTCCTCTGTAATGCCAAAAGTAAAGCATCCTCAGACCATTCATGTGTGGGGTTGCTTCTCAGCCAAAGTAGTGGGCTCACTCACAATTTTGCCTAAGAACACAGCCATGAATAAAGAATGGTACCAACATATCCTCCGAGAGCAACTTCTCCCAACCATCCAAGAACAGTTTGGTGACGACCAATGCCTATTCCAGCATGATGGAGCACCTTACCATAAGGCAAAAGTGATAACTAAGTGGCTCGGGGAACAAAACATCAACATTTTGGGTCCATGGCCAGGAAACTCCCCAGACCTTAATCCCATTGAGAACTTGTAGTCGATCCTCAAGAGGCGGGTGGACAAACAAAAACCCATAACTTCTGACAAACTCCAAGCATTGATTATGCAAGCATGGCCTGCCATCAGTCAGGATGTGGCCCAGAAGTTAATTGACAGAATGCCAGGGCGGAGGTCTTGAAAAAGAAGGGTCAACACTGCAAATATTGTCAATGAAAGCCTTTGACACTTATGGAATACTTGTAATTATACTTCAGTGTACCATAGTAACTACTAACATAAAGAACTAAGAACACTGAAGCAGCAAACTTTGTGGAGACCAATTCTTGTGTCATTCTAAAAACATTTGGCCACGACTGTAGAAGTTTCTATGAAAATGTACAGTGGGGAGAACACGTATTTGATACACTGCCGATTTTGCAGGTTTTCCCACTTACAAAGCATGTAGAAGTCTGTAATTTTTATCATAGGTACTCTTCAAATGTGAGTGACGGAATCTAAAACAAAAATCCAGAAAATCACATTGTCTGATTTTTAAGCAATTAATTTGCATTTTATTGCATGACATAAGTATTTGATACATCAGAAGAGTGCCCATCCCTACAAATGAACAAGCCGTACAATTTAAATTCTGCATAATGGCACAGCATTTCATAAACTTTACTGTAGGAAAGGTGATATGTTGATATGCTTCAGTTTGCTGTCATATGACTGGTTTCACATTTGTCTCCAGCGATTATAAGGTAAAATATATCTAAATATCTATCCTTTATATTTACAATTCCCTTATCCAAACGGATTACTTATTTACCTAGCTCTTATAAATAGCTCTTATCAAGCTGTAAATTACAGTGCATGAAGAATGTACTTATTTATATTGGAAAAAAATGAGGTAGATGCTTCAACTTGGATCAGGCAGGTTTGCTAGACCTTATTCATGGTTTCCTCCTGAGTAAAGGTGGTGGAATTATTAAGGAATTAAGTCAAGGTCAGACTACAGTGTGTCTGTAAACACACCTCCGCCACACCTTAATTTATCTCCACCCAAAATGAATAGCAGGTGAATAGCATGCTATTCTCATGCTTAAGTTCAAGGTCAGAATACACATAGAGAGAAGAGTGCATAAAAGGGAACAACGATTAATTTACGTGCGCTTAACTTTGGTCGGAATCGGGGCCATATAGAATACAATACAAATACATTATAGGATCTCTTTGGTCTGACTCTCCTGTAGGAGTAGAATACAGGATGCCTCCTCGGTGAACCTGTGGCGGGAGTGTTTCAGGGCTTTGGAAATAATTGAAGCAGAGAGAGACACTCAAAGAAAGAGAGAGAGCGAGACAGGGACAGACAGAGAGAGAGTGAGAGAGAGAGATGTGGACTGGACAACATTCCACACAGGTTCCTGGGAGCTTTCCAATTATAGCCACAGTTCTCTCTGGCGCTGAACCCCAATTATGGCCCAGAGAGGAGAGCAGTGCGGCGTTGGCCTGAGAACCTGTCACCCTTTGCCAGGACTGGAGACATGAAGGGCTGAGGATAGCATATAGACACATGCAAGCATACACACACGCACACACAAACAAGAGAACTGCCTTCCATACACACTGGACTGAGAGTAGCTGTGTGGTCTTATCGTGGCTTTATATAATGTATAAAGTTTGATATATTGTCAGGGAAAGGTATGTACTGTAGTTGTCTTGTCAGTAGATGTATTGTAGCCTGGGTACCAGTCTGTTTGTGCCATCATGCCACCCCTTGTGACTCCTTGTCATGCCAAACATGACAAGGAGTTGACATGATAGCACAAACAGATCTGGGAGCAGACTAGTGATATTGTAAAGTACTTTGAATGGATCAATTACTTAACTGAAGAAGTGCTCATGTTTGGATCCATCTGTGTGTTTTTTGAGACCAAGCTTGTGTGTAATGAACAGAGTTTCCTCCTTGTGGGACCTTCTATGTCTGAAAGTTGAGGGATATAGATATTTCACATCATTTCCTGTATGCTATCACACTATCAAATCAAATCCTATCCACTGCATGTTATCAATAATGAGCTAGATAAGCTGTTGCCACGGAATTCAGTCTGTGCCACAAAATTACAACCATTGAATTGTCTCTATTATTGGCTAATATTAGGATAAATATTGTATTACTTTATTTAACTACTGTGTGGTGTTCTTGGTTCATGATCGCATCGTTACTTTCTCACACAAATGCAAATGACAGTCGTGATTCGTGCCATTGCATGGCTCTTGTTTTTTGCTCATAGTCCAAGGATTCTTTTGCCATTTTTCTGCATTTGATCACTAGTCTGAGGATTGTTATATTACTGCATTGTCCCTCCCTCTCATTTTGTACCAAAACACTGCCTGTTTCATGTGTCCTGTGGGATTTATGTATTTATTTTGCATTCCCTGTTTACCCCCCCCCCCCCCCCCCCCCCCACCCCCCTTTTAAATATATGCCACTCCAATAGCATTTGTGCTTTAGCAGGACATTATTCAAAATAAGCGTTTAGTAATAGCCCCTTCCTCAGCCATGGTTGTTTGGGATACATTTGATGGAATGGGAGTTCTAAAAGAGCAAGAATTGGTTAATTTCTTGAACATCTTTGGGAGAGATGTACTCTTCTGAAAATGTGCACGTAACTGACACCGCTTTTGTATTATAGCTCAAATCCCAAGCTCAAATCCCAATTTCTGTGAAATAACTGCTCAGCTTTGGTACCACTGACAGCACCATTATATGACTTTGCTTATGATGGTGCCCCAGACAGCGTGATCAGGCTACTTGCCTTTGCATAGGGTGGTACCATGGACAGCACCATTACATGCCTTCTCATAGACTTGGTACCACGGACAGCTCCATTGCTCACAGTGCAATGGAAAACAACATTGCTACTGCTACCATATATTATGACTAAGCATATAAACCATGCCACATTCACACCACTGAGCCCAGCTGAGCCATCACACAGCAGCTGGAGGTCAAGGAGAGTGACTGTATAGAGTTACTATATTAAGCTCCAGTGCTCCAGCAAATGCCACTTCCACCCCCTCTTATGTTTGTTGTTGGTCTTCACAGCCACCTATATGGACACCTAGGTGTTTGGCCTACTGCAAATCCTTGCCAACTGCTGGAGAAAGTTGCTTCAACCCAGCCTGGACTCTGGCCTAATGATCCATCTTATGCTCTTTGATTTTGGAAGGCTCCAAGTTAATGCTCCTTTCAATTCCCACTAAAAATGTGGTTTCCCGCTGATAAAGATTGAACGCTCAACTGGCTCCCAGCAACCTTTCCAAATGGTCTCCTTGTCTCCTTGTTCTCATGATGTGTTGTTAGATGTTGATGCTCCTCCCACAAAGTGACCTTTCTCTGTTACAGTGAGGAGAGGGAGAGTTTTATTTATACAGCAAACAGTACGCATGAAAACTCACTCATTGCTAACACAGAATACCAGCATGAAAGACCCATCTGTCACCCTATTGAAGTCAAACATTCAAACTAACTTTTAGAAAACATTCAACTTTCAATGGGTATTTCACATCGCCTCATTCAACGCGCTCTGCTGTTCAGATCCGAGCATATCAAGGTCTTCATGGTCCTTTCTGCCTTGTCTCTTTCCTCCTCCATCTCCTCTGTTACGACACAATCCATCTTCACCACTTAATGTGTTGCCATTGTTATGTCTAGCCGGAGGTTTGTGGTTACAGTAAATAAGGGATATCTATCCAGGCAACCGAGAGTAATGCCACACTATCCCTCTATCCCTCTTCTCCCTGTGGCTGAATCTAGCGTCTCACTACCTCACCCAGGAGTCTGTCAGTGAGCTCTGCTTCTCACGTCTTTACCATCTGTTTGACAACCAGTCCCCTGAGGTGGAGAGAGAGGGACCACCGTATGACAAGACCCACGATGCTGTTGTATTAAAGTCGAGCCCTGGGTCGTTCAGCTGGGAGTTGGGAGCTTGAGTGACCTGACCGAAGAGGGAGAGGTCATGGTAAAGATGGTAAAAGGTCTATAGTTGAAATAGTGGAGGTCGTAGTCAAGGCCAGGTTCTTACTAGGTGGTCTTTTCTTTAAAAGCTTTACGTTATATTATAGCTAGTCCTTCTCCCTCTGTCCAATACGCTCAGGGAATTGGTTACATGGAGTCAAATTTACTGAGTACATGGATTATTCAACGTTATATAGAGTGTGGACTTATTACTGTATGAAATATATTCCCTTCAAGCCAAAGCTGTCTAGACTCCTCCAGTGTGGCTCAGACCGTCGTCAGCCTGGAACTCTCTTTCAGGCAGCCAGTGTATAAATGTGGAGTAAATTATAAAGCCTCAGAATTGATACTGTGTGTAAGGTCTATTGGGACTCGCCATATTTAATTCGCTTTTCTCCCCACCGAGGATGACATTGCAGGAACTGCACATTCAATGGGGCATGTTCCCTGGAACTCACTTCATTCAAATCTTTAACTGGAGGATTTACCGGCTTGTTGTTTTATTTCATGTATTCTCTACCTCTTTTGTCGCCAGCCATGCACAAATGACATGATAAATAAGAAAATAACAAATCTGTCACGGATCCCTCCGGTACTGCTGTTCATTCCGTGCACCAAATGTTTTTAACCAGCTTATCCTGTCCTCAGAACTGTGCATAAATCTTACCCTGGCCATTTGAGGATAGCTTCCGGTGAAGTTCTTACTTGGGCACAGATCTAGGATCAGTTTACCATCCTAACCTTTCCCATTAGGGGAGGAAAATGCACCGCTGACCAATGCTTAATGTAACTAGAGGCAACTTCATCCTCCACTGGGAATAGAGGACAAAGAGATAGCAGGTTTTCAGGTGGAAGTAGGTGCTTAGCTCAGACTGCAAGTCTCAGCCTGGGGGTCAATACAAGCCAAAGGGCAGAAAAGTGGAAAAAACAACAAAGGTGGCCACAGACAACCTATCACTCTGAGCAACAGAAGAGGAAGGAGGCCAAAGACAACCTATCACTCCGAGCAACAGAAGAGGAAGGAGGCCACAGACAACCTATCACTCTGAGCAACAGAGGAAGGAGGCCACATACAACCTATCGCTCTGAGCAACAGAAGAGGAAGGAGGCCACAGACAACCTATCCCTCTGAGCAACAGAGGAGGAAGGAGGACACTGACAACCTATCCCTCTGACCAACAAAGGAGGAAGGAGGCCACAGACAGCCTATCCCTCTGAGCAACAGAGGAGGAAGGAGGCCACAGACAACCTATCCCTCTGAGCAACAAAGAAACCCAGGCTACCTCAGAGAGTGAGCCAGGAGTCAGCTAATGACAGCAAAAAGGAGAAACACAGGTCTAGGATAGTGAACCTGAACTATGATCCGTGGTGTAGAAACAACTATTTTTGGACAATAAATCAACACCAATAAATGAATCCTCGGCACCTAGCAGCCATGAAGAGATCATTATGTAAGGCCTTCAGTTAACTAGAAGTAATACAAAAAAATCCATACAAATTTAGCCAGGCTGCTGACGGAATTTAACTAGGCAAGTCGGTTAAGAACAAATTCTAATTTACAATGATGGCCTACCGGGTCAGCCGTAGTAGTAAGGTGCCCCTGGAGCAAATTAGGATTAAGTGGCTAGCTCAAGGACATATCAACAGGTTTTTCACCTTGCTGGTTCAGGTATTCAAACCAGCAACCCTTCAGTTACTGGCCTAATGCTCAAACCGCTAGGCTACCTGCCTTTATTTGCATTGAGCATGCTTAAGGAGTAAATCCACTCTTGAAGGAAGGGAGAGTAGTGAGTAGTGAGGATACCCATTGACACGTCTTCAAATGTTACACTAATGCTTATTTAGTCTTGGGCAAACAAACTAGTTCACTAGTCTTCTCATTACGCGCTCAGTGGAAATAAACAGGCAGCTTTGCCTCTGTCGTCAGCTGTGTGAGAATGCATTTTAAGTTCCCTTTCACGACATTAGCAGCCTCTTGCCTTTGATCAGACCGTTGACAGATCTGTGGTCTTTTTATATCGTCCAAATGAGTCATCCGGCTGAGCTGCCTTCGCCGTCTTCAGCAACACCACCACCCCTGCCACCCCACCATTAGATTGCAGTCTGCCATGAAAAATTCAAACGGGCTAATTCCTCAGGAATATGAGGAACTTTTTATAACAACTCCATTTCTATGTGCTGGGGGTGATAGACGCCACGTGGTGTTAATTTATAAAAGCTCAACTGTAGTTGATGTGGCAATACTAGAGTTGAATGTGGTTTTCTATAGCATACATTTCTACACAATACAATACACAAAAAGGCTTGAAAACACACAACTATTTAGACAGTCACAAACAAATTTGAAAAATTCAAACAGTCCAAAGTATGCACGGTACGCAGTAGATATCTGTTCTGGCAACAACAAAAAAATGTGTGTGTCTTGTGAGGGTTCCTGTCAAGAGGTCACACATGTGAAGATGACAGTACTGCCAGCCTTGTAAGAAACTCTCTCTCCCTTTTGCCCTTTCTCTATTTCCCTCTGTCTTTCTTTCCATCTCTCTCTTTCCCTCAATCTCACTCTCTCTTTCTCTCCCTCTGTCCCTCCATTTTTTGGATTCTCGTTTTCCCTCTCTCTCTTTCCCTCTCTCTCTTTGTCCACCACCTTTCTGTCTCTCATTCCCTCCCACTGACCCTAGAGGAAAAGGCAGCCCCATCCTGTCTGTCTAGCTAAGGCCTGTGAGGACAGGAATACCAATGACTCTCGGCTCAAACTCATCTATTCTCGGAGGTAGATCTGCTGTGTGCCTGTGACATCGCACCCTGATTATTGTCTCCAAAAGCAAGGCAATCAATACCCCCAAAACGTGGATATCAAACCGAAAGCTTCGCTTTCTAAAATGCTCTCACCTTGTCGCCCCCGACACCCTATGAAGAGCTGAAATGCAAACCAAACCGATATTGGACAGTTATTTTTGAAGTTTGAGAAGTGTAGTGGTTTAGAAAGAGTTTATTGGCATGACATTCCAGAAAATTCCAGATCTTGTAATGTCAATGGAGGGAAGAAACTTTGAATTTACTGTATAAACTTTTCTTTACTCTATCTACTCAGGCCCTGTCATTAACATTCTTCTGAAGTAGTGTAGATATCCTGGGGCACTAGACTTATTTCACAGCAGTGACGCACAAGAGGCTGGGTTGTATCAACAATAGCCTTAAGCTAGGGATACGATCACTTCATATATACACTGAGACATCAGGATGTCATGATAAAAATTGGCTTTGCCACATAACTGACATCAAACTGTGGCTGATACTTGTGTTCTCTAATCATTAGCGTAAACATTTTAGCTATAAAAACTAAAGCAAACATACTGTACAGTATATCAGTGGATTCTGAGAGAAATCGCAGAGTGCGACTCCAGACAAACATTTAACCAAGCAGCCGTCGGATGATGAAAAATTATTATTTATTTAACTCAAGAGCTTCACACCTGGGATTTACTGTCCTACAGCAGAAACATATACTGTATTTATTATTCAATTCAAATGTATGCATGAACTTCAAAGGACTGTCTGAGCTACAAAGATATTTTAAATATCTATATACAGTGGCTTGCGAAAGTATTCTTTAAGCAATCTTTAAGTCATACCACAGATTCTCAATTGGATTGAGGCCAATGAAAAACATCCCCACAGCATGATGCTGCCACCACCATGCTTCACTGTGGAGATGGTGTTCTCGGGGTGATGAGAGGTGTTGGGTTTGTGCCCGACATAGAGTTTTCCTTGATGTGCAAAAAGCTAAATTTTTGTCTCATCTGACCGGAGTACCTTCTTCCATATGTTTGGGGAGTCTCCTACATGCCTTTTGGCGAACACCAAACGTGTTTGCTTATTTATTTCTTTAAGCAATGGCTTTTTTCTGGCCGCTCTTCCGTAAAGCCCAGCTTTGCAGCTCCTTCAGGGTTATCTTTGGTCTCTTTGTTGCCTCTCTGATAAATGCCTGGTCCGTGCGGCCCTCTCTTGGCAGGTTTGTTATGGTGCCATATTCTTTGGCAGATATTTTTTTATAACCCAACCCTGATCTGTACTTCTCCACAACTTTGTCCCTGACCTGTTTGGAGAGCTCCTTGGTCTTCATGGTGCTGCTTGCTTAGTGGTGTTGCAGACTCTGTAGCCTTTCAGAAAAGGTGTATATATACTGAGATCATGTGACAGATGATGTGACACTTAGATTGCACACAGGTGGACTTCATTTAACTAATTATGTGACTTCTGAAGGTAATTGGTCGTACCAGATCTTATTTAGGGGCTTCATAGCAAAGGGGGTGAATACATATTTTAATTCCAGGTTGTAATGCAACAAAATAGGAAAAACGCCAAGGGAGATGAATACTTTTGCAAGGCACTGTTTATACAAAATGCAACATCTATACTGCATTTTCCCATTGATGTTACTATACAAGTATGGAAGCTTGAATGAATAAGCTGAATGACAGTTAGGCCATTTTGTGTTTCTGGGTTAGCTGCATGATATTGTAGCGACCCTCAGGGGGTATTAAAAGTGGTCAGACCCTACCCCAAGCTGGCAGCAACAGTCACGTTCATAGTTTATGGTGTTTTCATGTAATAAAAGAGGGAGGGGGAGCTGCCCATAGGTTTATAGGGATATAACTAGTGGGGATTGCCCCATTTCTCTGTCTCATGATTATCTCTCTGGGAGATACTTCCCACTGGACTGTGATTTATGGCTAACTAGTACACGCTAGGTTGGTTGTTTTGTGCAGTTTCCCGCTACCCCATGCAGTGTTACATTAAAACGCTAGTTGGCAGTGGAGCAGCGGTCTAAGGCACTGCATTGCAGTGCTAGAGGGATCACTACAGATCCGGTTTCGATCCCGCGCTGTATCACAACCGGCCATGATTGGGAGACCCATAGGGCGGCGCACAATTGGGCCAGCATCGTCCGGGTTAGGGGAGAGTGTGGCCGGGGGGGCTTTACTTGGCTCATCGCGCTCTAGCAACTCCTTGTGCTGGGCCGGGCACCTGCAGGCTGACCTCAGTCGTCAGTTGAACAGTGTTTCCTCCGACACATTGGTGTGGCTGGCTTCCGGGTTAAGCGGGTGGGTGTTAAGAAGCACGGTTAGGCGAGTCATGTTTTCAGATGACGCATGACTCTACCTTTTGTGCGGCAAAGCAAATCACCAAAGGGTCAAATGATAAATTAAGCAGGTAAGTGGGTGCTAGCTGGGCGACTGGTACCAGTTGGGCTCAACATCGCTCATTAGTTATTATTTAAGATGGGCTCATCCTGTGCACAGGACATTTCCATCTGTGAAACAGCTGCAAAACTCGTTCTCATTATTTTTCCCACACAGTTTCTGCAGGGAATGTTTGAAAGAGTGTTCTGGCGAGAACAGATAATCTGATAATCCTCACATTCATACTGGGCTATCTGTAGTTTAGGTAATATGTGTTGGTCAAGTGGTCACATTGACTGGACACAAAAGTGATATGATTGATAGAGTTGAACACCTAAATTACACTACCATAAGGTCCTACTAATTACCGGTACTATCCCAATCTACCATAAACAACCTTAAAAATCCAATAACACCCCAAAACTGCCATTCTCCAAGAACCACCTGTCTGGTGATGGCTTGTGGGAGGTTTCATGTATTATTGTGGGGTGACATGTTGCTAGGTGAGAGACCAAGGCTTGTCTACAACGTCTGAATCCATGTTTTGACAAGCTGACGGAGTGAAAACAAAGTCCCACAGACCAGCTGTGATCAAAACATTTTAATGACCAAAATGAATAAATGTAATGTCAAGTTGCACTGTGTGAAGCCTGGTGGGGGAAATCAACTTTGTATCTCCAACAGTGGAAGATGATGCTCATCTCAGTGGTGAATATCAGGGAGGCTACATGATACATTACACAAACTATTGTGGGTGCTCTCTTTTCAATGTAGTGCATAGTTTGGCTTGCAGCTTATTGACCCATCGAACTGTCAAATATAGACAGCAAACCTCAGGTAATGTAGACTACAGTAGCTGGAGAGTTGTTAGAGTTCTTCTTCTGTGGTGTACAACACTACTAGTAACACTATTAAAAAAACAACACACTATTGGTAAACAAACAATTTTCTAAAATGTGTGGAGAGTATAAGAATCCCACATCTTCAAATCAGAGCATTTGTCACGATCGGGTGTATGGATAGACCAAGGCGCAGCGCAGTGATAGTTCGACATACTTCAATTACATAAAATATTCTCAATGTGAACTATACAAAACAACAACGTATACCAAACGTGAATACTACTTACATAGAAGACAATGAACCACACCTAGGTGTGGAACATACAAACATAAGTAGGATCCCTAATTAGAGACAACGCATAGCTGCTGCCTCTAATTAGGGATCAAACACAAAACACACACAGAACTAGAACACCTAGATCTGTCAGGCTCTGACCATGGCTACATAGAGAAGCAAAAGGCCAGAGCCTGACAGCATTATGTTGTTTGTCATAAAAAAAATGAAGCTTTTATCCAGCCAAGTTCTAAACTACAGTGAACAAAAATATAAACACATCATGCAACAATTTCAATGTTTTTATTGAGTTACAGTTCATAGTAGCAGCAGCATATAAGATGAGTCAAAGGAGTTAGTGCAAAAAGTGTCAATGCAGATAGTCCGGGTAGCTATTTAACTAACCATATTGAACAAAAATATAAATGCAATTTCAATGATTTGATTGAGTTACAGTTTATATAGGAAATCAGTCAATTGAAATAAATTCATTAGGCCCTAATCTATGGATTTCACATTACTGGGCCGGGGTGCAGCCATGGAGTGCCGGGGTGCAGCCATGGGTGGGCTTGGCTCCCAAGTGGGTGGGCCTAAACAGAACCAACTTGGGAGCCAGGGCCAGCCAATATGAATTTTATTTTCACCACAAAAGGGTTTTATTGCAGACAGAAATACTCCTCAGTTTCATCAGCTGATCCTGCAGGGGAAGAAGCCTGATGTGAAGGTCCTGGGCTGGCGTGGTTACAAGTGGTCTGCGTTTGTGAGGCCGGTTGGATGTAATGCCAAATTCTCTAAAATGACATTGGAGGCGGCTTATGGTAGAGAAATGAACATTCAAATGCTCTGGCAACAGCTCTGGTGGACATTCCTGCAGTCAGCATGCCAATTGCACGCTCCCTCAAAACTTTAGACATCTGTGGCATTGTCCCCAGCTCAAGGTGCACCTGTGAACTTATCATTCATCATTTATAATTCATTAACAATCAGCTTCTTGATATGCCACACCTGTCAGGTGGATGGATTATCTTGGCAAAGGAGAAATGCTCACTAGCAGGGATGTAAACACATTTGTGCACACAATTGGAGAGAAATAAGCTTTTTATACGTATAGAACATTTCTGGGACCAACAATTTCCATGTTGTGTTTAATAAGACTTCAGCAGCCCCCCAATACACCAAACGTATGTGGACACCTGTTTGTCGAACATCTCATTCCAAAATCAAGGGAATTCATATGGAGTTGGTTCCCCCTTTGCTGCTTTAACAGCCTCCACTCTTCTGCGAAGGATTTCCACTAGATGTTGGAACATTGCTGCGGGGACTTGCTTCCATTCAGCCACTAGAGCATTAGTGAGGTTGGGCGCTGATGTTGTGCGATTAGGCATTCCAATTCATCCAGAAGGTGTTTGATGGGGTTGAGGTCAGGGCTCTGTGCAGACCAGTCAAGTTATTCCACAGCGATCTCGACAAACCATTTCTGTATGGACCTTGCTTTGTGCACGGGGGCATTGTCATGCTGAAACAGGAAAAGGCCTTCCCCAAACTGTTAAAAGCAAAGTTGGAAGCACAGAATCGTCTAGATTGTCATTGTATTAAGATTTCCCTTCAATGGAGCTAAGGGGCCTAGCCCGAACCATGAAAAACAGCCCCAGACCATTATTCCTCCTCCACCAAACTTTACAGTTGGTACTATGCATTCGGGCAGGTAGCGTTCTCCTGGCATCCGCCAATCCCAGATTCGTCCGTCGGACATCCAGATGGTGAAGTGTGATTCAATAGTCCAGAGAAGGCATTTCCACTACTCCAGAGTCCAATGCTGGTGAGCTTTGCACCACACCAGCCGACACTTGGCATTGCGCATGGTGATCTTAGGCTTGTGTGCAGCTGCTCGGCCACGGAAACCGATTTCATGAAGCTCCCGACTAACAGTTCTTGTGCTGACTTTGCTTCCAGAGGCAGTTTGGAACTTGGAGGTGAGTGTTGCAATCGAGGAAAGACGCAGTCCCGTTCTGTGAGCTTGTGTGGCCTACCACTTTGCGTTGTTGCTCCTAGATGTTTCGATTTCACAATAACAGCACTTACAGTTGCCCAGGGCAGCTCTAGTAGGGCAAAGATTTGACAAACTGACTTGTTGGAAAGATGGCATCCTATGACGGTGCCACGTTGAAAGTCACTGAGCTCTTCAATAAGGCCATTCTACTGCCAATGTTTGTCTATGGAAATGACATGGCTGTGTGCTCGATTTTATACACCTGTTAGCAATGGGTGTGGCTGAAATAGCTGAATCCACTAATTTGAAGGGGTGTCCACATACTTTTGTATATATAGTGTATCTTTGTTCAGTATAAAGCCCAATTTCAGAGTTGCAGCTGAAAGCGCAAACATTAATGATAGCAATTAAATCCCCAAGTCTGCAGAGCAAAGAAACAGAAAACAGCCTTTAATACAAAACAAAATAGCAAGTGGTGGTTAAACTATGCCAGCCTAATTGCCTAATTGCGCTAATAGCTAAATGTGCCACATAGTTCAAAGTACATGAGAGTGTCCCAATTCTGTTGCTTGTTAATGGGCAGGCTGCAAGAGGGGCTGTTTGTGTGCATAGTAACACATATAATTACACAAGATAGTGGCAATGAACTTCTCAGAGATAACACAGTGTCATCACTGTGTAGCGGTTGACATGTAATTGTATGACACTTGGACACAGAGACCGTCATTAGGCCTGTCGTCTGACAAAATAAAACCCTGCTGTCTCAAAATGAGGTTTCCAGGAAGTAACAAGGGAACTACCTCTCCTCATTGGGTGCTACACTCTCATATTACTACTCCTATTAATGGTGTTAAATCAGGTTTAATGCTTTTTGGTAGGCCGGGCAAATCCCATGTCTCTTGATGCAAGCGAAGTCAAACGTGAAGCCAACAGGATATTTACCTCCTTCATTTTCTTTTGAGACAGCAGCTTATTGCTTATTGCGTTCCATTATTATTGCCTCCAACTGGGGGCAATTTATTTGGATTAAACTGCACTGTTTGTTCCTTAATGCATTTCAGGGGGAAAATATTTTATCAAATTGTCAGAGGTTGTATGAGGAACAAAATATGACCATAATATTGTTATGAAGAATACCAAGAATACCAAGAAATTAACATCCAGCTGATTGCCACAGACGCTGCAATAAAGTCAATTAAAGGGGGGGGACAACAACTTTGTTTCCCAGAAGTATCGCTAAACTGACAGGAGTGTCCACAATGATCCAAAGTTTAATGAGAATGTCAGACTTCGGTTTGGAAGAGTCCTTGAAATGAGCTGAGCTAAGCTGAGCGGGGACTCAGTGTATCAAGGCCAAAGTTAGGATGCTGATTTTAAAACATTCTCCCCATAGACTCTTGACTGTGGACTCAAAATTATCCTATAAGCACAACTCAAAGCAGTACTATAGTATATGTATTGATAGCTCTTCTGTCAGGAATTAGTAATAATACTGTATGCCTGTTATTGAGCAAGACGTTATCTAAGTATTTTCTCCCTCCAGCCAAAACAAGATTACCTCAGTAGAATGATATCTCAGAAACTGAACTGCCAGTGTCAGAATCGATCATTTCAAAAAATGTACTTGACAGACATAAAGGAATAGTGATTTTTGCAAGGTTTTCATATAGTGCAACATTGTATTTTTTTATAAAACATTGTTTTTTCGTGGGGAATTAGGGTGTTACTAGAATGCTTGATAGCATGTTGCACTATAAAAAAATACAATGTTGCAGGCGAGGCTTATCAAATTAAGCCCTTTTGATACCTTGTGACAACAGCGACACATGGGTGGATGTCTCAAATATGTCCCCTCTTCAAATGCACAGCTTTCCTGGGACTTATTCACAAGCAAAGGCACTTTATCCGACTCAACGGCAATGCAAAACTAACTTCCCACTTGTAAAACTCATCTAATCTTGCCAGAAGCCATTTTAAGCTACACTTTCAAAATAAGGTTCTTCTCGCTGAGTGCATGTTGTCCTGATGGCTTTGGGGCTTTGGTAGAGGCCATTTGTGTGTTGGTATAGCTAGTTGTTTTCCTGCCTAGTCTCTAGGGACCACCAGACTGTCAGAGTACGGCCTTAATTAATGCACTGTAGCGTGGAAGCATTATGATGTTACCTGTGACCCAACATATAAACAATGTTGTCCCTATCTACTCTATTATGTCTAGGTTGCCAATATCCACAGATCCCTAAATTTTATTTAGTTTTTTAAGTGACTTTGAGATTCTAATATTATTATTGTAACATTAGAACAATATCACTCATTAATGAAATAAAATAGTGTAATATTTCACAATGTCACAGCATTGTGCACTGCACATGCAGGAAAACACTTTGGTAAATACATTTTAAAAAAGGAAATAAAAAATTAAAGTGAAGTAATATTGTAACAGCTTGAGGCATTAATACTGGTGGTGGGGAATTTGGTTGCCTAGGCGACAGAGCATCCAGGATTGCAGAAGCACAGGGCTGATAAGAGCTTAAATATATTTTTTATGAGATTGTATAAATGGGAGAAGGAAGGTGAATGGAGAATAATGGTGTCATGATAGTTACATAATGACTTGAGGGAGGTGTGGGGTGGCTGGTAGTGCTCACCACACAATTAAGTGCTCTCTCTCCCTCTCTCCACTCTGGATGGTCATTTTGGTGACAGATTAATGTGATAAATCATAATCAGAAATTGTTTAATACAATTATTGTTAACCTAAAATATTGTCACAATTATAAATACAGTTTATACGGGTTTTATACCAATTTTCTCTATAAATAGCCTCTAAACGTTATGTAAACAGAACATAAATGTCTAAATTTGTTGTTTTCTTGGAAATCTGTGAGTGCTATTATATGATACAATATCAGTACTTGCATTTATAACTTGTCTAAGTCCCATCATCAACTGATTTGAGCCAGTGTATGGCTGTGGATTGACTGCAATGTTTGAATGGAATGTTGGCATATTGCCAGTTAATTTGAATAATGAATGGCTTATTCCCCTAAAACTGTCTGGCTGGCTAGCTAGCTAGCAAACATACAGTGCAGATAAATTCTTCAAATTCATTATTTTACACAATATCTTATCACAGCACTGGCAAACCATGGTTGACCAACTCCCTGACCAAAATGGCTGACCTTTATCCCATAATAGGAAGGTTAATGTCCAGTCTAGTATTCTAATTCCTAATTCTATTTAGTACACCCTGAAATAGAACATCTAACATTCTTCTTCATCATTGCCTTTTGTCCTTGCTCTTCTCTGGCACTCTAGCAAGTCTCTCGCATCATAGCTACATCAAACGCCCGGTGGTAAAAACATATCATCGCACAGTTGGCTGCACAACACATCAAGTGCTACAATGCTAATGTCCAGCCATTCTCGTAAAAATGCATGCCAAACTGTCAGGGGCATTAACAAAGGCACTATGGATAAGCAACAGGACCACCCTCCAAAAACATTAATATTCCATTTATAATTTCAATCTCTCTACAATTTGCACTCGCTCTCATCACGCGTCGGACATGGCTGCTGGACTGCTGGACATGGCTCTGCCTATGCTGCGAGCGCAGAGTGCCATGTGGCGCTGCCTGAATACGGTCACTCAAACTAGACTGACTCGTCCAGCAGAGCTTTAATCAAGACCACAGAGAGGGATCAGTCTCTACCCTGCCAATCACTGCGCTAATGTCACCTGCAGTATATAGTATAACTGACATTAAGTTGCAACTTGGATCTTCGGACCCCACTTCCCAGTAGTGAGGATTAACCTTAAGCACCCATTATGCCTTAGGACATATACCATAGTGTCACATACAGTATCTGCAGCAGAGTATCCACTTCGTCCTGACTCTGCCCATTTGTTCATCCACGGGTCCAGGCTGTGATAGCCATGGCAGGAGACCCAGAGGCCCCCAGAGCTATGCTAAGGAGCTGGAAGAAGGCCCCAGTGTGGGTCCCTTGTCCTTGGATGGATGGGCTCGGCCAGCACACCTGTCCTCTAATTGCACCAGATAATGTGGCACTGATGCATGACACACCACACCTCGGTCTGTCTTCCTCTCCTTGGTCACTCTCTTTTCCTCTCCTTTCTTTTCATCTCTTCCCCGCATCTACTCTCCATGGTGTGCTACGTACAGCATATGTGGACTCAAGCTATACTGAAATAATATATGAGGTATACTGTAATGTTCCGTTGTCACTTTGGCTTTGAAACGTGCCATGTGAGCCTGTTCTCTTATGAGGTTGAGATCTTTCTTTTAGTTCAGTTCAGATGACAACGACAGACAGACAAAGACAGGCTGGTTTGTCTGACTGGAATGCAGGTCTATAGGAGAAGGACATTCCATTAGAATAATCTCTCAAGCCGGACTCAAAGAAGGGTCCTGGAACTTGTCAAAGTTTCTGGAAAAGTCCACTGATGGTGACCGCCCACTGCCCCATGCAGACTGGTTTCAAAACAATCTATCTCAGAAACAATTTAGCCAATTGAGCACCACATACTGAGAGTTTGTCATGGTAGCCCCCCTTGAGGACAACAACTTCAAACAGAAGAGAAATTAGAGGAGACCAACTCCATTTGAAGACAAACAAACCGTGAGATATCTATGGTTTTGATCCTAATCGATATAATAGCAGCAGCATATCCTGGGTGTGGTTCTTATGAGTGCCACTCAATCTGAGTGTTTCTGATGGGACTTTTGTGTCTCCAAGGCCCAGTCTCTTCGTGGGCAGAATATGCACATGTCAGTAATCTTTCAAGACTGTCAGAAACGATGATGTGTGCTCTTTTTTCCAACCCAAAAGCAAAGTCTGATGACATCCGCAGCTGTGCTCAAGTATTGCCAACCGTCGCTGTCTCAGAGCCCTCTTGTTTTTCTTAAAAAGTGCTTCTCGCTGGTGACTGCTTAAACATTCCAGATGTCAGAAGTGCTCTTCCTTCAAACTGAAAGAAGCTGTCTTGGATCCAGGGCAGCCCTGGGGCGTGGGCTGAAATGTAAAGAGCCTAGCACTCTCCTAGAATACTAATTGTGTGGCATTTAATTTGAGAAGCTTCATAAATAAGACTAGTTCAGCTATTAAAAATGGAATGATGACAGCTGTTTCTTGGGACATAGCTGTTGGAAAAACCTACAGCTGTTCACGAAGGTGGACGTAGGCATAATAGAAGGAACAAGAGTGAGGCTTTTTCAAGTTCCTTTTAATCAACGTGTTCAAAGGAAATCCCACTGAGTTTCAGCGGAACAAGAGGCAAATTCAGGCAAATACTTTAAAAATACTACGTCTCTATTGAAAATATTTGGATCCACCATTAGCACTCTAGTAATGGAATTCCTCAGTGCTCAAAGTCACAGCTCAAACTCAAGAAACTATTAAATCTGTATCGCTGAAGAGTTACAGATTTGTCAGGCTCTGGCCATAGAGAAGCCTATTTGCTTCTCTATGTAGCTATGGTCAGAGTCTGACAGTGTCGTTCTTTTCTGTTTCTGTGTGGGGTTTGGGTTGGATCCCTAATTAGAGGCAGCTGCACAGCATTGTCTCTAATTAGGGATCCCATATATGTTGAGTCTGTCCTTCACTCTGGTGTGGGTCGTTGTTGATGTTGTCGTTATTTGTCGCAGTCACGGTGAGAAGTGTGCCTTTTTTTTTAACGTACGTTCATTCCGTGTGTTTTTGTGAATGTGACGTTAGTTTATAGTGTTAGTTTATGTCCTGTAGTTCGCCATTTGTTTCGATTACATAGTATAAATAAAATAGAATGTCGAACTACTATCCCTGCGCTGCGTCTTGGTCTGTCTCTGCACCCACTCGTGACAAGATTGCACAATATAAATGTAAAGGTAATTTCCCATTGAGCCAACATATGCAGCATTTACGGTGAATGCAGTTTCCACTATCGTGGGAAAATTGCCTTTCAATTTCAATCACGCTGTAGCTGAACTTCCGCCATACAGATTGAATAAAGCCCAAGGTGTGGTTTTAAGAAGTATACATGAGGCTCTTCGGATACCAAGTCTGACAGCATGAATAACAATGGAAATCAATATAAATAATCCATTTGAGGAAACTGAAAATGAACGTGTTACATTGCAAGGAGTTGGTACAACTTCCTGTTCAGGGAAACTAGACACTCTATTGATTGTCATCATGTGTAGAGAAGCGAGGACGACGGCCATAGACCTTGATACGTAAGCCGATTTTCTCCCTGGCCTCGATCCTAATTATGTTTCATTGAGCTGTTGATTGAATGCTGATATGGGGTTGTCGTCATCTGATTGTTTGCTAGCTGTAATTTCTGTTTCAATCTAATCAAATTAATTGGCAACAGTTAAGAGATTCATTAAGACAAAGTCATTTTGGAGATTTAAGTAAGCCTGTGCATTTATTTCCCATAATCTGGACCCTTACTAAATTAATTGAATACAACAGAATTATGTTTGATTAGTAAAAATTGGTCACAATTAATTATGCCAGCCTCAATGAAAATGTATACTCGAGACAATCTGAATCAATTAAACTGAATGCTAGTGTCTAAATCTAATTTGTTTATTATCTGTCATAGTTATATGCCTGTGACTAGGCTCTGATGCCCATCCACAGCCTGCAGACTCTGGTATTAAAAAGCAGTGAGTGTGAGATCATGTTGCCATAAAAGTGCTTTGTTTAAAATTCAGGTCAAATTTGCGGTATAACACACGTGACATTTTGCATTTTGGGATGCCCTAAAATCCCAAAACAATTAGTTAATTTGTCACGCATGAATTTGTGTAGAATGATATTTAAAATCCCCAAGATATAGGGCCTGTGTATCGGGAACTAATTACACGCTTATTACCAACCAATTAGGGACAGTGGAGCGCATGTGAGCCCACTGGAGAGAAATTTGACATCCTTCATTATCCTAAATAATTCACTAAAATCGGGAATAGTCACTAAATCAAGTAAATTCACTAAATCACTACCCGTATAGCTGCATGAACAACAATGTCCTTGCCATTGTCTTTGTGTTCTGGCTTCTCCCCATGTTCCAGCCAACATACTAAACTATCTTGGAGTGTACCGCTATTACAAAAATACAGTAGTTTAAATGGCCTCTATCCTGATTTGTCTGTGTAGCAACTTTATTGTAATGAGGCCCGGGGAGGTTTGGTTTCAGGACATGTACTAGTTGTCCCTGTGGTTCTCGCTCTCCTCAACCAGACACACAGCCACTTCTCTGTCCCAGCCCTAATCCGCTCTCTCCCACTCCCCAAGGTAAGGAAAATAGTGGGAACAGCAATGGGCCCCAGCACAACAGTGCATGTTGGGTAATGGATTTCTTGATCCTGGTCTTGGCAATTCATCTCATTAGGAATTGTACTTTTAGAAACACTGAGGCGCGAGTTCAGAATAGGGGTGGCTTGTCAAAGGATAGACATAGGGGATTTTCCTTTTAAATCCTAGGCTCCTGAATGTGCTAAAATGGGATAAAGGCAATATGGGTACATGACCCTCATGGTAACCAAGAACATGCATCTGCTATTTCTATTGCAAATTGGCAAACTGGAGTATGATACACAGAGAAATGTAATACATTTATAATTTATTCTATAGTCGCATTTCAGGAATTATACCTTGTTACCTGCAAGCAGCATATCCTTTGTTATTTTATATGCTAGTATCAGTCAAGTTATGGCTGCCCAAATTATCTCACAACCAAGTGTTTTGTGTGAGGTATGCTTGAACCCCGTCAACCTGAGATACAGGTTTGATTTGTAAATGTATCTTACTGTGAGGCTCTGTGTAAAGAAACAGTGAAATATTAACATATTCTGCTTATGGCTCCACTTGGAGGGCAATAACAAGAAACAATTCTTAACAAACACATTTTCACTTTGAGAATTAGAAGGTATTTGTACAAGTATACTTGTAATGTATTGATGCACTGCTGTAGACTGTAGAGGGTTCAATGCATAAATAGCAGGTGCACATTGTTCTGATCTCCTTTCGAGAAATCACTTTGATGGTTATCCGCTTGTCTGTTTACAGTTTCAACTACTGCCCTAGATATTCCTTGAGTCAATTTTCCTGGGTTGTGTAATGTCGTAGAGGATATAAATCCTATCATTGTTAAAATAATTATACCTTAAAAAGTAGGTTGATTATTCTGTTGCTGTCAGTCAAGCTTATGTTTATTTATATTTATTTATTTGTTATTTGTGTTTGTGCTCTTTTTGTGCGTCTTGCCCCATTTTTGTCATGTGGTTGCTATAGAAACAAACAGTGAAGAGGCATCAGGGTTCTCTCTTGAATTTTCTGGCACCGGTTTAATGCAGAAACAGTAAATGCTGTCTTTTTCTGCAGATAATATTATTTCCCCATCCTTTTATCCTTTGTCCATCTCTTCTATGTTATCTAAGTCCTACTATAGAAGTCCTGGAATATAGGATCTTGGACCTGATTCAAGCCTGCACCTATTTCAACACTAACACTTGTACATTAGCTATATAATCATAATGAGGCAATAATAGAGTAACATTTTACTTCGAGTGGATTAGAATTTTCCATCTTGGGAATACTATTACAACTTTCAAGAGTAAGTGGAAACCCTGCCAACCCCTGGGCGCGCCCTACAGTTTGGTAACAACTGGGTTAAGCAATTGTATAAAGTATCAACAGAACACGTCCAAAGCTATGTTACACAAGTATATTGAGTGGCGGTAAAAGTATGTACTCTTGTTCTTGCCCACCTGTTCTTAAAGGTGAAGGGTAGCACCTGGTAGGTCAAATTCATGGGTGGTTACTGCTGCAGTCCATTTGGAAGCCAACTGCGTGCCTAATTAAAGTGGCTGACATTGTTTTGACTTGAACACGTTGGCTTGTGCTAACCAAGGACATGTCAGCCTTGCACTGACTCTTTAATTCACTCTAATATCTTCTGACAGTTTGCTTTAAGGTGTGTGCCATCTCCAGCACCCAAAATAAGCACAGTCAAATGTGATGCAGACATGGAAACTACAGTAGTTCTGGTGCATGAGCAATTTGAATGGCTATTATAAGGGCATTTAAAAATACAGTAGTATTTTCTAAGATTTTAACTGTTAAAATGTGTTAATAACCCAATAACTGAGTATCTATCTGCAAGTAATGTGTAACCCCTTTGATTATATCTCTACAGTAGTTACTGGGTGATAACTATATAATATAACAATAACAGTAGAAAAACATTTGTGGAGCACTAGTTCACAATACTGGTCTCACGTTAACACAGTTTCAAGTATAGTTTACGGCTACTTAATTGGAACTATTGTGAGGAAGCCCGGAAATTAAAGTTCCACGGTAAGTGGTCCATTTTGTGTTGCTATGTGTGAGTAATTAGGTTCAGGTGATCAGTACTACGTAAGCATTTAAAGAAATAGAGTAAAAAGGGACTTTAAAGACCAGATTGTCCCTCAAATCTAGAATTGTAAGTATTAAGTATAATTAATGATTTGATGGTAAATTGGGGGTATTTGAGGGGAGGTTTAGAAAGCTAAATTTGTCAAACATAGCATCTCTACCAAGCAGCCTTACTGAGAGACAGGATAGCATGAAGGAGACTGATGTCTTGGCCTTGTGGCTTTCTCTAGTGTGTCATTAGTCTGGCTAATTAGATAATAATGACTCAGTTTTTTCCATTATGGGGTGGAGGAGAACACATGTGGTGCAGAGAGTTCTAAACCACCTTTCCTGTGCCAAGAAAAGTCAGCATGTTGACAAACTAGCCTGCAGATAGGTCTCCCCTCTCCGTAGCTCTGAGAGAGCTCACACAACAACAAGCATCATTTCCCAGGGCTAAGTACAAGCTGTAAGGATCTGTCCACAGACAGCCTCATTTTCAGGTGCTGCTAACTTTGTATGTCTGGATAAGGGCCTGCTGGATACTTTGGAGGAAAACAACAAGACAAGCTAGTAGTTAGGCTCTGGGTGGGAAATCCAGAGATGTCAGGTTTGGCCTTATTTTAATTTTTTTAGCTGGACAGTAACTCAAAATAGACAAACAAAATGGTCACTGGCCACATCATCGTGATGGCGGGTAAAACTTTTCTTCTTGAAAGTCCAATATCTTGCAAACTTGACTGCTGACGTGCAAAACACTTTGGGACTCTATCAACAGTGGACTAATTTTAAAAAATACCAAAAGATAGTTTTTTTGTTGATTTTCCCTTTAAAGATGTCTTATACCTATCTGTTGAAGCTGGAAGTGGTTGCTACTTGAGGTTTAAGCCGGGATAGGAGGGCTTACCAATAGATAATGGCCAATTAAGTGTGGGATGGCAAGGAAAAAGGAAAAGAAACGGCGTGGAGAATAAAGCCCGTCCCAGCACATTTCGCCGACCCGCTCAGGTCTGTGGCTAACAAACTCCTCTTAACTGATGGAAGGAGACATCCCCTGAGACTCATCAGTGGTAAACCACAGAAATGACTTCATAAGCACTTTGGAAAGCCCTAATTGGCTCTTTTAAAAAACCAGGGTGAATGTTATTTTTGTGCACTAAGGTGAAATGTAATGAATTGGGGGTTGAGATGAAAGCCTTGAGGAAATGGTGGAGGGCTGTTTGCAGCTGTCTGATGATAAAACATTACTGACTATATGTACGGCGTTATGACGAGGATGAAGGTAACCTACTTAAAGTAGACATTATTTGTGATAATTCCCAGAGTTAGCATTTTATACCTACTTTTATCAATGTATTCATCCTGTTGAGTAAATGCATTTAGTTCAATACATGTGTTAATGGATGTATTCAAATAGCAACAACCAGTTTATATTCACTATTGTGGTTGAATTACCATTTCAAGCTAGTAAGCTAACATATGGAATTGTTTTAAGATGGTCATACCAGACAGTCAAAAATACATCATAAGGAATAAGGTTTTGAAGTGTCTTTTCTATATTTAGAAGATGTTGTAGTTTTTTGGACATATACACATATATACATATATATATGTTTTTAAACAACTCGTGTTGGCCGAGCAACATTGACCCAAACATTTGGCTGATGATGGGATGTGGTTTGTCAACAGTGAGTGTATTGAGTGATATTGCAAACAAACAAGAGTTTGTTTGCAATACGTAGTGGTATTTCCTCAGGTATAGAGTGACATAAAAGCACAATGGAACACAGAAATGGAGTCAATCCTCCTCTTCTCAGGCTATATTCAGTACAACTTCATAATCCTACCTTTGTAATATTCCCTCAGACTCTGTAGATCACTGATAATGAAACCTTAATCAAAGTGCACTTCTATGCAGTAGCATTAAACCTACTTAATTCAACCCTGCCAAATGTATGATCTCCTAGCCAAGCGTGAAAAGGAAGAAATGTCAGGGAATCTTTTGTGCCACTGCTAGCAGCGTGTTTAATGTACCCCTAAGAGCTCCTTAAGAGGTGTCTAATGTGACTGAAGTTCTTACGACTACAGACTGTAGAAAGGGCATTAGGGTTTCTTCACCGCCTGTTAACCCCAACCCAATCTGGGCAAATGGCTGAGAGCTGAGTTCAAGAGCACATCCCTGTTTACCACATTCTCCAGGGCTCAGTTTTTCAAAACGTTTAATCTGGATCAGAAAATAACCAGATAGGAGCATTCTGGTCCAGATTCCTCAATAACAAAATCACAGAATCCAACAGGACAGGTTATGGTATTACTTCTACACTCTCATAGGGAAATAGAAATGAGTAAACTACATGAATACCTTGATTAAAAATAATAGAGCCTGCATATCACTTATGAGTAAGTACATTCATTTATTTTACACTTAACAATACAAAAACTGACCACATACTTATACTGCAGTCATATGAACATAATGAACCTTTGGATCATTCTTATCTAGAATAAGTTTAGGAAAACTGGGTCCAGGGGTATTTATAATTGGATTGTTAGCCTTTAGCTCCATACAGCCAACTTTTCTATAGAATAGTAAACTCCACTGGTATCATTACAGTTAGAATTCTGTAGGCCGTCATTGTAAATAAGAAATTGTTCTTAACTGACTTGCCTAGTAAAATAAAGGTTAAATAAATAAAAATATTAAAAATATTTTTGATTCATAATTTAATAGATTAGAATCTAGTCAATCGAATAAAATGACCAATTTAGATTATGTCGTCTAATCCAATTTGGTTTATTTGGCACAATGCATCCAATGTTTGTTTTTATTATGTACCTTTACTGTTGTCCAATGTTAATTAATAGTGCCCTGCACTAGCTTGTGAAAATAGCAGTCCAGGTACAGTATATAACATGTTGCTATTTTCCAAGCCTAAGTGCACCTTATTTTTACTAAAATAGAATGCATGTTCGTCCTTTCGATCATTGTGATGTTTTCAAATGGAAACTGCAGACCGTTCAAGGTTGGCTTACTGTTGCAGAGCTGCGTTGTTTCAAGCTGAACAAGAACAAATCCTTCCATTCCACTGTGTGAAAAGTGCTAAAGGGGAAGGTGAACCTGGCAGCACTGAACCGACACGTTGTTCATTTTTTTCTTTACCCAGTTTTTTGTCTACCCTAGGAAACCACAAATAGTTTAGAAATTATTCAGGGTGTTATGTCAACCACTCAAGGATGTTACTCATACCGTGAAGGCTTTTATAAAAATACACATTATTCTCTGCAATGTGCACCAAAAAAACACATTTTCTCCTTCTAAGCTGCAAAACTGGTGCCAGAAAGCATCTTCCGTCCGTGTTTTGTCAAGTTTGCTTGCGATGGGTTGTTGATGCTTACTTCCATTCTAACCTGTTCACACAACTGTGGCAAGTGCCTGTCAACAATTTGATCCTAATGTGACAAGTTATCAAATAGTAAACATTCCATCTGAGGCGCACTCTCAGAGCAGACACGGAGCCCCAGTAAGTTCTCTCTTGAAGAGATCAGGGCAGATTGATCAGGGTTGATTGGTCAGGGGAGATTGGCACGCCCCCGTCTGGAGGCGGTTGAAAGAAAATAATAAGATGAAGTGCTCAGGAACTGGAACCACTGCTCAATCTTTATACCACCACCCCCAACACACACTCTCACACACATACATGTTGATACGCTTAAGAGGAAGCTCTCAATATGTTCTTTGATCTTGTGGCTTACATAATATAATTAAGCAGTTCAAGCTGGCTTATTTGACGCAAGCAGAAAACGCTGCAATGATGAGGGGTGGTTGTGGTGGAGGGGTGGAATACCCTCAGCAGCCCCCATACAGTATGTGGCAAACCTCTAGTGGCTGCCAGCCTGCTTGCCTGAGTCTCGTTCTCTGCCAGCAGGAATCGGTTGGTTCCACTGCTCTCTCTGTGCTTTCTTGGCCAGAAGCACTGCATCCTCCTTAAGGCTGCTAGAAAGAGACTCTGGAGAGGAGGCCTCACAGATACGATTCAGGACAGCCGTATGTGTGATGACGATGAACTGGAGGAAGTAGAGACGATACATGGTATCCACTCCATTTGATTATTGCAACCGTTTGAATAATTTAAAAAGGCAATGGAAAAAAGAGGGAGGTATTATGGATGGGGAGGTGAGGTGAGGAAAAATATAACTGTACAAATCAAGCATTGAGGGGTGAATTTTAAAGATGGCATCATGCATTATTCATGATGAATCATTTCTGGCAATGATTGCGTGAAAACAAATTGCACACTGTGTAGGAAATTGACAAATACATACATACATGTACACATTATGGTGAATAAACTCAGCGAGATGTTAATGTTTATTTTTAAGCCGACATGATTCAGGGACTTGATAATTGGCAGTATTCAACAGCTTGTCAAAACGTATTTGATTTGAGCTCAAGTGAGGATACAGAGAAGGAGTTACATTTTGGCATAGCAGCTAGTAGCTGGATGACGACTGTAGCTGCTCTCTACCTAGTTATGTGTATTATAATCATTTTTAAGTTTACAATTTTAAAAATACAAAACTGTCTTCTTCTTTAGATATTTAATATGAGTTTGGTCTAGGTCTAGATACAGTATACATATTGTAAAGTCAGAAACATGTGACAGAGTGGAAATTCCTCCATGACAGGGGGGGGGGAAGCACCATAATACCACTGACCCAGGAAAGCAAAGGCATTTCTGAATCCGGGTTGCAGTACTTCTAGGTCTCAGATGCACTTACTCAGTATGGAAATAGTTGACAAAGATGATCAAATACTATTCTTGTCCTGACAGGTAGTTTTCTTATGACAAATTACTACTAAAATCAAAACATAGGCCTATCCCAAATGTCTTATGCGGAGCACTCGTTTATATTTAATGACCTGAGGCTCTAAAATGGTGGTGTGACCTCACACAGTCAGCACTACTCACACACACACACATATTTCACATTCATACATACACTTCACAAACGCCTGCTTGAGTTCCTCACCAACCAGAATGTAATCTGTTTCTAGACTACAAAAATCTTAACGAAAAAAAAAACATATATATTGAATATATTTAAATTCCCCAAATTCACCACTCACAGGTCTTAATGAGTCTCGACACAAGCTATAAAAAGCATTGCTATGGCAACAGTTTAGGAGTTCTGAATAATATGGCTTGCCAGTTGTTCCTCTCGAGTCACTCCATGCCCCTAAGAGAAGGCCTTTTTTAGCCTGTGCTGACGGATAGACGGATATGTGACATTAGTAAACTGCAATTAAACTCAGCCTGTCCAAATCGGTCAGGTTTTAGATATCTTCCGTCACTAATCAGAATAATGTGTTGAAAGGAGCGGGTGGGACAGGGAGGTGGAGAGCGTACCCTGGAGGAGAGGATTGAAACCTATTTTCGGTCTGCTGGAGGAATTAACAGAGAGGGTGAGCTAGAGGCATCAGAATGTGAGAAAAAGCCTGTCACATGGAAGACAAAAAGAAGTAGCTCTGCTCTCATGCAACTGTGGAAGCAAAAAGAAGCCCACTACCAATATAATACAACAAGGTACAGTAAAGTACAAGACATACTTCGGAAGGCAATTCTTCTGCTCCTGGAACAACAATGGCCTTTGTTCTGTCTTGATGTACAGTTTTAATTATATACCCTTGGGACTTTCAGAAGAGCGCATGACATTTCATGGCCAGCATAACCAGTATATTATGACAAACATGGAATGCCATCACACACTAGTGTAATGTATTCTCTTATTATGTTCTTTAATCAATATGGATATTCAGGTGAGGGCTCTGGGAATGTGGTGTGGTGCCAGGAAAATAACCTCTCACTCAACGTCAGCAAACCTAAGAAGATGATCGTGGACTTCAGGAAACAGCAGAGGGCGTACCCCCCCAATCCACATCAATGGGACCGCAGTGGAGAAGATCTTCGGCGTACACATCACTGACAAACTGAAATGGTCCACCCACACAGACAGTGTGGTGAAGAAGGCGCAACAGTGCCTCTTCTACCTCAGGAGGCTAAAGGAATTTGGCTTATCACCCAAAACCCTCACAAACTTCTACAGATGCACAATTGAGAGCATCCTGTCGGGCTGCATCACCGCCTGGTACAGCAACTGCACCGCCCACAACCGCTAAGCTCTCCAGAGGGTGGTGCGGTCTGCCCAACGCATTACTGGGGGCAAACTTCCCGACCTCCTGGACACCTACAGCACCCGTTGCCACAGGAAGGCCAAAAAGATCATCAAAGACATCAACCACCCGAGCCACTGCCTGTTCACCCCGCTATCATCCAGAAGGCGAGGTCAGTACAGGTATATCAAAGCTGGGACCGAGAGACTGAAAAACAGCTTCTATCTCAAGGCCATCAGACTGCTAAACATCCATCACTAACACACTAGAGGTGGCTGCCTATAGTCACCAATTAGAAATCACAGGACACTTTAAGGAATAGAACACTAGCCACTTTAATAATGAATCCGTATCTGCATCACTCATCTCTATGTATAAACTGCACTCTACACTATTCTACGGTATCTTAGTCACTCTAATTGTGTGTACATATTGCATCACCTATCTCATATGTACGTATATACTGTATTGTACTCTATACTACGCCACTGACTGCTAAACAACCATCTCTAGCACATCAGAGACTGCTGCCTATAGACATATATTAGAAATCACCGGCCACTTTAAGGAAATGTAACACTAGTCACTTTAATAATGTTTCCGTATCTTGCACTACTCATCTCAAATGTTTAAACTGTACGCTATACTATTCTTTGGTATCTTAGTTACTTAATCATGTTTACATACTACATCACCAATCTCTTATGTGTATACTGCATACTATAAAGCTTACTATGCCACTGTATCTTACTCCAATGCCGCCCTGACATTTATGTATATATTCTCAATCCATTCCTTACGTATTTGGGTATATGTTGTGAAACTGTTAGATATTACTTGTTAGATATTAGGCTACTGCACTGTAGGAGCTAGAAGCACAAGCATTTCGCTACACCCGCAATAACATCTGCTAACCATGTGTATGTGACCAATACATTTGATTTGATTGGATTTCGATTTCATGTTGTGCATTTCATGTATTCATACAGTCAACAACCTTCGACTACACCATTTCAACTAGGAGAGGAGGAATAATTTAGCCGATACATCAGTGGGAAAATTACACGGTTGTGATATAACGGATATCCAGATTGACAATTGAGGTTAACACCCCTACTTTCTTGATGACTGTCAATCAGACATACCTCATGGTAACACGGGGATACAGTATTTAGACCTACATAAGGATATTAAATTGCCTTGTTTTATAGCGCGCTGCTTTTAAGGTAAATATGTCCATCAGAAAAACAATTCAATCATCGGAGGGCCCCTGACGCCGGGTGCATAATTAGCGTCCACACCAGAGTGCCGTTGGTCGCGGGCTTGCTCACAGAGCCCCACTCATTCCTCATTCATGGAAATGGCCTTCTTCCTCCCCAGTCATATGGCTCCCGTCTGAAAATACTTGGGAGGTAATTTACCATGCTTATTAAGATCAATATCACCTACTCACTAGCTCTCTCCGTTAGCTTGACTTTGCGCTATGCCACAGGAAGAGATACACACACAGTGGGGGGGTCTAATGTGGGGAGGGTTGGCGTGGGAGTGGAGGACCACCATTGTGAGGTCTAACTATGCTGAGACCAAGGTCTCTTTTCCAGATGAGCCCTGTATAATAGCACCACAATACACATTCAAATACAATAAACACATTAAACTACACATTCATATACATATTAAAACACATGTTATTATGCAAAAGAATGCACGAAAAGCACAATCTGAAAAAACAGACACATTCTTCAGTAAAAAGGTCCCCTAAAAACCGTCTGAAATGAGGCTCAAATTCCTCCCATATTAAAGTGCATTGTAGATCATTCCACATATAAGGTGCAAAAAATTAATAAAAGCAGATCTACCCAACACAGTGGAGTTCGAAGGGCTCTCCAGAGTTATCCATCCTTGAGCCCGGGTCCGGTAACCCATACATCTACAGTATAAGTTAAAAATGAAGTATGGTATGGTGGAAGTTTATGCAAGAGGGCTTTATAGACAAAAAGAGCGCAATGCATCGATCTATGAGACTTTAAAGAGGGCCAGCCCACATTCTAATACAAAATGCAATGATGTGTACTGAACCTATCGCCCGTAATAAAGCGCAATGTGCTATGATAAACAGTGTCCAATGGCTTCATTACAGTGGCAGCTGCATTCATATAGACAATATCGCCATAGTCAATAACCAGAATGAATGTTTACTGAATTCTTAGTTTTTCTGCTATTTAACAAAAGACAGGACCTGTTCCTATAGAAGAAGCCTATTTTAATTCTTAGTTTCTTAACTAAGTCATCAATATGCTTTTTGAAATATAGCTTTTCTTCATTCAAGATGCATAGATATTTATATACGGGGACACGATCAATGAGGGCACCATCCAAAGTACATAAGAATAAATCATCAGAAAAGTTTTATAATATATGCTTGGTTTACCTGCATTATTTGTCAATTTCAGTGGTGAACGTTTTTTGTTTTTTTACAGATAAACCATTATTGTTAATGTAAAAAGTGAAAAGAAACGGACCAAGAATCGATCCCTGTGGGACAGCCTTTGTTATGTCCAGAAAACCTGATTCAACACCATCAGTAAATACACACTGTGTTCTGTCCTTAATAATTTCCAAACCAGCTACATGCAACCTGGTCCAAGTCACTTGATGAAAGCCTCTGAAAAAGTAAAGAGTGATCCACAGTGTCGAAGACTTTAGACAGGTCAATAAAAAGGGCCACACAATGTTTATACAAACAATTAAGAACATCATTAAAAACCAAAGAAGTAGCCGACATGGTGCTATCACCTGGTCTGAAACCTGACTGGGGTACATTTAGAATACATGTCATAGTTAAAAAAGGATCTAAGTTGAGTATTTACCAAGGATTTTAGAAAGTTGTTGAAATGAAAACAAAAATTCAGTTAAAGTGGACAGAAATTCCATTGAGCCAACTAGAGGCTAGGAGAGGGGCAGGCAGTTGACTGGCTGACCAGGGTCAGTTAAACCACCATTTCCTTCATATCTAAACTTTATTTTGACAGGGAAAACAGACTGAGACCTAGATCTCTTTTATGGCTGTGCCCTGTGTAAACATGTTAACATGTACAATTTAGACACACAGACAGACATTTTGACAAACACACCAAAACAGAGAAACATTTCAAGAAAACAAAGAAAAACAGAGTTCAACAGAAACAAACACAGACAACATCATATTGATCCTATAAAATATTTTTGAAATGGGCAAGGGGCACCAAAGTGTCTAGCTTGAGGTGGGTCTGCAATTTGTTCCACAGAAAAGGTGCAAAGGAACTGAAGGCAGTTCAACCCAAATCTGTGTAGACTGCAGGCGTCTCTAATGTAATCCATGACTGTGATCTGGTATTACAATTAGTATGTCTAGTGGAAATTCATGCTGAAATATATGTGGGGTGTTTTAAAAGGAGTGCTTTATAAATAAACAGAAGAGCATGTTTTTCTCGCCTCACAAACAGAGGGGCCCAACCCACATTTTGGTATAGAATACAGTGATATACAGCGGGTGAAATAAGTATTGAACACGTCACCATCTTTCTCAGTAAATATATTTCCAAAGGTGCTTTTGACAAGAAATTTTCACCAGATGTTGGTAACAACCCAAGTAATACATACATACAAAGAAACCAAAACAAATAAGTTCAGAAATTAAGTTATGTGTAATAATGTGAAATGACACAGGGAAAAAGTATTGAACACATGAAGAAAGGGAGGTGCAAAAAGGCATGGAAAGCCAAGACAACAGCTGAAAACTATCAGTAATTAAAAAGCAATTCAGCCCCTTGTCAGTGCAAATTAATATCAGCTGGTTCAGTCCCAACTGATGGCCTACAAAAAGGTCTCATTGCCAAGGTGTCACACAAGACACATCTCATGATGGGTAAAAGCAAAGAGCTGTCTCAAGACATTCACAACCTAATTGTTGCAAAACATAATGATGGCATTGGTTATAGGCACATTTCTAAGCTTCTGAATGTTCCAGTGAGCACTGTTGGGGCCATAATACGGAAGTGGAAAGACAATCATTTCACCATAAATGTGCCTCGACCAGCTGCTCCTCGCAAGATTTCTGACAGAGGAGTGAAAAGAATAATCAGAAGAGTTGTCCAAGAGCCAAGGACCACTTGTGGAGAGCTTCAAAAAGACCTGCAATTAGCAGGTATTGTTGTCTCAAAGAAAACAGTAAGTAATGCACTCCACCGCCATGGCCTGTATGCACGCTCACCACGCAAGACTCCATAGCTGGAAAAAAAAGCATGTTGAAGCTCGTTTAAAGTTTGCTGCACAACATTTGGAAAAGCCAGTGAAATACTGGGAGAATATAGTGTGGTCAGATGAGAGCAACATTGAACTGTTTGGATGTCATAATACACACCATGTTTGGAGGAGAAATGGCACTGCACATCACCCTAAAAACACCATACCAACAGTGAAGTTTGGAAGTGGGAACATCATGGTGTGGGGCTGCTTTTCAGCAAATGGTACTGGCAAACTTCACATAATTGAAGGAAGGATGAATGGGCAAATTTACCGAGACATTCTTGACAAACATCTGCTGCCATCTACCAGGATGATGAAGATGAAACGAGGGTGGACATTTCAGCAAGACAATGATCCCAAACACACAGCCAAGGAAACTCTCAATTGGTTTCAAAGAAAGAAAATAAAGCTGCTAGAATGGCCCAGCCAATCACCTACCTGACTTAAATCCCATTGAAAATCTATCTAAATCTAAGAACTGAAGATCAAGATTCATAGAAGAGGCCCACGGAACCTTCAAGATTTGAAGACTGTTTGGGTGGAAGAATGGGCCAAAATCACACCAGAGCAATGCATGCGACTAGTTTCTCCATACAGGAGGCGTCTTGAAGCTGTCATTACCAACAAAGGCTTTTGTACAAAGTATTAAATAAATATCAGTAAGTGTGTTCAATACTTTTTCCCTGTGTCATTTCACATTATTACACATAACTTAATTTCTGAACTCATTTGTTTTGGTTTCTTTGTATGTATGGATTACTTGGGTTGTTACCAACATCTGGTGAACATTTCATGTCAATAGCACCTTTGGAAATATATTTACTGAGAAAAATGGTGACGTGTTAAATACTTATTTCACCCGCTGTATCTTACACAACTTGTTTAGGCAGGAAGGAGAGGAATTTCCATGCTTCAGTGCATTAACTGTTCCAAAATGTTGACGGATCAGCAACAGATAGAATTTAGAAAGTAGCTAGATTTAGCTTTCTTGACTGAGGAAGTGCATCTATTTCTCAATTGCCTGATTTCTCATCATAAAATATCTGAAAGTTCTGTAGAGAACCAAGGATTTGTTATATTTTTTACTCTAAGGCATTTAAAGGGTGCATGTTTGGCTGCCAGAGAGATAAAAATAGATTCTAGAGCTAATTCAGGGTCAGACATGCAACGGATAGAGGAGGAATTAGAGTAAGACATATCATGAAGAAAATCTTGTTATACAAGGATCAGTGTTAATCTGTTTGGCATCTCTAATACATGCAATAGGACAGTGATCACAGAGATCATTAGCAAAGACACCAAACTGTTGCAATAAATGGCAAAAATTAGTTAATAAAGCTGCATACAAACAGTCTCTTTTTTGCTTTCTTGAGTAAGGCAGCTCCAAAATGCAGGTGTTTCAGCCTAGCTCAGTGCTTTCTGTGGTGGTGGGGAAGCCAGTGGAAAATACGGAGCGTAGGTGTTGGTAATGTTCTCTAGCTGCGCCATGATTGGCTCAGTGTTCTGTCACTCGTGGGGACAGAATGTCACCGCCAAGTCTGGGTCTAATTGTAGACCTTGAAAATTCAAACCCCTTGGTTGCTGCCATAGAGTTACATTAGAAGTGCCCATCCAAGAAGGCTCAAGGTCATTGCCCACAGATAAAATGACGTCAAATCACGGTATATCTACAGTAGCTTTGATTGGACTGATCATGTCAACATCATACTTTCAAAATCTTAGCTAGCAGTCATCATCATGAATCAAGTTGACAATCTACTGGCAAATCCCTTTTAATCCTTGTGATATGAAGCAAAATAATTAAGAGAAATTATAGATAAATGTATCGGTGGTCATCGGCCATTGGACATAAACATTACACAACAAGTTGGAAATTGCAAATTCAACAATGAGTGTTTTGGATGTGGTCAGTGAGTGTGGCAAACTGCAAGCATTGCAAAGCAATCACTAGCCTGCTATTCAGTGGAGTGGCTGTGTGGTCTCAAATCTGGGACTTTTCCAAGTTTAAAATTATAAACATTCAACATTGGCCATGCTGTCATTGAAGCATGATTTGTGTCGCTCTTAAAACAACTGTTAACTCAGAACTGCACAAATTTGACTTCAGTGAGTTCAAGACAACTGGGAAGTTGGGAAAAAACTAGCTCCAACTGGGAAATATGTTTTGGACAGTCATCCAACTCGGAACTCAGGCCCTTTTCTAAACGCCATTATGATTTGACCTTGTTTTTTCCCCCTGAGTTCCCAGTTGTCTTGAAAGCACCATAAATCCAGAGAATGCCAGACTTTGATGACACAATAAGGTGAGTCCAAAAACGTCTTAAATGCTGCTGCATAAATTATGTAATATGCCAGGGCGATATGCATACTGTAGCTAAGAAAGTAATACTAAGTGTACAGTATGTTGTGTAGTAAGCTGTTAGTAGCCCATGTGCATCACCCAAATAATTTAGTCTATTTACCCCTCTTAATTTCGCCTACTGTTCTGACTTGGTGGTGCACATGTAACCTATAACCTGTTTTAGAGAAATGTAATCATTGAATTTTGTAAGAGCTTTCATTGTCTGCTGTTCTGACTTAGTGTACAGGGAGAACACTGTAAGAACGGCCCATGTTCTTAATTCTGTCGCTGTACATTTCAAAAGTGCTAAACAAATAGTTATATTGACTACGTCAGTCCAAGCTCGCTCGTTAATGTCTTAATCAAAATTACGGATTGCCTCTATGCGCTTGTCGTCCCCTTATGCCATAGTTTGTACATCTCAATTGTCATTAGAAACCACACTTGTTTAAGCAAGTCAGCTATGTTTTTTTAAAAGGCAGTAAATGAGACTGAATGAGAGCTTTATGTAGGCCCTAACAGTTTGTGGGCACTGTTTGTCACCGTTATAGTGCAATTAATGTATTGTTTAGTGTTGTGTAGTGGCTTTGCTGGCATGCATCCCATTTTTTTGTTCACATGCTAAAATCGCCACTGGACAGGATTTAGCTACTTAAAATGAAATGTATCTTGAGGAGTACTTACTTCTAATTAATGTGTACTTATATAGTACATTACCCATCCTGACAACCTGGCCCTCCTTTTAAAGCTTCTGGAAGCACCATCCAAATGAGAAAATAAACACACTAGTATACCAAAAAGTACATGTAATATCTGGATAAGTACAATGTAATTACTAGGTGTTACCTGGGATTTAGCTAATTAAAATGAAGTGTATCTTGAGGTATACTTGGAATTATTGGGGCGGCAGGTAGCCTAGTGGTTAGAGTGTTGGGCCCGTAACTGAAAGGTTGCTGGATCGAATCCCGAGCTGACAAGGTATAAATCTGTCGTTCTGCCCCTGAACAAGGCAGCTAACCCACTGTTCCTAGGCCGTCATTGTAAATAAGAATTTGTTCTTAACTGACTTGCCTAGTAAAATAAAGGTTAAAGAAAAAAAAAAAATTGTGTACCTAAAGTGGCTTACCCATTCTTACAATCCAATCATCAGCTTCTGAAAGAGTAATAAAATAAACACACTAATAAACCAGAGTACATATCAGTAATATATGCATAATTACACGTTGTTACACAGGATTTAGCTATTTAAAGTGAAGTGTAACTTTATAATTACCTATGAGCAATTTCTATATCATTACGTATTATTCATTACCAAGTGAAAATACCTAAACAAAAGATGAACTTCTACTTTTGTATATTTAACTAGGCAAGTAATTTAAGAACAAAATCTTATTTACAATGACGGCCTACCTACAGGGTCAGCCCCTGTAGCGGATTAGGGTTAAGTGCCTTGCTCAAGGACACATCGACAGGTTTTTCACCTTGTTGGCTCGGGGATTCAAAACAACGACCTTTCGGTTACTGGCCCAACGCTCTAACCGCTAGGCTACCTGCCGCCCCAACTTTATTGGAACATATAAAAAGACCTTACATTTCTTACAAGATAATAAGGACTTTTATTGTTAGATGAATAATTAGAATAGAATAATTAGATTGAACAAAGATATAGGCCTACTAAATAACATTAAAATAACTATTCTAGTGGTGACTTAAGTCTGTAGCCTATAGTAGGGTGAGTAGCCTAGATAGCAAATTTTCTTCCCTTTTTAACATCAACAATGGAGTAACTATGGAAATCGACAATTCTGTCTCTGACTGTCTTCATCTGTTTCTTTTTTGCAAGCAATTGCCCTTCCTGGAGTCTGAGACCTTGTGAGAATCTGTGGTAGAGAACTTGGTCTGCCATGTAGCATGCTTCTGTCTATAACATAAGCTGCTCAGTATGAGTAAATAATACTTTCTACTTTCTATCTTTTTTTTAAGATATCATGAAGAACTACAAATGTGTTGCTACTGCTCTCTACTTTCTGGAGGACGATCGTGCCATACTAACTCTCTCTGACTCTGAAAATGAATCAGACGATGAGGAAATCCCTGATTTATTTGAACCAGACATGAGTCTTCTGATGACAGTGATGGGGAAGAAACAGCAATCAACAGTGTTGTTGTTACGGAATATGTTGACCAATATGTTGACCAAGTTTTGAAATCAGTGGAATGCCCGGAGGAAGCAGAGTATGATAGCTAGGGAGATGGAGAAGGTTATGGCGTTTGATTGCAAATATAGGGAGTGTGCGGGAAAATTGGAAAAACCTCCTTCAGCTTGAATAACTTTTATTTTTGGAATTACTTTTTCTAATGTGATGTGACTTTTAATGTACATAAGATTCTCTCCAGGCTTCCATGAAATAGCTTGACTATATAAGGCTTCCATGAGATAGCTTGACTATATAAGGCTTCCATGAGACTCTTTGTGCACGGGCTCTCTTACTCCATATTTTGTATGCTGTGCGACCAGCTCCCTTGTTGCATCAAGTGTTCAATAAAAGTAGTACCTTGATTGGTTATTGACCTTGCCTCTCCTCATTATTGATTAAAGGTAGAATTTGCACGACAGGAGTCGAAAATAGAACACAGAAGGCTGTTGTATAAAACACCTGTCTCCGGATTACATCTTCAAACTAAGGGCAACCATGGTATCCGTGACAGAGAGGGAGAAGTGTTCATTTTTTGGTACCCTTCCCCAGATCTGTGCCTTGAGCTCTACAGACAATTCCTTCGACCTCATGGATTTGTTTGCTCTGACATGCACTGTCAACTGTGGGACCTTATATAGACAGCTGTGTGCCTTTCCAAATCATGTCCAATCAATTGAATTTACCACAGGTGGACTCCAATCAAGTTGTAGAAACATCTCAAGGATGATTAATGGAAACTGGATGCATCTGAGCTCAATTTCGAGTCTCATAGCAAAGGGTCTGAATACTTATGTAAATAAGGTATTTCTGTTTCTGTTTTTTTATTCATTTGCAAACATTTTTTGCTTTGTCATTATGGGGTATTGTGTGTAGATTGATGAGGATTTTTGTTTCATTTGATACATTTTAGAATAAGGCTGTAACCTTAACAAAATGTGGGAAAAGTCAAGGGGTCTGAAACCATTATTCAACCAATTTTAATAGCCTTACACTTTGATAAGGACGAATGACTATTAAACAATTTTAACAATCACTTTTATTAATGTGTCTAAACATGTTTTTATTGATGGTTAAAGTAATTGACCCATTGTCAAATACAATGTTAAATGATTGAACAATTTGAAGTTTTTTGTTTTTTTATGTGAACGGTTTGTGAACCCGTTTTTGCCATTGGGCCTGGGCATCAGACTCCAGAGCCCTTTATTGCAGAGTTGTGTCAATGAGGTGGTCGGTTTTCAATTGTTTCAAAATTTGTAACAAGCATGGTAACAAGCATTCGTTGTTACATCCCTGTAATTACAGACTGCAATTACCACCAGTTGTATTTTGTTATTACAGTGTAACTATTAAATTGTATTACAATACTTGTTACAGTGTTATCGTGGTTAGTAATGGATTTAATTTGTGTGCAGGTGGTTTTCCTGACAATTAACATGTTTACAAGGAGACCCGTAGAGACATAATAGTCCCAGATTATGTTTCTCAATGTGGCAATGCATGACGTCTGCCATTTTGTGTTTGTGTGATGATGTACAGTACTAAATTACAGAAACCAACCATAATCTATGTCCAGGGTTGTGAGGGTGAGGGTTTACTTCTTGTACACACTGACCATTGATTTAACAACACCAGTGTCAATATATCCTCCGAACAGTGGCTTCTCGGGCATTATCACTTTTATACAACGGGTTACCAACATAATCAAATAATGATTTACGTTTGTATTTATTAAGGGGGGTCCAGCAACATTAAGACAATTACATACAGTTTAAAATATTACATTTCATAACACTTTACCTGACACGTTTAATGTGTTCCCTCAGGCCACTACTTACAATACAAAATCCATGTGTACATGTGTGTAGAATGCGTGTCTTATCATGTGTATGGTTGTCTGTGCCTGTGTGTGTCTCTTCACAGTCCCTGCTGTTCCATAATGTATATTTTTATCCATTTTTTAAAAATCAGATTGTATTGCTTGCATCGGTTATCTGATGTGGAATAGAGTTTGATGTAGCCATGGCTCTATGTAGTACTGTGCGCCTACCATAGTCTGTTCTGGACTTGGGGATTGTGAAGACAACTTTGGTGGCATGTCATGTGGGGTATGCATGGGTGTCTGAGCTGTGTGCTAGTAGTTTAAAAACAGACACCTCGGTGCATTCAGCATGTCAACACTTCTTACAAATCCAGCGTTACTCCATGCAGTTTAGCCTCCTCAACTTGCTCAATTTCCACATTCTATATTACAATATTCAGTTTAGGTTTAGGGTTTAGTGAATGATTTGTCCCAAATACAATGCTCTTAGTTTTTTAAATATTTAGGACTCATGTATTCTTTGCCACCCATTCTGAAACTAACTGCAGCTCTTTGTTAAGTGTATAGTGTTGAGTCATCCTTTACTCTCGGTCAGTGGCATGTCATTAGTAAAGATTGATAAAAGTAAGGGGCATAGACAGCTGCATTGGAGAATTCCTGATTCTACCTGGATTATGTTGGAGAGGCTTCCATTAAAGAACACCCTCTGTGTTCTGTTAGACAGGTAACTCTTCATTCATTTATTCCATTAGCAGACTATGATCGATAATGTCAAAAACAGCACTGAAGTCTAACAAAACAGCTCCCACAATCTATCATACATTTCTCTCAGCCAATCAGCACTCCTTTGTTTAAGTGCTTGTTGAATATCCTTCCCTATAAGCATGCTGAAAGTTGTCAATTTTTTTACAGTAAAATTGCATTGTATCTGGTCAAACACAATTCTTTACTGAGTTGCCTAGTTAAATAAAGGTTCAATAAAAAGAAATAAAAAAAACACAATTACTTCCAAATGTTTACTAGTACCAGGCTGATTGGTCGGCTATTTGAGCCAGTAAAGACGGCTTTACTATACTTGGGTAGCGGAATTACTTTTGCTTCACTCCAGGCCTGAGGGCACACACTTTCTAGTAGGCTTAGATTTAAGATGTGGCAAATAGGAGTGGCAATATCCTCAGTAATTTTCCATCCAAGTTGTCAGACCCCAGTGGCTTGTCAATGTTGATAGACAGCAATCATTTTTTCACTTCTTTCACACTCACTTTATGGAATTAAAAATTACAATGCTTGTCTTTCATAATTTCAACAGGTATACTTGAATGTGTAGTGTCAGCGTTTGTTGCTGGAATGTCATGCCTAAGTTTTCTAATCTTGCCAATGAAAGAAATTATTAAAGTAATTAGCAATATCAGTGGGTTTTGTGATGAATGAGCCATGTGATTCAATGAATGATGGAGCTGAGTTTCATTTAAGGTGCTCCAAAGCTTTTTACTATAACTTGTTATGTCATTTATATTTGTTTCATACAGTAGTGTAGTTTCTTCTTCTTTTTAATCAGTTTAGTCACATGATTTCTCCATTTGCAGTATGTTTGGTAATTAGTTGTGCAGCCAGACTTATTTTCTATTCCTTTTATCTCATCTCTCTCAACCATACAATTTTTCAATTCTTCATCAATCCATGGCAATTTAACCATTTTTACAGTAATTTTCTTAATGGGTACATGCTTATTAGTAACTGGAATAATCAATTTCATAAATGTGTCAAGTGCAGTGTCTGGTTGCTTCATATTACACAACACAGACCAACTAATATTTTGTACATCAACAACATAGGAATCACTACAAAACATATTGTATGACCTCAAATATTATATTAGGCCCAGCCTTTGGAACCACTACATCCAATGGATTTGGATACTGCTTTAAAGCAAATTTATGCAGCATTATGATGATTTCATTACTTTGCTTTTTGTAGGTTGACTGATAACCTGAACCAGGTTGCAGGCACTAGTTACAGTTGGAAGCTTTCTCTTGAGTGGGCAGCCTGATGAAAGCCTGTCAATATTTATATCACCCAGAAAATATACCTCTCTGTTGATATCACATACATTATAAAGCATTTCACACATGTTATCCAGATACTGACTGTTAGCACTTAGTGGTCTATAGCAGCTTCCCACCAGAATGGGCTTTAGGTGAGGCAGATTAACCTGTAGCCATTTTACGTCAACAGTATTGCAATCAAACGCCAGTATTTAACATGAGATCCTCTCTAAGCTTTACAGGAATGTGGTCCGGAGTATAAATGGCAACACCTCCACCTTTAGCATTTCTATATGTGTTATAACCATGTATTGCTACCAATGTATCATCAAATGTATTATCTAAGTGAGTTTCAGAAATTGTCAGATTATGAATGTCATCTGTTACTAGCAAATTATTGATTTCATGAACCTTGTTTTCTTAAGCTACATTTGTTAACGTGGGCTTTTTTAGCACTTTTCTGGGATGCTTGATTGCTTTGATTGCTTTACTGTGAAGCTTAGCAGAAGTAGACATGCTCATGTTATTTATGTTAGTGCAGGGTGAGCTGCACACAGTGAACTTACTACTACTCTGGTTTATAGACACATGATTAGTGTATACAATAGCTGTAGGATCAGCAGAGACAGGGCAGTTATAGGGACATAAATTAGGTTACTTACATTGTGTCTTCCAATGCCCCTGGGATAATGTACATTTGCTGAAGCATTTTGACAGCTCAGCGAAACAATGGTAGGGATTAACTGAGCAGGGCTTGGGTCATTGATAAGTAATTGTCTCAACGCAGCTTTATAATGCTGTGAAAGCATCCAGGAACCCAAATGATTTGGGTGGATCCCATCCTTCTTATAAAATGAGCTTTGTTTGCAGAAGGTATCAAAATTGCCAATAAATGTTACACCCACAGAGCTGCAATAGTCTCATAGCCAGTTATGGAGGGCTAAAAGTCTGCTGAAATGTTCATTGCCACAATTTAGGGAGGGCAGGGGGACAGATATTATGGGGCATTTGTTGGTGTCAAGCAGAGACCCAATCAGTTCTTTAAAATCCATCTTCAGCTGTTCTGAGCTGCCCTTCATAATGTCATTGAATCCCACATGAACTATGATAGACTATATTTCCTGATGCTGGTTTAAAATGTTTGGGAGCAGCTTGTTGATGTCCTGTACTCGTGTTCCTGTAATGCACAAAGTATTTGCTCCAGGGACTGAGACATTTCTCACCATTGAACTGCCCAATGCAATGTCCAACGAAGGGGATGGAGAAATCCACCCATACCCTTAACACAATTTGTTGAACCTTTCATGAGCCCAAGAGAAGCAGGATAACGTACGCCCACTGCTCCTGCAGATAGGTCCAAACCTTCCACAGCAGGCAGTACCCTGTCAAATCCAAAGAGAGGGAAAGGAGCCAAACTCATTAAAAATGTTATTTTGATACATTTATTAATACTATTTCATCCTTCCACAAGATATACACACACCGGTCAAAAGTTTGGGACAGCTATTACTCATTAATTTCTTTTAGACTAGCAATTGGTTTTCAATAGCAGAGATTTGTATAAACCTTGCTGTCTTTATCTCCGACATTTGAAACATTGCTTCAGTGTTGAAATTCGATCTTCAGCTGTCCCATAGTAATAAACGTGTAGGGGTCAGGAGTCAGGATGAGACAGACAGGCAGGAAGCTTTCCTCAGCCAGTCGAAAACATGTAACAGCATGAATTTTATGGATATATACAAAGAAATGTCAATAGAAAACAGGCAAAAATAAATTAAGAGAAGCTAGTTTGCAGTCTTTCCAGCTTCCATTTGAAGTGATTGTGTTAGCTTTGTTGTTGGCTAGCTCCTGTGAACGACAGTGTCCTGGCGAGAGAACACATTTTCTATGCTTGGTGAAATCGCTAGTTGGCTAGCTAGCAAGCAAGGGATAAGAACGAACGACTGGGTCACGTCCATAGATACAGAACAAAAATAGGACTGAGTACCTCTAATAAATACACGGAACGAGACCCGTAATAACTACATGGGATGAGACCAGAAATCACAAGCGCACAATTCACGCAGCATGAAACAACAAAGCACAGATACTCACAGGCCCAACGGACATTGACAGAATAATCTACCAAAAAGGGAGACAGTGGGAATGGCCCGTCCGACACTGCCACAGCTCCGACCTGCACCGCGTTCCTGCGGTCGTCGTCAGGGGGAGGGTACTGTCACACGGCCTGTGAGTACATGTGCTTGTTATTTTGGCTTTTGTGCTGCGTCTAATGTGCCAATGTGATTACGGGTCTCGTCCAGAGTCATATTATGCACTTGCTATTTCAGGTCTTGTCACGTGTATTTATTACGGGTCTCGCTCCGTGTACTTATTTGAGTTTTACTTCGCACTTTTGTTTGGGTCACAGTCCTGTGGTTTTGTATGCAAGTTTGTTTTAGGCTTCATCCCAGTTACATGTGTACTTGTAATTTGGGTAGAACTAAAAAAAACTTTAGCTGGTGGTAATTTGTGGAACAGACACCGGCTGGGATGCGGTTTTAACTAATCAGCGTCCAGGATTAGACCCACCTGTTGTATAATCTTCACCGATCGTGTCTAGGTATTTCCATGCTTTAGAAAATATCCTTGACCTATAGTGACACAATGATTGATTAATAGATAGGCACTTTATTGATCCCGAGGGGAAATTACTTTGTCAAGCAGCTACGAAAAACACAGGGCAGGAGCAAAATGCCAGAACGAAATACACAAAAGACAGATACACAATACATGATACATAGTGCGGCAGTATGAAAATGTATAAAAATACAAGAAGTCTGGAGTGCAAAATCTATAAAAAGGCATTGCATAGTATGAGTGAATGGCTGAATATGCACTCTATACATTGTTACAGAGTGTTAGGTGAAATAAATTAACAAATATTGCAAGTTGATATAAATAAATATTTTCATGGTTAAATGAACTGTACAGGTAAATGACAGGAAGATATACTTAAATAGCTAAATGCGCATATGATATAATTTAGGGTAATAATAATTCCCTTAAAATACAGTCCTTCGTACAAGGTATAATTACAGATAAATGCACCATTGCACATTCGATATACTAAATGCAATGAAAAAAGATACTACTGACAGGATAGTAATATGCAGTCCTGAGTGAATGACTATGGAAGTTCAGTCCAAGAATGGCTTACAATATTAAATGTGATATAACAACTGTACATGAATATGTATATACAGTCCTGAATGAATGAGTTCTGAATGAATAAGTCCTGAGTGAATGAGTGATTACAGACCAGAGAATTACTCACGGATGGATGGATGCCTAATTTTTAAACTAGGTCCTAACACCCCAACAGTTCCAGGTCAATGTTGCCGACGGCACGGCACCCTGGTGAGGCATTAAATAGCCTAATAGCCGCCAGCAGGAAGGACCTCCAGTAGCGCTCTCTGGCACACTGTGGTGGGATCAGTCTGTGACTGAAGGTGCTCCTCTGTATCATAACCAATGCAGGAGGACAGATGCTTGACTAAATGCATTATATACTTGTGCTCCACTACAGAGTACACAAAGTGCCAAAATCTGTCAACTCCCACAGCATCACCACAAGTGTTCCCATTTAGGACCCATTAGGCCAGAGCACTGGTGGGCACAGACAGAACGGTCGGTCCAGTGAGCATGTGCTGTAAGTGAAATGGTTGTCCAGGGACAGACAGTCACACACAGTGTGACTCAACCATCAGTAGTGGCAGGAATGCCGCAATACCTTATGGTCCAAGTCCAGTGCCAAGTGCTTACTCGCTCACTCTTGGAACATTTGATTTATTCTTCGCTACATCACTCTTAATTTGCCTTTATGTCTAGGCACATAATTAATGTTGGCCATCAAATCAATCTCTCGTGTGGATGTGTTCAATGGGACGTGGGGTAGGGGAATAAGTGGTACGCCTAAACGTCCTTGTTTGATCCATGTCAAGTAGACGTTTTGGTGTTACGTGCTATTAGCAAACATGATTGGCTTGTCAGTGCCTGTCGGTCTTGCTGGATTAGAATAGCTGTCAGTTATTGTAACTGGCCATAATGATTATCAGAAATGAGCTAGGGAAGGTAGAGAGAGAGGGAGAGGTCCCTGGGTAAGATACATTTTTGATGGAACTCTTGATAAAAGGGAACTGCAACCAGAGCCAATTCATTAATACCGTGAATTATTTACCTCCCACATTTAACTCCAGAATAACTCATCAGTTTAGCTGACCCCTGACCTCTGGGAGCATCCCTCACCTGAAGTGAAATACAGACGTGCTCAAATTTGTTGGTACCCCTCCACAAAAAACTAAGAATGCAAAAATGTTTCTGAAATAACTTCAAACTGGCAAACATAATTGGCATCCACCATTGTTTATTCCATATTTAATAGAAATCAGACTTTTCTTTTGGTTTTTTATTCAACATAATATTGTAAATAATAAAACAAATGAAAATGGCAAGGACATAAATGATGGGACCCTCAACCTAATATTTTGTTGCACAACCTTTAGAGGCAATCACTGCAATCAAATGTTTTCTGCAGCTCTCAATGAGACTTCAGGTAGTTTGGCCCACTCATCCTGAGCAAACTGCTTCAGCTGTCTCAGGTTTGATGGGTGCCTTCTCCAGACTGCAAGTTTCAGCTCTTTCCATAGATGTTCGATAGGATTCAGATCAGGACTCATAGACGGCCACTTCAGAATAGTCCAATGTTTTGTTCTTATTCATTTTTGGGTGCTTTTAGCTGTGTGTTTTGGGTTATTACATTTTGGGTTATTACATTACGTTTCGCTCCAGAATGCCTTCATAGTCTTGAGATTTCATTGTGCCATGCACATATTCAAGGATTGTGGCATGTCAATGTGCATTTTAGAAAATTCCAGTCTGGCTTTGTTATGTTTTCTTTCAAAAGTGTCAAAAGTGTAGTCCTCCTGAGTCTTCTTCCATGGAGCCCACGTTTGCTCAAAAAGCGACAGATGGTGCGATCAGAAACTGACGTACCTTCACCTTGGTCCTTCTGTTCAATCTGGGGTCGATTTTCCACTTGCGGCCACACCCAGGAAGGTTGGCTATAGTTCCATGGACCTTAAATGTATTAATAATATTTGCAACTGTTGTCACAGGAACAACAGGAACATCAACCTGCTTGGAGATTACCTTTACAATGCCTATTATTTGCTTTCTGATCTCCTCAGACAACTCTCTCCTTTGCTTTCTCTGGTCCATGTTCAGTGTGGTGTACACAATGATACCAAACAGCACAGTGACTACTTTTCTCCATTTAAATAGGCTGAATGACTGATTACAAGATCCAGATGTTAGCTAACTGTACCTGTGCTGCTAGTGCTCTATGCTAGGGATTTACACCGGTAATCGGGATCCTTGGGACTGTCCTGGTACTACTCTTCACATTTCCCGAAAAAAATGTATGACAAGACCCGGGAAATTTTGAAAAACATCCCCTAATGTTGCACTAATGCAATTCCACATAATACACAACATGAGCAGCAGCAGATTTACAAAAAATAAAATAGCACATTATCTAAACAGGTTGGCACATGAATGCCTTTAGTCTAGCTTATTTACTTCACACAAAGTCGCCATAAATTCAAAGCACATGCATAATTGACACTCCTGGACTGCACATGAGACCCAAATGCAGTTTAGAGTTCCCATCAGAACTGAAAATTCGATCCAGGTCCGACCTAACCTGGTGAGCTGAAGCTCTAGCCAAGGCCTGGTTCAACATAAAATAAATGAAATTAGCCTGAACCTGGAAAAAATGCCAGATTTCAAGAAAACAGGATATATTGATTTAATCTGGTGTTGAGAACAACGCGGCGGAGGGCGGTGGCAGTGGAGTGAGGTGAAGAGGAAACCGCCATTGGGCCTATCCAAAGTGCAGTGAGAAGAAAATTAAATTGATCATAACTAAGATGAGTTATGAAAATATTGGAATAAAGTAGGCTAATGCAATTGAAGGCATGTATCAAATTGTTGTTTATACTGAAACGCCCAAAGTCATATCCAACTGTTACACTAATTTAAAACAATAGTCGTGTGTGGTCACCTAGATCATCATTTCAGCACAGTTATGATTGGTGGTACTTTGAGAAAGGTGTGGAGGACTCCTCTAGATAATCAATCAATGTCCGATTTGTTTTCACTGAATCTCTCTTTGGATATTTGGTAACAATTAGGCTGGGGAAATGTTAGCTAAGTTGAGGTAAGTACTAATGATCATCTTTATTCTAGTTTGCGCATATATTAGCTGATCAGAACATTTTGCTATCATGTTTTACAAGTCTGCTTGTTCTTCACTCGTGTAGTAGCCTGTCATACTCCCGACCAAAAACCTGTGACTTGTCTCATAATCAATCAATGTTTCACCAAAACTCTATCTATATATTTTGTTGATTGGAAGTGTTAGTTCATTTATTCGTTTGCTTATCTATCACTGATCAGAAACATTTAGCATGCAATAATGTAGCCTAAATCAAATGTAGCCTGTTATATATGTATTGTTCTGATCTATTAATATATGAGCAAACTAGAATAAAGACTATCATTAGCACTCACCTCAACATAGCTAACATTTCCCCAGTCTAATTGTTACCAAATATCCAAACGGAGATTCAGTGAAAACTACAAATATGACATTGATTGATTTATCTAGAAGAGTCCCCCACGCTTGTCTCAAAGTAGTGCGGTGGCGCTGTCCCAATATAGCCTTAAATAGAGCCTATGCTATTTTTCTATTTTCCCAATCTCACTGAAACCCAAAATCTTGACTCCTCTCACATGAATATTCCTATCTTTATTATGTAATCCATACAATAGGTTCCATTATCAAAGCACGTCTCGCCTATGCACGTCACAATATCGCTATAACATTTCCCCCGCGTCTCTGTGCTGTTTCGTATTGCTGCCCATATGAGAGCTTCGGTAGAGAATGTGTGATCAACAAACGGTATGAGAGTAGATACTTGTTAAGCTACTGTACCTTGATATTTAAACAATTCCGTCTCTTCATCTCCCCGTTATTAATGATTTGCTATATGTATCATCATCAACTCGATATTGCCAAATATGACCTATTCTGTCATCCGTTGGAGGTTATCTCGCAAGCTTCGCATCTTTGGTCACTGGAACTTTGTTTGACTACGGTTACAACGTGTGTATGATTCGACAACGCTATAGCCTACTCCGGGTGCGCTCTGTGCGCCCTGGAGCGCGCTGTGTGGAGGATACAGAAGCCTAGGCCTACTGGTGAAATTAGCTGAATTAATTGAGGCGTATGATAATGCACGGAATTTATGAACGGCCTGTTTCGCAATTCACAACAACATAATTGGCGATGAAAGTTAATCATTACTAAATATCCGTTGCACTTGCTGTGAAATCTTTAAATAGTGCCGCAGCGATAATCTTATTTTGGGAGAACCCTGGCATAGTGACCATATCTTAGTTTTAAACACTTTAAATGCCTACTTCCGATTTTTTTTTTATTTCCGGTATTGTACTTATTCCCTACTCTGTGCTCTTTTTTAATCCCTTCTCCCTACTCTGTGCTCTTTTATGCTTGACCAAAGCCACCTTCATAATACGTTTGTTGTGTTTTGTCCCCATTTTTTACCTTTCCATTACGTTTCTTTAGACCATCAGGTTTATGCCAACTAAAGAATCCTTTCCCCACATTAGTTTCAAAACAGGACGAATGTTCTTTTTTTATGCACAATGGTTTCCCGCTGGTTTGGATGGGGGTTCTGTGTTGTATTTGTCCTTTGAAACGCATCAGTAAAGTAGGTTTTCTAATTAACCTCATTGCATATGCGTATTGAGGCTAGTGTGGCCTGAAACTAAACTGGTCTCTAATGTGTTTTCTATTTTATTAAGACCTAGTTCTATAGCCCAAAACACAGTACTGTAACTGCAAAGTTAGCCTTCAGTAAGCCTTTGCCAGAACTACACACAATGCATTTACAACATCCTAAAGTTTCCCTTTTAAAATGTCCAAACATTTACTCTCATTTGTTTCACTCCTTTGCACTATAAAACATACCATGTTATACATTTTAATGAAACATTAGCCTAATGATGAAATAGCAGCAAACGATCTGAACGTTATTGGCCCACTAACCAAGCTTTTTACTTCAGTCCCAAGGTTCTGTGCCCACCTCTTTTTTTCTCCCTCCTCCACGGTTTCCTTCCACAGTGTGCTCTCTCTAGTCTGACAGTCAAAATAACACATTTGATGACAGCTGCACATTTGCAGTGTCAATGAAAGCCCTGTAGCCAAAGACCTTGGGGGGAGACAGTTCCATCTATTATCTTGTTATCTCTTGTTAGGGAATTGAATTGGATGAGAGCGTCTATACAGTAATCATCCTTCCAGATTCTATACATTTTGTGTTTCAGTAAACGTCATGCAAACAACCTCCTTGGTAGACTAGCAGGGAATATTTGTCCCGGAATTGTTGAAGCGCACATTATTTGACATTCTATCAGTTTGTCAAGACGCAAAGGGACTAATATTTCCTCTAGCATGTCAGCCACGCTGGTAAGGAACAAAATAGAGAAGCGAATGAAAAGAATCATGTAAGTCGTTGTTAATGTGGAATGGGAAGTGTGTGGGTATGTATTGCATTCCAGTTGAACGCTATGTGCAATGAGGGGGCACTAGATAATCTTGACTCCAGCATACAGTATAGTGCAATTAACATGTCAAGTGACTCTGGCAAGTTGGAGTCATGGCTGGAATAATTGATAAGCACTGTAGCACAATAGCTAAGCAAGCCAATAGCTAAGCAAGCCTGAGTGTATGACTGATGTTTCAACATTGTTAACATTACAGAGAAATGGTGACAAAACATTGATCGATAATACTCAAACAAACAAGTAACATAACAGCTTGGGGGATGTTTATGGTTCATCATTTTGATTTATCTACTTTCTAAAAATCTGTACCACAAAATGATGGAAAAGGAATCTGTATTTCTTATTTTTTTAAGGTAACCTTGAGTGAAAGAGTGCTTTGCTGGAAAACAAACATTTTCGCACTAACCCTTGCTGTTCAATTGAAATTCACATGCAGAGTGGCCTATTTGTTTGAAGGTTGCTCCTATCAAACAACAGCTGAACAAAAGAAAACAGTGGCTGTGTTTGCCTGGCCTCTTGCTTTGCAGGATCATGACCCTGATCTCATTTGATGGTAAACATCTGTTTAACAGACCGGTTATTCGCGCCCAAACCTTTGCCACAGTGTTGCCTTGAATAAACAAACTGTGGCCAACACTATATTCCAAGCACTAAAAGTAATCTGTCCACAATGCATATTCAAAAGGTTTCACGTTAGACTCAACATCATATGCAGGACATGCGCAGGTCATGAAAATGGACCCAATCCATTTCTCCTTGATGCGAGATCCACATTCTTCCCATGAAAGGTAACAGGCTTGCTTCTTCCCCTTGAATATAAACCAATACTTTCCTCCTGAAGCTTAGGAGTAGGTAGACTAGGCACATCACACACAGACTGAGTTTACTTGACATTCCACAAACATCCCGGAAAGGAAAAGGAAAACCTAACAAAGCATGAGAGGGAATATGAGTGGCACCTGTCACGGATATGGGTCAAAGCATGAGAGAGATGCCTTGTGAGTGACATATGAGACCTGAGCACAACATCGATTGAGGCATGGCAAATGAAGACTGACACAGCAAAGTCAATATTCAGTGTGTGAGCCTGCTCTGTTTTCATTGGTCTGTCTGTCTGTTGCTGTTACGGTTGCTAATTCTACCGGTTCAAATGATTGGTCAAACAAACATATGAATGACGACAGCATGAATGGAAAAGTCATCACCAATTGCTGCTTTGCATACAAGGGGTAAATTGGTTCAAGTGTGCCTCAAAATATTTGCCTTTTAATCTATCAAACTACAGTTTTATGTTTCTCATATCATCCAACTGCTGCATATTTTGAAGCATAGAACTCACTCCTTTAGGGACTCAATCAGTAAACAGTTTGATGAATCTTGAGAATCTGATTTCCATGTCGCTACAGTACCTGAAATACAGACATGAATCTGAATGTTGCCAAAGTCAAATGCAATTAACTTGTCAGAGCTGTAGAGGAATTGCAAGTGGCCTGCTTTACTCTACTCCTACAATTATTATAAGCTGAGACAATAACAATGTCCTTATGGAAATGTAGCCATAATCATTTGTTGTAAATTCTTTCTTTTAATAGAATGTGAGAAGATTACATTGTTGATATACGTACATATATTTTTCAGTTTTTTCACAAGGTTATGAATTCTGACCTTGGTTGATAATTCTATAAGTGTTTGTGTTATCCAATAAGATCAGGGTTTAAATATCCACTCTTGGTAGTGCCCATGTTATAGTTGTAACACATAGGGCTGGTTTTCCAGACAAATCAAGTCAAATCAAATGTTATTACAGTGAAATGCTTATTTACAAGCAGGGGCGCCGTATGGGGGGGAAAAGTTAGGATGATTCTAAGGGCCTGTGACTGACAGGGGCCCTAAAATATTATTCCAGCATTAGATAAAAACATTTTGGAGCCCAATGTTATATATTTTCATGGGGCCCAAAATCCCTGGAGGCTCCCCTGTTTACAAGCCCTTAACCAACAATGCAGCTTAAAAAAAAAAGTGAAGTAAAAAAGAGAGAAGTTAAAAATAAAAATAACATAATTAAAGAGCAGCAGTAAAATAACAGTACAGAGTCAATGTGCGGGGGCACAGGTTAGTTGAGGTAATTGAGGTAATATGTACATGTAGGTAGAGCTAACGTGACTATGCATAGATAATAAACAGAGAGTAGCAGCAGGGGGGGACAGCGCAAATAGTCCGGGTAGTGATTTGATTAGCTGTTCAGGAGTCTTATGGCTTGGGGGTAGAAGCTGTTAAGAAGCCTTTTGGACCTAGATTTGGCACTCCGGTACCGCTTGCCGTGCAGTAGCAGAGAGATCAGTCTATTACTCAGGTGGCTGGAGTCTTTGACAACTTTTAGGGTCTTCTTCTGACACCGCCTGGTATAGAGGTTCTGGATAGCAGGAAGCTTGGCCCCAGTGATGTACTGGGCTGTACGCACTACCCTCTGTAATGCCTTGCGGTCGGAGGCAGAGCAGTTGCCATACCATGATAGTTTGTTGGTGATGTGGACACCAAGGAACTTGAAGCTCTCAACCTGCTCCACTACAGCCCCATCGATGAGAATGGGGGCATGCTCGGTCCTCTTTTTCCTGTAGTCCTTAATCATCTCCTTTGTCTTGATCACGTTGAATGAGAGGTTGTTATCCTGGCATCATATGGCCAGGTCTCTGACCTCCTCCCTATAGGCTGTCTCATTGTTGTCGGTGATCAGGCCTACCACTGTTGTGTCGTCGGCAAACTTAATGATGGTGTTGGAGTCGTTCCTGGCCATGCCGTCATGGGTGAACAGGGAGTATAGGAGGGGACTGAGCACGCACCCCTGTGGGGCCCCCGTGTTGAGGACCAGCGTGGCAGATGTGTTGTTACCTACCCTTACCACCTGGGGGCTTCCCGTCAGGAAGTCCAGGATCCAGTTGCAGAGGGAGGTGTTTAGTCCCAGGGTCCTTAGCTTAATGATGAGCTTTGAGGGCACTATGGTGTTGAATGCTGAGCTGTAGTCAATGAATAGCATTCTCACGTAGGTGTTCCTTTTGTCCAGGTGGGAAAGGGCAGTGTGGAGTGTAATAGAGATTGCATCATCTGTGGATCTGTTGGTGCGGTATGCAAATTGGAGTGGGTTTCTGGGATAATGGTGTCGGTAGTTGTTTAGGCAGGTTACGTTAGTGCGCTTGGGCACAGGGACTATGGTGGTCTGCTTGAAACATGTTGTTATTACAGACTCAGTCAGGGACAGGTTGAAAATGTCAGTGAAGACACTTGCCAGTTGGTCAGCGCTTGCTCAGATTACCCGTCCTGGTAATCCGTCTGGCCTTGTGAATGTTGACCTGTTTAAAGGTCTTACTCACATCGGCTACGGAGAGTGTGATTACACAGTTGTCCGGAACAGCTGATGCTCTCATGCATGCTTCATTGTTGCTTGCTTCAAAGCGAGCATAGAAGTAATTTATCTTGTCTGGTAGGCTCGTGTCACTGATTTCCTTTGTAGTCTGTAATAGTTTGCATGCCCTGCCACATCCGACAAGCGTCGGAGCCGGTGTAGTACGATTCAATCTTAGTCCTGTATTGGTGCTTTGCCCGTTTGATGGTTCCTCGGAGGGCATAGCGGGATTTCTTATAAGCGACCAGGTTGGAGTCCCGCTCCTTGAAAGCGACAGCTCTACCCTTTAGCTCAGTGCGGATGTTGCCTGTAATCCATGGCTTCTGGTTGGGTATTCAGTATGCTTTTTAGTCCAGAACTAAGCTTATTTGTTATGGGAATCCCCCGTCATTCAAACCCATAATTCTATTGATAACATTTTGTGTAGGTTTTCATGTCCTTTTAGTTTCATAAAATAAAAAAATTGTCAACAGCCTTTCACGTAAAATAAATGACTCTTATTTGAAAACAGATTTGAAATCAATATGCAATAAATTAAACATTGCCTTGTAAGTACAGTTGAAGTCGGAAGTTTACATACACTTACGTTGAAGTAATTAAAACATATTTTTCAACCACTACACAGATTTCATGTTAACAAACTATAGTTTTGGCAAGTCGGTTAGGACATCTACTTTGTGCATGACACAAGTCATTCTTCCCACAATTGTTTACAGACAGATTATTTCACTTATAATTCACTATATCACAATTCCAGTGGGTCAGAAGTTTACATACACTACGATGACTGTGCCTTTAAACAGCTTGGAAAATTCCAGAAAATGATGTCATGGCTTTAGAAACTTCTGATAAGCTAATTGACATCATTTGAGTCAATTGGAGGTGTATCTGTGGATGTATTTCAAGGCTTACCTTCAGACTCAGTGCCTCTTTGCTCGACATCATGGCAAAATCAAAAGAAATCAGCCACGACCTCAGAAAATATATTGTAGACCTCCACAAGTCTGGTTCATCCTTGGGAGCAATTTCTAAACGTCTGAAGGTACCACGTTCATCTGTACAAACAATAGTACACAAGTATAAACACCATGGGACCACGCAGCCGTCATCCCGCTCAGGAAGGAGACGCGTTCTGTCTCCTAGAGATGAACGTACTTTGGTGCGAAAAGTGCAAATCAATCCCAGAACAACAGCAAAGGACCTTGTGAATATGCTGGAGGAAACAGGTACAAAAGTATCTATATCCACAGTAAAACGAGTCCTATATTGACATAACCTGAAAGGCCGCTCAGCAAGGAAGAAGCCACTGCTCCAAAACTACCATTAAAAAGCCAGACTACGGTTTGCAACTGCACATGAGAGAGAAATGACCTCTGGTTTGATGAAACAAAAATAGAACTGTTTGGCCATAATGACCATCGTTATGTTTGGAGGAGAAAGGGGGAGGCTTGCAAACTGAAGAACACCATCCCAACCGTGAAGCACAGGGGTGGCAGCATCATGTTGTGGGGGTGCTTTGCTGCAGGAAGGACTGGTGCACTTCACAAAATAGATGGCATCATGAGGAAGGAAAATTATGTGGATATATTGAAGCAACATCTCAAGACATCAGCCAGGAAGTTAAAGTTTGGTCGCAAATGGGTCTTCCAAATGACCCCAGGCATACTTCCAAAGTTGTGGCAAAATGGCTTAAGGACAACAAAGTCAAGGTATTGGAGTGGCCATCACACAGCCCTAACCTCAATCCTATAGAAAATGTGTGGGCAGAACTGAAAAAGCGTGTGCGAGCCTACAAACCTGACTTAGTTACACAAGTTCTGTCAGGAGGAATGGGCCAAAATTCACTCAACTTATTGTGGGAAGCTTGTGGAAGGCTACCCGAAACATTTGACACAATTTAAAGGCAATGATAAAAAATTCTAATTGATATGTAAACTTCTGACCCACAGGGGATTTCATGAAAGTAAGAAAAACTGAAATAAATCATTCTCTCTACTCTACTTATTCTGACATTTCACATTCTTAAAATAAAGTGCTGATCCTAACTGACCTAAGACAGGGATTTATTACTAGGATTAAATGTCTGTCAGGAATTGTGAAAAACTGAGTTTAAATGTGGCTAAGGTATATGTAAACTTCCGACTTAAAAGGTTTTTGGGAAACAAGTGTTATTTGGAACCTTGTATTGACCACTAAGTTAGGTGTAACATCCTGGCCGAAGATGATTTAAATCATCCTAATACCATAGATCCTACTACACTACCCAAACAATATCAAGCACATTTTACTGTATTTCAGTGGCTGTGAGACTACAGTAGAGCATAAAAACAACATGCATCAGAGAAATAAAAGTGAGAATATGTCTACTACTAGGGTAAAATGATTATAAATATGATGTTATTGAGTTAGTGTAATGAGAATATGATGAAAGATGTGTCATCCAGAAAACACACACGCAATGAATGTTAAAGCCAATGTCAAACCCGAGCTCAGGCCAATCTGACATATACAGGGTTGGAGACTCCAACGGCAAATCTAATTTATATTTGATTGATTACTGCTCTGGCTACTTAATTGGGTGGGCAAGCAGGCTAATAACTGATGTAGATAGATAGGGCCCATTTCTTAGAGCCTCTCTGTATATGTCCTACTTGCCCTCATCTGGCTAAGGCCACTTATCTGTTGGAGTTGTATCCTCCGTAATTTGATTAAATTGAAAATCAGTTAATTCCATTCACAATTTTTAGGCACATGAAATCAGTTTTTACTCAATGAACTCTGAGGTCTTTTACATGACTTCCCTTCATGCCACATAATCTTCCGCCGGGTTTGTGAATGGCCTTTCCAGCAAAGAACCCTTGACCTTGTGATGCTTAAATCACGCTGGGAATTTACACAGGACAGAGAGCTGTTGGACCATATCTACACTGAACAAAAATATATACGCAACATGCAACAACTTTAAAGATTTTACTGAGTTACAGTTCATATAAGGACATTTTAATAAATAATTTGGCCCTAATCTATAGATTTCACATGACTGGGAATACAGATATGCATCTGTTGGTCACAGACAACTTTAAAAAAAAGGTAGGGGCGTGGATCAGAAAACTAGTCAGTATCTGGTGACCACCATTTGCCTCATGTAGCGTGACACATCTCCTTCTCATAGAGTTGATCAGGCTGTTGATTGTGGCCTGTGAAATGTTGTCCCACTCCTCTTCAATGGCTGTGCGAAGTTGCTGGATATTGGAGAGAACTGGAACACGCTGTTATATACGATAACCCAGATCATCCCAAACATGCTCAATGGGTGAAAAGTCCGGTGAGTATGCAGGCCATGGAAGAACTGGGACATCATAAACTTCCAGGAATTGTGTACATATCCTTGCAACATGGAGCTGTGCATTATCATGCTAAAACATGAGGTGATGGTGGCGGATGTGTGGCACGACAATGGGCCTCAGGATCTCATCACGGTATCTCTGTGCATTCAAATTGTTCTGCGGTTGTGAGGCCGGTTGGACGTACTGCCAATTTCTCTAAAACGACGTTGGAGGCGGCTTATGGTAGAGAAATTAACATTCAATTCTCTGGCAACAGCTCTGGTGGACATTTCTGCAGTCAGCATGCCAATTGCACGATCCCTCAAAACATGAGACATATGTGGCATTGTGTTGTGTGACAAAACTACACATTTTAGAGTGGCCTTTTATTGTCCCCAGCACAAGGTCCAACAGTGTAATGGTCATGCTGTTTAATCAGCTCCTTGATAGGCCACACCTGTCAGGTGGATGGATTATCTTGGCAAAATAAAAAATCTCACTAACAGGGATGTAAACAAATTTGTGCACAACATTTTAGAGAGATACACTTTTTGTGGGTATGAAACATGGGACCAACACTTGCATTTGTTGCGTTTATATTTTTGTTCAGTATAGATTCAGGATGCAATAGAGAGAGCCTGTTGGATGATAACCCCAGGTGAGACTGCTGCTAGGTAAATAGACTAAAGTACAAAAGCAGCTTCATTCCCCAATTGGCCGATCTGCCAGCCTGACCAATGGATGTCACGGTTGAATATCTAATTGAAATTGTATTTCTTAAGCGGAGTGATGGGTTTAGATAGTGATGCAACCGAGCTGAAACACTTACCAATACATTGGGGAAGCTTAAAGGGATAGTTAATTGTGAAATCATTATTTGTCTAACGTTTTGACCTCGAAAGTAGTCGAGATGAGTCCACGTCCCATGTTTTTATTCCCCAATCCTAAATGAATGAAAAAGAAAGCCATCGAATAAAATTAGGAATTCAGACGTGTCTTTCTTTCCCATTCATTGAGGCATAGCTGGATCTACACAACAGATGGCATGTGACAAGGATTAATTTCACTTACGAGGTGTGAAAGCATCTGACACACTTTGATAAGTCCTCTTATCAAAAGAGCCAATCTCTGTCCTCTTTAAAGTGAACTCTGGGGTAAAAAAAGCTAAATAACGTGGTTCTCTTTGAATTCACACTGCCTTTGCCTTTGAATGAGGACTGAACCCTTGGTGGGAGTCCTCTGCATTCACATTGCTATGTTTAGAAAAAGGAACCAAGATTTCAACATTCACTCAATGCACTCTTGGTTTCTATATAGTGCAGGACAAGCCATTCCATCAGAATGTGTTATCGGACAGCTAGATATAACTATTTACATTTTCGAAGCTAATAGATTGCATTTAGTTAAAAGATTAGACATAATAATTGTAATCAGAAGATACTAATAACATGTACAATGGGGAGAACAAGTATTTGATACACTGCCGATTTTGCAGGTTTTCCTACTTACAAAGCATGTAGAGGTCTGTAATTTTTGTCATAGGTACACTTCAACTGTGAGAGACGGAATCTAAAACAGAAATAATTAAATAATTAATTTGCATTTTATTGCATGACATAAGTATTTGATCACCTACCAACCAGTAAGAATTCCGGCTCTCACAGACCTGTTAGTTTTTCTTTAAGAAGCCCTCCTGTTCTCCACTCATTACCTGTATTAACTGCACCTGTTTGAACTCGTTACCTGTATAAAAGACACCTGTCCACACACTCAATCAAAGAGACTCCAACCTCTCCACAATGGCCAAGACCAGAGAGCTGTGTAAGGACATCAGGGATAAAATTGTAGACCTGCACAAGGCTGGGATGGGCTACAGGACAATAGGCAAGCAGCTTGGTGAGAAGGCAACAACTGTTGGCGCAATTATTAGAAAATGGAAGAAGTTCAAGATGACGGTCAATCTCCCTCGGTCTGGGGCACCATGCAAGATCTCACCTCGTGGGGCATCAATGATCATGAGGAAGGTGAGGGATCAGCCCAGAACTACACGGCAGGACCTGGTCAATGACCTGAAGAGAGCTGGGACCACAGTCTCAAAGAAAACCATTAGTAACACACTACGCCGTCATGGATTAAAATCCTGCAGCGCACGCAAGGTCCCCCTGCTCAAGCCAGTGCATGTCCAGGCCCGTCTGAAGTTTGCCAATTACCATCTGGATGATCCAGAGGAGGAATGGGAGAAGGTCTTGTGGTCTGATGAGACAAAAATAGAGCTTTTTGGTCTAAACTCCACTCGCCGTGTTTGGAGGAAGAAGAAGGATGAGTACAAGCCCAAGAACACCATCCCAACCGTGAAGCATGGAGGTGGAAACATCATTCTTTCGGGATGCTTTTCTGCAAAGGGGACAGGACGACTGCACCGTATTGAGGGGAGGATGGATGGGGTCATGTATCGCGAGATCTTGGCCAACAACCTCATTCCCTCGGTGAGAGCATTGAAGATGGGTCGTGGCTGGGTCTTCCAGCATGACAACGACCCGAAGCACACAGCCAGGGCAACTAAGGAGTGGCTCCGTAAGAAGCATCTCAAGGTCCTGGAGTGGCCTAGCCAGTCTCCAGACCTGAACCCAATAGAAAATCTTTGGAGGGAGCTGAAAGTCCGTATTGCCCAGCGACAGCCCCGAAACCTGAAGGATCTGGAGAAGGTCTGTATGGAGGAGTGGGCCAAAATCCCTGCTGCAGTGTGTGCAAACCTGGTCAAGAACTACAGGAAACGTACGATCTCTGTAATTGCAAACAAAGGTTTCTGTACCAAATATTAAGTTCTGCTTTTCTGATGTATCAAATACTTATGTCATGCAATAAAATGCAAATGAATTACTTAAAAATCATACAATGTGATTTTCTGGATTTTTGTTTTAGATTCCGTCACTCACAGTTGAAGAGTACCTCTGATAAAAATTACAGACTTCTACATGCTTTGTAAGTGGGAAAACCTGCAAAATCGGCAGTGTATCAAATACTTGTTCTCCCCACTGTAAGTATTATTTGTTACAGAATAAATAGCAGAAAAATAACAGCAGATTAAGTAATGCTGTAATAGAAAACCACAGTCTGAGTCATAATACCGTAAAACCTAGCGGTCAAACAGGGAAATAGTTCCAATAGTTTTTCTACCATTCAGACCCCGTTTTTGTAAAAAAAATATACATTTTTTGGGGTATTTTACCCGCTTTTTCTCCCCAATTTCAATCTTGCCTCATCGCAACAACTCTGCAACTCCCCAACGGGAGGCGAAGGTCGAGTCATGCGTCCTCCGAAACATGACCCGCAAAATCGCACTTCTCAACACCCGCCCACTTAACCCGCCCGGCCCGCCACAAGGAGTCTGTGGAGCACGATGAGCCAAGGAAAAAGCCCCCCCCATCCAAAACCTCCCCTAACCAGGATGACGCTGTGCCAATTGTGCTCCACCCTATGGGACTCCCGATCACGGCCGGTTGTAATACAGCCCAGGATTGAACCTGGGTCTGTAGTGACGCCTCTAGCACTGTGATGCTGTGCCTTAGACCGCTGCACCACTTGTTTTTCATGGTCTGAGAGTCCTTTGGGTGCCTTTTGGCAAACTCGTCATGTGCCTTTTACTGAGGAGTGGCTTCTGTCTGGCCACTCTACCATAAAGGCCTGATTGGTGGAGTGCTGTAGAGATGGTTGTCTTTCTTGAAGGTTCTCCCATCTCCACAGAGGAACTCTAGAGCTCTGTCAGAGTGACCATAGGGTTCTTGGTCACCTCCCTGACCAAGGCCCTTCATCCCGGATTGCTCAGTTTGGCCAGGCGGACAGCTCTAGGAAAAGTCTTGGTGGTTCCAAACTTCTTCCATTTAAGAATGATGGATGCCACTGTGGTCTTGGGGACCTTCAATGCTGCAGAAATGTGTTAGTAAACTTCCTCAGATCTACAGACAATTCCTTCAACCTCATTGCTTGGTTTCTGCTCTGACATGCACTGTCAAATGTGTGCCCTTATATAGACAGGTGTGTGCCTTTCCAAATCATGTCCAATCAATTGAATTTACCACAGGTGGACTCCAATCAAGTTGTAGAAACATCTCAAGGATGATCAATGGAAACAGGATGCAACTGAGCTCAATTTCGAGTCTCATAGCAAAGGGGTTTTATTTTTAATCAATTTGCTAAAATGTCTAAATATCTCTTTTCGTTTGTCATTATGTGGTATTGTGTGTAGATTGATGATGACAAAAAGTAATATAATATATTTTAGAATAAGGCTGTAACGTAACAAAATGTGCAAAAAGGTAAGTGGTCTGAATACTTTCCAAATGGACTGTAATTTGCCTGTATTTACCCCTCCTTCCACACACAAAAATGAAATGTGAATTAGCTGCTAATGTGCCAATCATAAAGAACTACAAAGCCAAATTGAGGCAAAGGTAAGAATCTCTGAATTAACTATCTAATATTAGCTACATTTAGTATACTGAACAAAAATATAAACGCAGTTTTGGTCCCATGTTTCATAAGCTGAAATAAAAGATCCCAGAAATGTGTTTACCTCCCTGTTAGTGAGCATTTCTCTTTTGCCAAGATAATCCATCCACTTGACAGGTTTGGCATATCTGGTGCACCTTGTGCTGAGGACAATAAAAGGCCACTCTAAAATGTGCAGTTTTGTCACACAACACAATGCCACAGATGTCTCATGTTTTGATGGAGTGTGCAACTGGCATGTTGACTGCAGGAATTTCCACCACAGCTGTTGCCAGAGAATTTAATGTTTGTTTCTCTTAACGTAATTTTTAAGAATTTGGCAGTACGTCCAACCAGCCTTACCGGCGGGATCGTCTGAGACCAGCCACCCAGACAGCTGATGAAACTGAGGAGTATGTATTGACTGATTTCCTCTCGAGATGCTCGGTTCGCTCCGGGGGCTCTTTTGAGGGGTCTGAGTTCCTTTGGAGTGTTCACACTGCACAAACAATTAAGTGAACTGCACTGAGTTCACAAAAAATGGCTGAAGTGTGAAAACACCCTAAATATCTGTGTGTGCCTATAACTAGTGGTGCCATACTACAGCATGGGTCATAGGCCTCTATGCATGCAGCATGGCTTTGCACTGTAATATTGTTGCACTTTGTGAACATTACATTATCACTACAACGGACACTACAAGCAGGGTTGGGGTCAATTCCATTTTAATTCCAGTCAACAAAGTAAACGAAATTCCAATTCTAAATGTTTCCAATTGAAAAGCAATGAAGAGAATTTGAATTTCAGTGCACATCCTGAATTGAGATCAGGATGGTTCGTACGAGGCTAGAATTGACTGGAATTTAAATGGAACTGACCTCAACCCTGACTATAAGTCTACAGTATAAAATAAGTTGCTGCATGCTTTTACAAAGTAGGAACTACATACTTAAAGTGTATAGGAAAGTTCCAGAATCATCAAATCACCACATTCTCACATGAGGGATTTCAAGCCAAGGTAAAGCATTATTAGCATGCACAGTTTGAAAACACAGCAGCGTTGAACCTCTGTTTTCTGATGGTTGAAGTGCCAGGCTTGGCTGAGAGTGATGTGCCGTTCAGTTTTGAAAAACTTTTTACTGACTCGAGAGTCATGATTTGTTTTTCTGAATGACTCGTTCATTTTAGTAGTTTGTTTGACCTGCTAGTTGTGGCCACAATGAGTCCTATAGCAGGATTAAGACATGCTCCTCCGGCTCAGCGGCTCCAGAGAAAAATACCGTTTTAGAACTGATAATTGATCGGGCATGGTACAAGAGTGAATACAATTATTGAATGTTATGATGGACACAGCTTTGTAGAGCCATAACATACACAGCCTTTGCTCAACAAACTCGAACTTGAGAATGAATCATTGGGGGACTGCAGTTCTCAAACGACATTGCGCTTATCACCCTCACGGCAGTCAAGCAATGCATTCCGTCAAGAGTCGTTCACAATCTAGTCCGGTTGCGGCCACAACTAGTATGTTTCAAAAGTATACAGACATAATCTTATTTGTATGCCTAGTAATCAACACATACATTGTTTAAAGCACACGTTTACAAGTCTCAGTCAAAAATGACAGCTCCAATAAGCCACCTATTGTGAACGACATGTGAATGAGAGGCTTGTAGAATCATGACTCTTTCGAGTTTTCAGTTCATCGTTCACCGGTAGGGGGTCCTGCGTGCTCTGGGCATGACTGACTCAAATGAATGAAATGAGTAGAAAGATTAGTTATTTTGACTGAACAAGTCAAAAAGATCTGAGTCAGTAAAAAGAGCTGAACTTCCCATCACTATTGGCTGAGTGACATGGCTGACAGAGAGACAGATGGTCCTGTAAGGCAATGCAAGACAAGACTCAAACCATGACAGCACGACACTGTGTGCTTTTGAAGAGTTGTTGTTTGGTCTGACCCCAGGGGGAAAATCTTTCCATAGGAAGAGGAGCCCATCACGACATCGCCGCGCTACCGGGGGGGATGTTCAGGAAGGTGAAACATTCAGAATGTGGCAGAAAAAGCTGATTCGATTCTGTATTCTAAATAACAGACAATCTGTTCAACACAATAAATGTTTATCTGAACCCTGCCCTTGTAGAAGTAGGCGTATGTATACAGTGCATACATTAACAGAATGGATCCCGACCTGGGCTTGAACCAGGGATCCTCTGCACAAAAACACTTCATATTCAATAAGCATTGAAAAAACCACTGATGCACATAAGCCAAGGCAGGCAGCAGAATCCCCAAAATAGCCACAATCCGATAAATCGAGCAGCAAAGAATAAAAAAAGGATAACTCTTACCAGTTCAGTTCTGCTCATTCAGTAAGCCAAATGCAAGTAATTATTGTAATCCAGTAGGCTTTAGAAATAGCCTCTAGTCCAAATGTGCAGTTGTGCAGTCCACAACATTTCCACAAGATCCACAGGATAAACTTCACTTGATTAACAACACTTTAAATGCCCAGTGCAGTCAACTGTGTTTTATATATATTTCCATATATACAGTATCAGTCAAAGGTTTTAGAACACCTACTCATTCACAGGTTTTTCTTTATTTTTACTATTTTCTACGTTATAGATTAATAGTGAAGACATCACAACTATGAAATAACACATATGGAATCATGTAGTAACCAAAAAAGTGTTAAACAAATCAAAATATATTTTATATTTGAGATTCTTCAAATAACCACCCTTTGCCTTGATGACAGCTTTGCACACTCTTGGCATTCTCTCAAACACCTTCAAGAGGTAGTCACCTGGAATGCATTTCAATTACCAGCTGTGCCTTGTTTAAAGTTAATTTGTGGAATTTATTTCCTTCTTAATGCGTTTGAGCCAATCAGTTTTGTTGTGACAAGGTAGTGGTGGTAAACAGAAGATAGCCCTATTTGGTAAAATACGCTCAAATAAGCTAAGGGAAATGACAGTCCATCATTACTTGAAAAAATGAAAGTCAGTCAAGTGCAGTCACTAAAATCATCAAGAGTTATGATGAAACTGACTCTCATTAGGTCCGCCACAGGAAAGGAATACCCAGAGTTAACTCTGCTGCAGAGGATAAGTTCATTAGAAAATTGCAGAGTTCAAGTAACAGACACATCTCAACATCCACTGTTCAGAGGAGACAACGTGAATCAGGCCTTCATGGTCGAATTGCTGTAAAGAAACCACTACTAAAGGACATCAATAAGAAGAAGAGACTTGCTTGGGCCAAGAAACACAAGCAATGGACATTAGACCGGTGGAAATCTGTCCTTTGGTCTAATGAGTACAAATTTTTGGTTCCAATCGCTGTGTCTTTGTGAGATGCAGAGTAGGTGAACAGATCTCTGCATGTGTGGTTTCCACCGTGAAGCATGGAGGAGGATGTGTGATGATGTGGGGGTGCTTTGCTGGTGACACTGTCTGTGATTTATTTCGAATTCAAGGCACACTTAACCAGCATGGCTACTACAGCATTCTGCAGCGATACACCATTCCATCTGGTTTGCGCTTAGTGGGACTATCACTTGTTTTTCAACAGTACAATGACCCAACACACCTCCGGGCTGTGTAAGGTCTATTTGAGCAAGAAGGAGAGTGATGGAGTGCTGCATCAGATGACCTGGTCTCCACAATCACCCAACCACAACCCAATTGAGATGGTTTGGGATGAGTTGGACCGCAGAGGGAAGGAAAAGCATATGTGCTCAGCATATGTGGGAACTCCTTCAAGACTGTTGGAAAAGCATTTCAGGTGAAGCTGGTTGAGAGAATGCAAAGGCAAAGGGTGGCTACTTTGAAGAATCTCAAATATAAAATATATTTTGATTTGTTTAACACTATTTTGGTTACTACATGATTCCAAATGTGTTATTTCATAGTTTTGATGTCTTCACTCTTATTCTACAATGTATAAAATAGTAAAAATAAAGAAAAACCCTGGAATGAGTAGGTGTCGGAAGTTTACATACACCTTAGCCAAATACATTTAAACTCAGTTCTTCACAAGGTGCTTTGCTGTTGTTATGGGATTGATTTGCACTTTTCGCACCAAAGTACGTTCATCTCTAGGAGACAGAACGCATCTCCGTCCTGAGCGTTATGACGGCTACGTGGTCCCATGGTGTTTATACTAGTGTACTATTGTTTGTACAGATGAACGTGGTACCTTCAATCATTTGTAAATTGCTCCCAAGGATGAACCAGACTTGTGGAGGTCTACAATTTTTTTCTGAGGTCTTGGCTGATTTCTTTTGATTTCCCCATGATGTCGAGCAAAGAGGCAATGAGTTTGAAGGTAGGCCTTGAAATACATCCACAGGTACACCTCCAATTGACTCAACTTATGTCAATTAGCCTATCAGAAGCTTCTAAAGCCATGACATAATTTTCTGGAATTTTCCAAGCTGTTTAAAGGCACAGTCAACTTAGTGTATGTAAACTTGTGACCCACTGGAATTGTGATATAGTGAATTATAAGTGAAATAATCTGTCTGTAAACAATTGTTGGAAGAATTACTTGTGTCATGCACAAAGTAGATGTCCTAACCGACTTGCCAAAACTATAGTTTGTTATCATGAAATCTGTGGAGTGGTTGAAAAATGAGTTTTAATGACTTCAAGTGTATGTAAACTTCCGACTTCAACTGTACACTAAAAAATATATGGAGGATTGGAAATGATGCAGACAATTACATTGATGGAAGCTACAATCTATCTGCAATATTAAAGCTGATCTACCCCTAAAAAATATATTTTTTAAAGACTCAAGGCTACAGGCCAGCTTTAGGGGGTGACGGACTCCGGCGTTAAGTTTACAACCACCAAGGTGCACAGAATCCTTAGTCATCCAAACAAATTACTCCAGGCAAAAGCAACAGATCTCTACCCTGTAGTCAAAGTGGTCCGCAGTGCATTGGAGTGCGTAGAGTCCAAAGCCATCTGAGCAGTGTAGTGCCAGTGGCACTGACCCACCACCAACTCCGAGCAAAATGCAACGGTATGCAAGTACAAATCTCCAGAAACACGTAGTGGACAGTACAGTAGGCCACCAGGACAGCGGAGAAGAGACTGAGTGTAAAATACTCTCCTTAAACACTTTGGTGAAATATCTGAACAATTCAGAGAATGCAACAGCCAACATTTGGAGGCCCTATGTACATTCGACCCAGAGAGCCATGACTTTGTAGATGTGAATAAGGTGAAACCATTGCTGATTCTAAGCAAAACAGATTTGGTGGAAGCTGAGTTTAGTGTCGCTTGCCAGTTTTTGCAGACTGAAATCACCCACTCCAATGAGGACAAATGGACCCCACTTGATATCCTTCAACGATTCTCTGGGCCTCTCTCGGTTATGCTGACCATACTTACTGCATTGAAACAGATTGACTTTTGGACCGTCCACAGCTACATGCAAGAACTCAGCTTGAAACAGGGGAAATTCTCTGCCTGTCTGCCATAAGGCAGACAGACACAGCCAGACAGACATAGAACATACTAAAATAAACAAGGATCAATACAATAATCAATGTATTCCCCCCACATACACATTATGTATTACTATCCTTGTGGAGACCTAACATTGATTTCCATTCAAAATCCTATTTTGCCCAAACCGAACCCTAACCTTAACCCCTAACCCTAACGCTAATTCTAACCTTAATTGTAATCCTAACCCTAAACGTAACCCCTAGTGGCAACCTGGGAAAATGTCCCCATGAGGGAAAATTGTACTTGTTTTACTATCCTTGTGGGGACATCCGGTACCCATGAGGATAGTAATACAAGCCCACACACCCCCGAACAACCACACACCCACAAACAAATATACGCATACACACACTTCTCAGGGGATACCATGCACACTAGCTTTCGATTTGAAAAAAAGACAGCTTAATTGCGGGAAACTATTGGCTGTGCCCAAAGACATAAATTACCTTTCATGACAGGGGCATAAATCGATTAGTTACATCTCATGCAATATCTATCAACTACTTAAATACAATCAGCAAGTCCAGAAGTGAAGAACACACAACAACCCTATCAGCTGAGATGGATGGCTTCACCCAGTGTGAATCAATATGTATCCAGCAAATGCCGAGAATCAAGCAACTGAGATGGCTTTAAATTAATCAGATGGATAATGTTGTGGTCAGTGTGCTTGGAGCAACTTCAAGCTCTGGCTGTGGATTTCTTCCAGATAAAATACAGAATTTCTTTGAGACATCTTTAACAGAGCAGGAGCCATGTCCACATACTGTAGGATGTGCAATTGATCACTGAAAACAATATAATGAATGCGCATGCTGTTTCAAAACAATGCAGTAGTGTATAGCCTATCACCAGAGGGCAAGATGAGGCTATAAACTACCTTTGCTATCCAATCCTCTCCAGATTTTTGTAAGTGCATATGGGGTAGGGTGAAAGGGGTCGATTTTGGGATTGGGCTTTTGAAGGGCACCTTGGAGTTAGCTTATCAAAGTTGCTAACAACCATATGATTGCTTGTGGTACCAATGTCACAGTCAATGTCTGCAGAGAGCAATTTTACTTTTCCCCTGTAATATTTTTTGCTGCACTCCATTCGAGCACAACATAGGCTACAGCACTTGTTACAACAGAAAATAATGACATTCTGCGTCACAATGTTTTCACACAATGTTACACAAAAACCAGAAAAATAATAACACAAGGAATAAATACACAATGAGTAACGATAACTTGGCTATATACACAAGGTAACAGTACAGAGTCTATGTACAGGGGTACGAGCTAATTGAGGTAGATACTGTATGTACAGTGGGGAGAACTGATACACAGTTGATTATTGAAATTAAATTACTAAAGTTATTTGGAGTTCATTGTGATCCTCTTTAAATAAGTGGGTCATTCCGTTCAGAAGATATATATATATATATATATATATATATATATATATATATATATATATATATATATATATATATATATATATATATATATATATATATATATATATATATATATATATATTCGCTGGGATGTAATGTATGGGATTTAACTCTTTTTTATATATATATATATATATATATATATAGTGGGGAGAGCAAGTATTTGATACACTGCCGATTTTGCAGGTTTTCCCACTTACAAAGCATGTAGAAGTCTGTAATTTTTATCATAGGTACTCTTCAACTGTAAGTGACGGAATCGAAAACAAAAATCCAGAAAATCACATTGTATGATTTTTAAGTAATTCATTTGCATTTTATTGCATGACATAAGTATTTGATACATCAGAAAAGCAGAACTTAATATTTGGTACAGAAACCTTTGTTTGCAATTAAAGAGATCATACGTTTCCTGTAGTTCTTGACCAGGTTTGCACACACTGCAGCAGGGATTTTGGCCCACTCTTCCATACAGATCCTTCAGGTTTCGGGGCTGTCGCTGGGCAATACGGACTTTCAGCTCCCTCCAAAGATGTTCTATTGGGTTCAGGTCTGGAGACTGGCTAGGCCACTCCAGGACCTTGAGATGCTTCTTACGGAGCCACTCCTTAGTTGCCCTGGCTGTGTGTTTCGGGTCGTTGTCATGCTGGAAGACCCAGCCACGACCCATCTTCAATGCTCTTACTGAGGGAAGGAAGTTGTTGGCCAAGATCTCGCGATACATGGCCCCATCCATCCTCCCCTCAATACGGTGCAGTCGTCCTGTCCCCTTTGCAGAAAAGCATCCCCAAAGAATGATGTTTCCACCTCCATGCTTCACGGTTGGGATGGTGTTCTTGGGGTTGTACTCATCCTTCTTCTTCCTCCAAACACGGCGAGTGGAGTTTAGACCAAAAAGCTCTATTTATGTCTCATCAGACCACATGACCTTCTCCCATTCCTCCTCTGGATCATCCAGATGGTCATTGGCAAACTTCAGACGGGCCTGGACATGCGCTGGCTTGAGCAGGGGGACCTTGCGTGCGCTGCAGGATTTTAATCCATGACGGCGTAGTGTGTTACTAATGGTTTTCTTTGAGACTGTGGTCCCAGCTCTCTTCAGGTCATTGACCAGGTCCTGCCGTGTAGTTCTGGGCTGATCCCTCACCTTCCTCATGATCATTGATGCCCCACGAGGTGAGATCTTGCATGGTGCCCCAGACCGAGGGCGATTGACCGTCATCTTGAACTTATTCAATTTTCTAATAATTGCGCCAACAGTTGTTGCCTTCTCACCAGGCTGCTTGCCTATTGTCCTGTAGCCCATCCCAGCCTTGTGCAGGTCTACAATTTTATCCCTGATGTCCTTACACAGCTCTCTGGTCTTGGCCATTGTGGAGAGGTTGGAGTCTGTTTGATTGAGTGTGTGGACAGGTGTCTTTTATACAGGTAACGAGTTCAAACAGGTGGAGTTAATACAGGTAATGAGTGGAGAACAGGAGGGCTTCTTAAAGAAAAACTAACAGGTCTGTGAGAGCCGGAATTCTTACTGGTTGGTAGGTGATCAAATACTTATGTCATGCAATAAAATGCAAATTAATTACTTAAAAATCATACAATGTGATTTTCTGGATTTTTGTTTTAGATTCCGTCTCTCACAGTTGAAGAATGATAAAAAATTACAGACCTCTACATGCTTTGTAAGTAGGAAACACTGCCGATTTTGCAGGTTATCAAATACTTGTTCTCCCCACTGTATGTATGTACAGTTGAAGTCGGAAGTTTACATACACCTTAGCCAAATACATTTAAACTCAGTTTTTCACAATTCCTGACATTTAATTCCAGTAGAAATTTCCTGTCTTAGGTCAGTTAGGATCACCACTTTATTTTAAGAATGTGAAATGTCAGAATAACAGTAGAGAGAATTATTTCTTTCTTTCATCACATTCCCAGTTGGTCAGAAGTTTACATACACCCAATAAGTATTTTATTAGCATTGCCGTTAAATTGTTTAACTTGGGTCAAACGTTTTGGGTAGCCTTCCACAAGCTTCCCACAATAAGTTGGGTGAAATTTGGCCCATTCCTCCTGACGGAACAAGTGTAACTGAGTCAGGTTTGTAGGCCTCCTTTCTCGCACACGCTTTTTCAGTTCTTCCCACACATTTTCTATAGGATTGAGGTCAGGGCTTTGTGATGGCCACTTCAATACCTTGACTTTGTTGTCCTTAAGCCATTTTGCCAAAATTTTGGAACTATGCTTTGGGTCATTGTCCATTTGGAAGACCCATTTGCGAACAAGCTTTAACTTCCTGACTGATGTCTTCAGTCACATAATTCACATAATAGTCCACATAATGTTTCGTCATTACCAACAAAGGCTTTTGTACAAAGTATTAAATAAATATCAGTAAGTGTGTTCAATACTTTTTCCCTGTGTCATTTCACATTATTACACATTACTTAATTTCTGAACTTATTTGTTTTGGTTTCTTTGTATGTATGGATTACTTGGGTTGTTACCAACATCTGTGAAAATGTCATGTCAATAGCACCTTTGGAAATATATTTACTGAGAAAAATTGTGACGTGTTCAATACTTGTTTCACCCGCTGTATATATGACAGGATAGATAATAAACAGTAGCAGCAGTGTATGTGTTAAGTCAAAAGTGCAAAAAAGGTCAATGCAGATAGTTAACCAATAGCTACCCGGACTAACTATTTAGCAGTCTTATGGCTTGGGCGTAAAAGTAGAAGCTGTTCAGGGTCCTGTTGGTTCCAGACTTCAGTGCCACTTGCTGTACCGTAGCAGAGAGAACAGTCTTACTTGGGTGGCTGGAGTCTTTGACAATTTTTAGGGCCTTCCTCTGACACCGCCTGGTATAGAGGTGCTGGATGTCAGGGAGCTTGGCCCCAGTGATGAACTGGGCCATATGCCCTACCCTCTGTAGCGCCTTGAAGTTGGATGCCAAGCAGTTGCCATACCAAGCGGGGATGCAGTCATTCAAGATTCTCTCAATAGTGCAGCTGTAGAACTCTTTGAGGATCTGAGGGCCCATTCTGAATCTTTTCAGCCTCCTGAAGGGGAAGAGGCGTTGGAGAAAGAGGCGAGAAGAGAGCATGATAGGAATCGAGGAAAGAAGTATTGAAAAAGTCTAATCTCTGTTGCCATTACCAAAAGTGAGTGATTTCTGTTCCTACTCCGGTTTACAAAGCCTCAAGAGGATGTTGATAATCACTACAATTAGCATCCAGCTAATTAAAGACTAGCTTCCTAGTGCCTGAATGGGCATACAATACAGACAAATTAATCAGTGCTTGGATAATAAATCTGAGTTGACAAACCAAGAAACCATTAACCTCCTGACCCAACGCCAGACAAAAGTCTAAGAGAAGTCTGATTGGCTGCAGCTGAGATCGGCAGGGATCCATTCTTAGCACAAGGCAAATAAGGCAGGGAAAGTTTTTCAGTGTTTGCTTTTGAAAATCAGTATTTGTATTGTAGGGAATGGTTGCATCTTACTGTACTTGTCAATGTTCTTGTAAAAAAATCCTCTGACAACTTTGATTTTTTCAAATTTCAGGAAATAATGCAACCTATCTTGACAGCCTAAAGCAGAAAGAAGATGAGTTCCCCAAAGTATATCAAGGGTCTATACTGCTGTTTTTGCCTGTTGTTTATCGCAGTACAGAACCCACCCCCACCCCAGCAAATACTAATCCTGGAAACCGTGGAGAGCAGTGTGACATCACATGTTCTGCATTGTTCCTTGCGATTTCAAAACTCTTCTGCAGTGTATCCTTTGGGGGATTCTCAACGGAGCAAAAGTCTGTCCTCTCCTCGACTCCTCCGTATTCCTCTCCTCCGTGACCTGGAAACTGATAAGTGGTCGCCATAGGAAAGTGTGAATTGCTCCTCTTCTTGATTGCCTCCTCCGGTGGAGAATGCTCAGGTGTATCCTATCGTGGAAGAGTTTTGAAATCCACCACACCTCCCTTTAAAATAGCTTGTTTTCTCAGATGAGAAAAGCATGCACACATTTAAAAACGATACGCTACTTAAAATGTTTAGCCAACTAGATACATTTCCTTTTATCACTTTACACATGTATTTTGGGATCCACCTCTGTAAACTTAATATGCCTGATGATGCGCTTCCACATGTCCTCTCCTCCGCTCCTCGATTATCTTTGACCTTTTTCGAGTAGAGGACGCGAGGAATCAAGGAAATCCAATTGCGATTCTCCCTTTGTTGTGCTTCCTAATGAGGGGGGACACCACTGGGCAGTGTACAAAATGTGAATAACATTATCCTGACGTTGATCTAAAACCAGTGAGCTTGTCGCTGCTGTTGGTTGGAGCTCAGAGGAGGCTGCAGCCGGAGTACTGTGATTGCTAAATTAAGCAGCAACCGACATGCTTTGTGGTGCAGATGACTCCCACTGAAACAGGTCAGACGTTAAGAACAGAATTTCGCAACACGTTTTGCACCACATTCCCAAAGCATCCTTCACTGGGATGGCTAATGTGGGATTAGGGGGAGAAAACAGTGGATATTAATAAAGGTAGGCTTTCTTAGGGTTGTTGCCTTGATGATAAGCAGTGTATTAAATTCATGCTGTGCAGTATAGGGGTTTCATTCCCTCACTCTCATCTCGTAGGATGAAGGGGGGTTCTTGAATGAATTAAATGAAACAGGTTTACTGCAACAATGTTGAATACACTCACACATTGCATAATTGCAAAAACAAACATGTCGGCCTATTGACTATATCAGTCTCCAAAACCTTCAAATACCAAGAACCTTCAAATACCTTCAAAGCCATGAACCTCTCGACCTTTACAGAGATTTATAGCAATTTATTGATTTCCTATGTATGAAATGAAGAAGCAAACACACTAAAGGTCTGCTGTTCCATTCACATTGCATGGTAGTGTAACTATACATACCAGAAACTCAATAATAGTTCCATGAGATATTGGCAGTGAAATTATATACAGTGTGACCACCATGGGGAATAGCACTTAGACCTCATCTCAGATATTGCTTGTTTGGTGCCTAGTCAATATGGTGGCAGCTCTATCTCCATGATTGATAAGTCTTGGGGGCGTGGGACTCAGCTTTCCATTAGAGAGGAATGGCTCCCTACTGATTTATGCTGCCATGTGAAGAAGCTAATTTCCTCATAATCCATTGCTTTCACTCATGTTTACAGGGATGGTATTCACAAAGAGGTCTCCCCTATCTCTCTGTGTTTGTGTGTGTGAGAGAGACATAGCACACACACAGAGGGCAAGACCGACACACACAGACACACAAATGCGCACACACACATCACTTCGTTAAATATATTAAGGGCTCTTTGCTCCCGGTGAAGCATATTACGTGTTGAATACACTTCCTTGTTTCATTTATTTACCCATTTGAGCATCCAGCCCACGCACCTCTCTCTCCAGGCTGGGTGGGTTTGTCTGTTAGTCGGCTGACAGACATATTTGTGGTGAGTGGGGGGGGGGCCCGGGGGAGGGCAGGCAACATCTGTTTCTGAGGAGGTAGGCTCTCCCAAGCAGACGGAAACACCGGTTTCAGGACAGAAGGGCAGGGGCTTAAGGGATCGGCTGGGGGAAAATAGGAAAGGAACGGGGCATATTCACATTGCATTGGACTTTTTGGCAGAGGCACTCTGTGTACATTCACATTAGACAAGGGCTGAGAAATTGAAGGGAATGTGATCACAGCAGCGCATTGTTTCTCCATTCTCTAATCATTATGTTGTCTCAGTGCCGTACTTACTAATTAGTCTCAGACGGAATTCTTCAGCGCAGCCATTTCCTGAAATAATCAGGCATCTCTACAACGCATTTTTGGGTGAACGAATAGTAACCCTAAAGCAAGAAGTGGAAAAATTCTAAAACCTCATTCCTCAGCTCACCCAAAGTGCTCATTCCCTGCAAAAGAAAAAGAGGGGCCAAACACAAAACCATTCACTGCAAGAGAAAAAGAGGGGCCAAACACAAAACCATTCACTGCAAGAGAAAAAGAGGGGCCAAACACAAAACCATTCCCTGCTAGAGAAAAAGAAGGGCAAAACACAAAACCATTCCCTGCAAGAGAAAAAGAGGAGCCAAACACAAAACCATTCCCTGCAAGAGAAAAAGAGGAGCCAAACACAAAACCATTCCCTGCAAGAGAAAAAGAGGGGCCAAACACAAAACCATTCACTGCAAGAGAAAAAGAGGAGCCAAACACAAAACCATTCCCTGCAAGAGAAAAAGAGGGGCCAAACACAAACTGCCTCTGTATTTAATTCCGTAAGTAATGAGAGTGCACACTCAAACTGCACTGGGATGGGCGAGCTGGAATTGTAAATGTGTTTAAGCACACTGATGCGTGGGTCCTTGACATTCTGAATTCATTGTCAATATACTTGGGTTCTAAATAAGATGCTTTGTCTTGTTTTTCCCTCTCTGTAATGAGGGTGCAGGCGGCTGGTGTGTTTACGGTGGAGAGACGATATCTAATTGACTTCTCCAGTTCAGCGGTGAGGATGACAGCACAGAGCAGCTGAAGTGCATGAGACACTTGACTCTTGACAGAGGTCAATCAAAGATGGGAGGCCAGCGGGCAACCCAGCCCACACAGGTGATTTGAATTCATAAACACACATGCAGACTACTCCCCGACTTAATATTATGTTTGCTTACCAAATTTTGTAGAGCAGCGTTGTACGGTTTAACAGAACCAGAGCAAATACAGGCCACCCCAAGAGTTCGCACACAACCATTTCGTAATACAACACCAAACTTGACATAGCATTAAAATAGCATGTCATACCATTACAAATGAATGGCGCAGACATATAACAGATGTGAAAGCAGCTGAACTCTTTGTAGGGAGAATGAATCATTTAAGTGAGGCTGTGGAAAAATCAGTCCATAGGTCAATTTTAGTCCATTTCCTGGTTGCTACTACTAATGATTCTACAGGTAACTGCCAAAATAAAGGAAACACTTAAGTAAATGAGGAATACAAAGTATATTGAAAGCAGGTGCTTCCACACGTGTGCTTCCTGAGTTAATAGCTGCACCATCGAGAACGAGCTGCACCGTTGAGAGCATCCTGACTGGTTGCATCACTGCCTGGTATGGCAACTGCTCGGCCCCCGACCGCAAGGCATTACAGAGGGTAGTGCGTACGACCCACTACATCACTGGGGCCAAGCTTCCTGCCATTCAGTACCTCTATACCAGACGGTGTCAGAGGGAGGCGCCAAAAATTGTCAAAAACTCCAGCTACCCTAGTCATAGACTGTTCTCTCTGCTACTGCACGGCAAGTGGTACCGGAGAGCCAAGTCTAGGTCAAAAAGGCTTCTTAACAGCTTCTACCCCCAAGCCATAAGACTCCTGAACAGCTAATCAAATGGCTACCCTGGCTAGCTCTACCTACATGTACATATTACCTCAACTAACCTGTGCACCCGCACATTGACTCTGTACTGTTATTTTACTGCTGCTCTTTAATTTTACTTCTCTCTTTTTTACTTAAAACTTATTTTTCTCAAAACTGCATTGTTGGTTAAGGGCTTGTAAGTACTGTAAGGTCTACACCTGTCGGCGCATGTGATGAATACAATTTGATTTGATTTGATTGATTAACATTCCATCGTGCTTAGGGTCATGTATAGAAATGCCCGTTTGCCATTATCTGGCTAGAAGAAGAGATCTCAGTAACTTTGAAAGGGGTCTCAAAGGAGCATAGGGGGTTTGTGTGTGTGTGCTTATGTGTGTGTGTCTCAGTCAGATCTCAACCCTATTGAACACATGGGATATTCTAGAGCGGAGCCTGAGACAGCGTTTCCCACCATCATCAACAAAACACCAAATGATGGAATGTCTTGTGGAAGAACAGTGTCTCATCCCTAAAATAGAGTTCCAGACACTTGTAGAATCTATGACAAGGCGTATTGAAGCTGTTCTGGCTCGTGGTGCACAACGCCCTATTAAGACATATTGTTGATGTTTCCTTTATTTTGTCAGTCTGTATATCATCTCTACTAAAGGCTGTGTTTGAGGCGAAGAAAACATGTTTCAAATAAGGGCTTTGATTCAATCGCTGCGAGTTGAATTCGAGTATGGATTCATACCTCTTATGATCTATCTTTATTGTTGTCTGGATTTTCCCCGGACCTTTATCTTGAGTTAATGCAAAAAGTATACCATATTTTCCTTTGAAGGTTGAACAGAATCCCCTTTCACTTGTTTTTTTCAGAGAAAGTTCTGTTTGAAGTCGATCCCAAGTCAAAAGTTATGTTTAATAAGTCACTGGCTGGATTTGGGGGATTTTTGGAAAGCTATTCCTCACATCTTCCTTAGACTGTGTTATCTCCATCTAAAGACACAATTAAATTATGTTCTATTGCAATACATAGCCTCCACCCATACAAATATACATTATTACCATATCAATCAACATTTAATGTCTGTAATCAATGCGACAGCACGGGTGAGTTGTTTGTAGGGTTTCCACGTCAGTGTTCTGTAATTGTAGAAAAGAGCACTTGAGATCAGACGAGGCTGGTGGGAGGAGCTATATGAGGGTGGGATCATTGTAATGGCTGGAATGGAATAAATTAAACAAATCAAACATGTGATTTTGGAACCCTCGTGATGTGCCCTCAGGATGATCAACTGAGCTGCCAAGACTAATGAGTCAGAACTAATATTATTTTCTGAACGCTGTGCAAGAGGACAACAGGTACAATATACTTGGAAATTCATATGACACTACTATATTATTGATAGGTAAAGAATATATATATATATATATTTACCACAATTTCGTGATCTCCAGTTGGTAGTTACATTCTTGTCCCATCGCTGCAACTCCCGTACGGACTTGGAAGAGGCGAAGGTCGAGAGTCGTGCGTCCTCCGAAACACAACCCCGCCAATTCACAATGCTCGCTTAACCCGGAATCCAGCCGCACCAATGTGTCGGAGGAAACGTTGTACACCTGGCGACCGTGTCAGCGTGCATGCGCCCGGCCCGCCACAGGAGTCCCAGCCAACCAAACCCTCTCCTGGGACAATTGTGCGCCGCCTCATGGGTCTCCCGGTCGTGACACAGCCTGGAATCGAACCAGGATCTGTAGTGACACAGCTAGCAATGCGATGCAGTGCCTTAGACCGCTGCGCCACTCGGGAGGCTGATAGATAAACAATATTAACAAAAATAATGCACCACTGTATATTAGGTTACATATTTCACTGGGAACCTTCCTATTGCGCAGGAGACATGAATTTCTCCCCTGATAGAGAGTTGAGGCTCTCATTCTCAATATGTTCAAACTGTGTAAAAGTATAATTTGATCAAGCCTTTCCACAATGAAAATAACAGAGTTTGTTTATCAGATTTCCGCCTGCCGCTGAGTAAGAACTATTTCCCTGAGGTGCTGTGTTGCCATTATGTAAGAGCCAATATAGGGCATTGTGGAACTGGAAAAGACTGGAGTAAAGAAAAGCTTTGCCTTTCTCAAGAGATACGATCCAGAGGCAGAGAAGGAAGCCATAAAGTCTTCATCTCACTGAGAGGAAACCTGAAGTCGTTGTTTGACAGCTAGACAGTTGAGTATTGAAAGACCTGAATTACAGGCATGTAATTTGATAGACAATAATACACAGAGGGGGTGGCTGTAAATTAAAATGTTGTGGAATTAAAGAAAATCTCCTGTGGCCCTTTAATAATTATGGTAGGCAAAGCAACAGATTGTGGGTTTTGGCACAAACAAAACATCTAGCAAAAATAAGTGTAAAATTAAATTTTACGAGGCCATGGTGAACTCAAGTGACTCACATTCCCTGTCTTATCTAGCTGTGCCAATCAATGAAGAGCGGGGCCTAGCAAAGACCTTAATATTTGATTCACTGTGGTGGAGTGATATCAAGCCCTGTTGGAGCGAAGCCCTCATCTGTCCCATGGGCCCGGCGTTGCACTGTGCTAATGGATTTTGGATCAAGGGTGCATCTCTGGGCGGTTTGAAGATGCAATTATGCCAGTAATAGTGGTGCCACTGTAATATAAAAGCATCAGCAGGAGCGCAAATGATAATACACAGAACCCCAACAGTGTCCTGCATGATTGGTTTAATCGCACAGCGTCTCTGATCCAACCCACAATGGTCGTTCCTTTGTTGTCAACTGAGAAAAGGAGGGTTGTTCTGCCGCGAAACGTACCATAACAGTGATAGATAATCATAATCAAGATTATCGTGATTTTGGGTGCCGCAACACCTGTTGGTTTTTGTTGTTGATTATGATGAAGTGTCCGTGCAACAAATAATATGGCTCTGATGAGCTGCAGGGCTATAATTCATGCCGAGGATGCATTTTTCTTTGTTATGCATGGTGTTTGTTGAACCAGAATTTGTGCTTACAGGAGACCTTGAATATGGCGATTCTCGTTTAAGCCCAGGAAGCAGCCATTCAACTTGTCATTCACCAACTTTTCAAGCTTAATAATGTCAAAATATGTTTCGCTGAGCAACTATCATCCTTACTGCCGTTACAGTCGTTATGTAGTTCCAAAAAAGGGGTACATGTATATGCTCAGAAAAAATACCAATAGTAAAAAATGCCTCTAATTATTGTTTTTGATCAAGTACGCATGCGCCAAATCCATCTCGTGCACTTCCAATAAAATCCCTCATTAAAATGCAATATAAGTAATGGAATTAAAATACACTACATAAAGCCTATCTAGAAATATACAATCCCTGTAAAAACGTACCCTATACAGTGTTCAGAAAGTATTCACACCCCTTGACTTTTTCCACATTTTGTTGTTTTACAGCCTGAATTTAAAATGGATTAAATTTAGATTTTTTTTTTACACTGGCCTACACACAATACCCCATAACGTCAAAGTGGAATTATTTTCCTAGAATTTCTTTTACAAATGAATATAAAATTAAAAGCTGAAATGTGTTGAGTCAATAAGTATTCAACCCCTCTGTTATGGCAGGACTAAATAAGTTCAGGAGTCAAAGTCACATAATAAGTGCTTAACAAGTCACATAATAAGTTTCATGGACTCATGACTTTAAAACCGTTAAGAGTTTAATGGCTGTGATAGGAGAACACTGAGGATGGATCAACAAAATTGTAGTTACTCCACAATACTAACCTAAATGACAGAGTGAAAAGAAGGAAGCCTGTACAGAATACAAATATTCCAAAACATGCATCCTGTTTGCAGTGGCAAACAAACTAACTTTTTGTCCTGAATACAAAACATTATGTTTGGGGCAAATCCAACACAACACATCACAGAGTACCACTCTTCATATATTCAAGCATGATGGTGGCTGCATCATGTTATGGGTATGCTTGTCACCGACAAGGACTAAGGAGTTTTTTTTAGGACAAAAAAACAAACAGAATAGAGCTAAGCACAGGCAAAACACTGGGAGACAAATTCACCTTTTAGCAGGACAATAACCTAAAACACAAGGCAAAATATACACTGGAGCTTACAAAGACAACATTGAATGTTAGTTACAGTTTTGACTTAAATCTGCTTGAAAATCTATGGCAAAACCTGAAGATGGTTGTTTAGCAACGTCACAGAGCTTGAAGAATTTTGAAAAGAATAATGGCCACACAATCCAGGTGTGGAAAGCTCAGAGACTTACCCAGAAAGACTCACAGCTGTAATCACTGCCAAAGGTGATTCTAACATGTATTGACTCAGGGGGTTGAATACTTAGTCATGTGAAAAAGTAAGTACACCCCCTGGAAAGTTCTATTTTTTTAAAACATATTTGGACAGATGGATATGTAATCTTCACTTCAACACTATTGATAAAGGTTACCCAATTTAACAAATCACACACACAACATTTTTTAAAATTATGCAATTAAAATAAACCAAAATGTATTTTCCTAATGGGGAAAATGTTAGTACACCCCTACCTTTACCATCATATAAAATGGCTAAAATTTGAATTAGGTGTACCAAAACAAGTGCAAATGATTAGAAAACATTAGAGAGAAACTGCCTTCCATAAAGATAAGAAAATTGGTCTGGTTTGGTCTTAACCATATGGGTGTGTGGTAACACATCATTCAAAGATCAAAAGACCTACCCGAGGCCCTCAGAAGAAAGATTATTGATGCCCATGATTCTGGGAGGGGTTACAAATCCATTTCCAAGCAATTCGAAGTACATCATTCCATTTCCAAGCAATTCGAAGTACATCATTCCACTGTCCGATTAAAATTCCAGAGCACTGGCAAACTACCTAGGACAGGTCGTCCCACCAAAGTCAGCCCAAGAGCTGACTGAAAGATGCTCATAGAAGTCTCTAAGAACCCCAGGGTAACATCAAGGGATCTACATGGCCTCTCTTGCCATAATCAATGTTGAAGTGCATGGGTACACTGTCAGAAAGAGACTTCACAAACTTGGCCTACATGGGAGGTCAGGAAGGAAGAAGCCTCTGCTCTCAAATAAGAATATCAAGACAACTTTTGCCAGACAACACCTGGGTAAAGTCAGTTGTGTCTTGATATTATTTTTTGAGAGCAGAGGCTCTAATTCAAATCTTAGCCATTTTATGTGACGGTAAATGTAGGGGTGTACTAACTTTTTCCCCATAAGGAAAAGGCATTTTTGTTTATTTTAATTGCATAACGTTTTTTTTGTTGTTGTGTGATTTGTTAAATTGGGTAACCTTTATCTATCAATAGTGCTGAAGTGAAGATTACATATCCATCTGTCCAAATTTTTTTTCTTCCAGGGGGTGTACTTACTTTTTCACATGACTGTATCTAATCAAGATATATTAGTGTTTTATTTTTCATTAATCTTTTACAAATGTTATAATTGTTCTTTCTATTTGACATTACAGAATATTTTGTGTAGATCGTTGACCAAAAAAATTACAATTAAATCCATTGTGTGAATACTTTTTGAAGGGACTGTATTGTCTACTCAATCTACTTACATGAAATATTATTGCTTTCCATGTAGCACGGGTGGTGAAACAACAGATTGATATAACGTTCATACCCTATTGTAGGTGATAATATCAATGACCTTTCCTGCTGGCTGCTGGATCAGCCGACCTGTGCATGGCAGTAATGAGTGATTTTATTGTAGGTGCAGAAGAGGTGCTGTAACGGTAGTAATGACTATAGTTGCTCAGCAAAACTCCGAACATATTTTGACATTATTCAGTTTGAAAAGCTGGTGAATGGAAAGTTGAATGGCTGCTTCCTGGGCTTAAAGGAGAATTGCCATATTCAACGTCTCCTGTAAACCCAAATTCTGGTTCAGGTGTTTGTGTAAAAATATTGCCCGTGTCCAAAATAGTAGGCAGAGTAAGTATGCGAAAAAATTCAGTTTTATTGTATGTGATACTTTAAATACCTGGATGTCATACTCATTTTGGCTTTGACAACAGCTGATCAATTAGATATTTAATTTAACCTTTATTTAACTAGGCAAGTCAGTTAAGAACCAATTCTTATTTACAATGACGGCCTACCCCGGCCAAACCCGGACGAAGAGGAGGAGACAGGTTAAAGAAGGATTTTTAAGCCTTGAGACAATTGAGACATGGATTGTGTATGTGTGCCATTCAGGGGGTGAATGGGAAAGACAAAATATTTAAGTGCCACCTACTACAATGGGTATTGTAGTAGGTGCCAGATGCTTTGTCTGGCACCTTTGTCAAGAACTGTAATGTTGCTGGGTTTTTCTTGCTCAACAGTTTCCCGTGTGTATCAAGAATGATCCACCACCCAAAGGACATCCAGCCAACTTGACACAACTGTGGGAGGCATTGGAGTCAACACGGGCCAGCATCCCTGTGGAACGCATTTGACACCTTGTAGAGTCCATGCCCCGACGATTTGAGGCTGTTCTGAAGGCAAAAGGGGGTGCAACTTAATATTAGGAACGTGTTCCTAATGTTTTGTCCACTCGGTGTACATGTTAGAAATGTGCAAGTATTCCATAGGAATGTACTGAAATTGGCATAATACATTTTACAGGGGTTTAAATGTAGTATGTTTGATGCTGAAAGCTATAATTTCAGAGTTTGAAAGCTCCATCCAGTCAGCACAGAGGGAGGGGAGGTCACAGCCGCATCCTGGAAGTGATATATGGTGATGGATGAGGCGCTGGGGGGCTGCCACTCCATCACCCCACCGGTCATCATCTCCTCCTCTCCCTTCCAGAAGGGTCCAGATGTGGACGCTGGAAAAGGAGCGGGAGGTGACTGCCAGGGAAGCACAACGTATGGACATTTGAGGCCATGATTAAGAAGTGGTTTTATGTATTTTGTACAGTTTGGTGAAGTCCTTTAAAAAAAAATCCAAAGTGAATTGCTGTTCTCCTTAAATTGTTTCTTGTTTGTAATAAAATGTTTTACTTTCAACATTTCAACATACAAATTTCAAGATAAGTTGCTAAGTAAGTAAGTAAGCCTTTTGCTCTACTAAACTAAATAAACCAGCTTTGATATAATAATTGATTACATTTCTATAGCGCTTTTCATAATATCAAAACGCATTACTCATTCCATGATCTACAAACAACCTCCAATAGATGGTACTGTAGCCTAGCTGTAACCAGGGGCTCGGACTTATACGACAGTGTGTCAGTTTACTCCACGGTAAACGTAACGGATGGATCCCCAACTCTAAACAGTAAGAACATTGGGCTACTAAAAAGATTACAAGACAAAGTAAAATATGAATTTATATTTTTCCACTGTATCATTTATCAGGAAGCCCTGTGTAAAAGTGTGTTGAAGCTCGAACATGTTGTCAAAGTTGTCGGGAAAGTTGAGAACTTTATACGGGCAAGGAGGCTTAACCATGGTCAATTAATTCAGCTGCTCAATGACTCAAAGACAGAGCACCAGGACTTGTTATATCACTAAAATGTGCGCTAGCTAAGCCTGGGCAAGATTGGTACGTTCCTGGATACGGTTGGTAAAGCTGACGACTTCTCCGAGTTACAAGACGCAGACTGGCTGGCCGACTTGGCTTTCGGTGTGGACGTACTGCGACATCTGAACGATCTAAATGTGAAGCTCTAGGGAAAGGGTGTTTTGTGCATTAACTGTATTCCAACGTGAGGGTTCAAGGTCAAACATATGTTGTTCTCCAGACAAATGAGCTACAGGTCTCATTTCCCGACACTGGCAGCACTGAAAGCGCCCCCACCGCTGTGCCACCCTGAGACATACAGTAGCACATTGAGTTCTACCGCCGCTTCTCAGACTTTGGCAAGATTGGAACTGAGCTGGAGCTTGTATCATGCCCTCTGTCTTTCGACAGCGAGGAAGCACCACTAGACACACAACTGGAGCTCATCGACATCCAGTGTGGCAGTGCTTTGAAGGAGAAGTACAACACAGCCGCAATAGACCAGTTTTGTGGCTCACAATGAAACACAGTTTCCCAACATGAAAAAGCACTTTTATTCGGGTTCACATATGTGCGTGAATAAACTTTCTCAGTCATGAACTTCAACAAATCATGTCACAGGTCAAATTTAACAAATTACCACTTGTGAGCTGTTCTGAGGATCTCTACATAAAAAATTACACCAGACTTTGGTGCCCTTTCCAAGAGAGGTGACCAGACCCATTCCTCACATTAAGACTGAAATCACCAAGAGTGGGGTAGGCAATGCTTATGTTTTCTTTCCGTCTTTTCAACAGTTTTAGGCTATGTATTTATTTTATTTCATTATGATGATGATTATTGCAGTGAGAACTACAGCAATGCACATTGGATTCTGGTCTTGTCCCCATTCATTTGACATTGAACACCAGCTCAGATTGTACTTTATTTGGGCTGAGATTATCTGAGAACTGTTCAGAAATCTGCTTTAATAGATCATCTACATTCATTTGAACATGAAGCCAAATGTTGTTTTATGTATGCTCTATGTGGCTCACATTGTTCTTTTTTAGGGTGGAGGTGAATTGAGAACTGTTCCATAATATGCTGTCATAAACTGGCCATTCAATATGAACTCAAATTATATACATTTTGCTCTTATTTGTGTCACTCAGATTGTACTTTAGTAGTAGAGATGGTCTTTACAGTGCTGTATCAGACTGCTGTTTCCAGTTATATAAACATAATTTTTTTCATGTTTCTTTTTGTGGCTGTGAGTTGCATTGTACTTTAGAAGGGTAGAGATGGTACAGTGACTGAATAGTTCTACAATCTTAGCAACTTAAACCTACAATACACTAGTAGTTGTGTTTTGTCACACATATAGTATGTGGCCCCTCACAAGGTTTCAAAAGCTGAACGTGGCCCTTGAGCCAAAAAGCCTCATTACAAGCCCTCTGGCTCTGCACAAAAGTCATTCTGCTACCTAAGAATAGTAAAGCCCCCTTTACTGGCTCAAATAGCTGACCAATCAGCCAGTTACCAACCCTTAGTAAACGTTTGGAAAAAATGGTGTTTGACCAGATACAATGCTATTTTACAGTAAACAAATTGACAAAAAACTTTCAGCACGCTTATAGGGAAGGACATTCAACAAGATTGTGGGGGGGCTGTTTTGTTAGACTTCAGTGTGGCTTTTAGTCTGTTGCTTGAAAAACTTATGTGTTATGACTTTACACCCCTTGCTATATTGTGGATAAAGAGTTACCTACCTGTCTAACAGAACACAGAGGGTGTTCTTTATTGATAGCCTCTCCAACATAATCCAGGTGGAATCAGGAATTCTACAGGGCAGCTGTCTAGGCCCATTACTTTTTTCAATCTTTACTAATGACATGACACTGGCTTTGTGTCTATGTATGCGGATGACAACACTATAAATGTCAGCTACTACAGCGACTGAAATGACTGCAACACTTAACAAAGAGTTGCAGTTAGTTTCAGAGTGGGTGGAAAGGAATAAGTAAGTCCTAAATATTTCTAAAACTAAAAGCATTGTATTTGGGACAAATCATTCACTAAACCCTAAACCGCAACTAAATATTCTAATAAATAATGTGGAAATTGAGCGAGTTGAGGTGACTAAACTGCTTGGAGTAACCCTGGATTGTAAACTGTCATGGTCAAAACATATTGATACAACAGTAGCTGAGAGAAGTCTGTCCATAATAAAGCGCTGCTCTACCTCATTAACAGCACTATCAACAAAGCAGGTCCTACAGGCCCTAGTTTGTCACACTTGGATTACTGTTCAGTCGTGTGGTCAGGTGTCACAAAAAGGGACTTAGGAAAATTGGAATTGGCTCAGAACAGGGCAGCACTGCTGGCCCTTGGATGTACACCGAGAGCTAATATTAATAATATGCATGTCAATCTCTCCTGGCTCAAAGTGGAGGAGAGACTGACTTCATCACTACCTGTATTTATGAGAGGTATTGACATGTTGAATGCACTGAGCTGTCTGTTTGAACTACTGGCGCAGAGCTCGGACACCCATGCATACCCCACAAGACATAACACAAGAGGTCTCTTCAAAGTCAGTACCCAAGTCCAGAACAGACTATGGGAGATGCACAGTACTACATAGAGCCATGACTACATGGAAATCTGTTCCACATCAAGTAGCTGATGCAAGCAGCAAAATTAGATTTAAAAAACAGATTAAAAAACACCGTATGGAACAGTGGGGACTGTGAAGCAACACAAACATAGGCACAGTCACATGCATACACACACACAATAACATACGCACTATACACACACGTACACATGGATTTTGTATTGTAGATATGTGGTAGTGGTGGAGTAGGGGCCTGAGGGCACACAGTGTGTTGTGAAATCTGTGAATGTATTGTAATGTTTTCAAAATTGTATAAACTGCCTTCATTTTTCTGGACCCAGGGAGAGTAGCTGCTTCCTTGGCAGCAGCTAATGGGGATCCATATTAAATAAAAATACAAATAGCTGATGGTGTGTTCAAGACAACAGGCTCCGACTGGGGAAAGTTATTTTGAACGGTCATCCAACTCGCAATTACAAATCGGAAACGTGGGCATCATCCTAAAGCTCCGACTTCTCCATCCTGAAGATGACTGATATCGCAATTTTTCCCAGTCTAAGCTTGTTTTCTTTCCGTGTTCCCAGTTGTTTTGAACGCACCAAAAGTAGTACGTTGCGTCTGTGGCATACTGCATACTTTTTAGTACATAGTACGGTTAGTACACAGTATACAGTTTAAGAAAGCAGTAGGCAAGCCAGATTTCAGACACGGCCATTATTTTACCATGAATAAATTAATACTATAATTACTCTACTCATCCATTTTATGGGTAACAATTACAAGTAGAAAATTATACATGCAGAATCCAGAAACAATCCATGGCTGGGATTCAATCAAAGGTGCATTGTCAAGAGTGTAGTTTGCTTGTCGACAATGTGCCTTTGATTGAATCCTGGCCCATGAAAGATTCTCATCAAATAACGGTATAAATTAATTTACTTGGAAGATAGTGGAAAAGAGACAGTTTTCTAGAGGTCACTTTGTATCTAAGAGCCTTTTTTTCCAAAGGTCAAGGATTGTTCTCAAGGTGTGTGTTAATATCTTCACTCCTGAAAACAGGTTGTTAGGGCCTGGGATCTACGTTTGCAGATTGTTGTGGCAGATATATTTATTTATTTTGGGTACAATAGTTTATACCAAAGGTCTCCTGTTGTAGATTTTGAATCATCCCAGTGGGCACAGACATAATTTCAACGTCTAGTTTTGATGTACACTTGGTTAAGATGTCAACTAACGTAAATTCAAAGTGAAATCAACAAAAAATGTCAGCATGTCACCACATAATGATAAAGCAAAAACTGTTTATTTTTTTATTTTAGCAAAAAAAAAAGAAAACAAAGAAATCACATTCAGACCCTTTACAGTACAGTACAGCTCAATAAGGTTATTTTGAAACTGATTATGCAAGTCAATGAATTCCACAAAGTCCTTGATGAAATGTCTTCCAAACAAAATATGTTTAATCATTAGCAGCAGCAGGGGCAGCTAGCCTACATTCAGACCCTGGGATCATCTCTATTCCTTCCTCTCAATGGTGTACCTGTCAGATACATGCATAGATGACAACATCAGACAAAAGGTTCCCTTCCTCTCGCTTGGTTTAACACTAAGAAGGATTTGGAAGGCATCCAGTGCAGCACATCTGGGGAAGCAGGTGGTGGAGGGGAAGGCACTGGGGAGCAGCCAGAGGAAGAGGCCTAGCCCCGTGGGCAGCCTACAGGTGCCTCCGATGTTATGGCTAAAGTGACAGGCAGAGTGTCTTTAGTTCCCTCTCATAAAGCCTTATGTAAGCCCTCCTCACACTCTAGCCCACTGCGAGATAGCTACAAATAGCTGATGGTGTGTTCAAGACAACAGGCTCCGACTGGGGAAAGTTATTTTGAACGGTCATCCAACTCGCAATTACAAATCGGAAACGTGGGCATCATCCTAAAGCTCCGACTTCTCCATCCTGAAGATGACTGATATCGCAATTTTTCCCAGTCTAAGCTTGTTTTCTTTCCGTGTTCCCAGTTGTTTTGTACGCACCAAAAGTAGTACGTTGCGTCTGTGGCATACTGCATACTTTTTAGTACATAGTACGGTTAGTACACAGTATACAGTTTAAGAAAGCAGTAGGCAAGCCAGATTTCAGACACGGCCATTATTTTACCATGAATAAATTAATACTATAATTACTCTACTCATCCATTTTATGGGTAACAATTACAAGTAGAAAATTATACATGCAGAATCCAGAAACAATCCATGGCTGGGATTCAATCAAAGGTGCATTGTCAAGAGTGTAGTTTGCTTGTCGACAATGTGCCTTTGATTGAATCCTGGCCCATGAAAGATTCTCATCAAATAACGGTATAAATTAATTTACTTGGAAGATAGTGGAAAAGAGACAGTTTTCTAGAGGTCACTTTGTATCTAAGAGCCTTTTTTTCCAAAGGTCAAGGATTGTTCTCAAGGTGTGTGTTAATATCTTCACTCCTGAAAACAGGTTGTTAGGGCCTGGGATCTACGTTTGCAGATTGTTGTGGCAGATATATTTATTTATTTTGGGTACAATAGTTTATACCAAAGGTCTCCTGTTGTAGATTTTGAATCATCCCAGTGGGCACAGACATAATTTCAACGTCTAGTTTTGATGTACACTTGGTTAAGATGTCAACTAACGTAAATTCAAAGTGAAATCAACAAAAAATGTCAGCATGTCACCACATAATGATAAAGCAAAAACTGTTTATTTTTTTATTTTAGCAAAAAAAAAAGAAAACAAAGAAATCACATTCAGACCCTTTACAGTACAGTACAGCTCAATAAGGTTATTTTGAAACTGATTATGCAAGTCAATGAATTCCACAAAGTCCTTGATGAAATGTCTTCCAAACAAAATATGTTTAATCATTAGCAGCAGCAGGGGCAGCTAGCCTACATTCAGACCCTGGGATCATCTCTATTCCTTCCTCTCAATGGTGTACCTGTCAGATACATGCATAGATGACAACATCAGACAAAAGGTTCCCTTCCTCTCGCTTGGTTTAACACTAAGAAGGATTTGGAAGGCATCCAGTGCAGCACATCTGGGGAAGCAGGTGGTGGAGGGGAAGGCACTGGGGAGCAGCCAGAGGAAGAGGCCTAGCCCCGTGGGCAGCCTACAGGTGCCTCCGATGTTATGGCTAAAGTGACAGGCAGAGTGTCTTTAGTTCCCTCTCATAAAGCCTTATGTAAGCCCTCCTCACACTCTAGCCCACTGCGAGATAGCTACAGTGCATTCGTAAAGTATTCAGACCAGACTTTTTCCTAATTTTGTTACCTTCAAATTGAATAAATAAAAACAAATTCCTCATCAATCTACACACAATAATGAGAAAGTGAAAAACATTTTTGCAAATAGAATACAGAAATCGGAATTGAGCCCAGTTGCATCCTGTTGCCATTGATTAGTCCACCTGTGATAAATTCAATTGATTGGACATGGTTTGGAAAGGCACACACCTGTCTATATGAGGTCCCAGAGTTGAAAGTGCATTTCAGAAAAAAAAAAACAAGCCATGAGATCGAAGGAATTGTCCGTAGAGCTCAGAGACAGGATTGGGTCGAGGCACAGATCTTGCCTCCCTCCATCATTCTTAAATGGAAGAAAGTTGTAACCACAAATACTCTTCCTAGAGCTGGAAGCCTGGCCAAACTGAGCAATCGGTGGAAAAGGGCCTTAGTCAGGGAGGTGACCAAAAACCCGATCGTCACTCTGACAGAGTTCTAGAGTTTCTCTGTGGAGATGGAAGAACATTCCAGAAGGACAACCATCTCTGCAGCACTCCACCAATCAGGCCTTTATGGTAGAGTGGCCAGACGGAAGCCACTCCTCAGTAAAAGGCACATGACAGCCCTCTTGGAGTTTCCAAAAGGCACCTAAAGGACTCTCAGACCATGAGAAACCTGAATGCCTGAATGCCAAGCATCACGTCTGGAGGAAACCTGGCACAATCCCTACGGTGAAGCATGGTGGTGGCAGCAACTTGCTGTTGGGATGTTTTTGAGTGGCAGGGATGGGGAGACTAGTCATGATCGAGAGAAAGATGAACGGAGCAAAGTACAGAGAGAAACTTGATGAAAATCTGCTCCAGACCTCAGACTCGGGGGGAAGGTTCACCTTCCAGCAAGACATGACCCTATGCACACAGCCAATACAATACAGGAGTGTCAGAATGTCCTTGAGTGGCCCAGCCAGAGCCCGGACTTGAACCAGATCGAACATCTCTGGAGAGACCTGAAAATAGCTGTGCAGCGTGCTCCCCATCCAACCTGACAGAGCTTGAGACGATCTGCAGAATGGGAGAAACTACCCAAATACAGATGTGCCAAGCTTGTAGCGTCATACCCAAGAAGATTCAACGATGAAGAGTGTGCAAAGCTGTCATCAAGACAAAGGGTGGCGATTTGAAGAATCTCAAATATAAAATATATTTTGATTTGTTTAACACTTTTTTGGTTACTACATGATTCCATGTGTTATTTATGTACAATGTAGAAAATAGTAAAAATAATGAAAAACCTGTGAATGAGTCTTAATGACTTTTGACCGGTAGTGTACTGTTTTTGCATTGTCATTATGGGGTATTGTGTGTAGAATGACACATAAAAATCCATTGTAGAGTAAGGCTGTAACGTAACAAAATGTGGGAAAAGTCAAGGGGTCTGAATACTTTCCGAATGCACTGTATTTTTACTATTCCTGTGCTATTCATTAAAAAAAATGTGTTAGCTGTTGAGGCTAAGCCAAACTGGGTGTGGTGGTGTGTACTGAGATGGGAGATCAAGTGGTTGCTAAAAGTAGTATTGGAGGGCCAGTAAGGTACCCTTCCCTCTGGTCTAGGAGATCCCCATACAATTGTAGTGCAGTGACAGGGACATGGGTACCATGAATGTAGGGATACCATCGACCATGAGGTCTTTCACATTTTTTTATTTTTTTATTTAATCTTTATTTAACTAGGCAAGTCAGTTAAGAACAAATTATTATTTACAATGACGGCCAACCAGAAGGCAAAATACCTCCAACGGGGACGGGCGCTGGGATTAAAAATAAATACAATATACAAATACAATAAAATATAAATATAGAACCAAACACACATCACGACAAGAGAGACAAAACAACACTAGCAAAAGAGATACCAAAGACAACAACATAGCAAGGCAGCAACACATGATAACACAGCATGGTAGCAACGTAACATGACAGCAACATGGTAGCAACAGAACATGGTAGCAGCATTGGGCACAGACAACAGCACAAAGGGCTAAAAGCTAGAGATAACAATACATCACACAAAGCAGCCACAACTGTCAGTAAGAGTGTACATGATTGAGTATTTGAATGAAGAGATTGAGATAAAACTGTCCAGTTTGAGTGTTTGTTGCTGCTCGTTCCAGTCGCTAGCTGCAGCGAACTGAAAAGGCGAGCGACCCAGGGATGTGTGCGTTTTGGGGACCTTTAACAGAATGTGACTGGCAGAACGGGTGTTGTATGTGGAGGATGAGGGCTGCAGTAGATATCTCAGATAGGGGGGGAGTGAGACCTAAGAGGTTTTTATAAATAAGCATCAACCAATGGGTCTTGCGACGGTATACAGAGATGACCAGTTTACAGAAGAGTATAGAGTGCAGGGATGTGTCCTATAAGGAGCATTGGTGGTAAATCTGATGGCCGAATGGTAAAGAACATCTAGCCGCTCGGGAACTCCCTTACCTGCCGATCTATAAATCATGTCTCCGTAATCTAGCATGGGTAGGATGGTCACCTCAATCAGGGCTAGTTTGGCAGCTGGGGTGAAAGAGGAGCGATTACGGAGACAACTAGCCTCAATCAGGGCTAGTTTGGCAGCTGGGGTGAAAGAGGAGCGATTACGGAGTCTAGATTTAACTTTAACCTGCAGCTTTGAAAAGTGCTGAGAGAAGGACAGTGTACCGTCTAGCCATACTCCCAAGCTCTAAACCCTCAGAGGTAGTAATCACACCTGTGGGGAGAGGGGCATTCTTCTTACCAAACCACATGACCTTTGTTTTGGAGGCGTTCAGAACAAGGTTAAGGGTAGAGAAAGCTTGTTGGACACTAAGAAAGCTTTGTTGTTGAGCATTTATCACAAAATCCGGGGAGGGGCCAGCTGAGTATAAGACTGAATCATCTGCATATAAATGGATGAGAGATGAGACTTACCTTCCACTTGAACCCCATCTAGCTACAGCTACTGTAACGCATTGGCTCGTCAGCTATTAAACGGTCGCAGGTGTAAACAATTTGACCAGTGCAACCCATTTGCCCAGTCCAATAAATTCACCAAAATATTACCTGCATGCATTTACCATAATCTGCGGAGGCAGGTCCACTGGTCCTTCCCTTGCTCATTACCTAGCAGTGTCTGAATACCTTTGAGTTCCAAAGCAATCGTTAAGATTCACACAATACAGGGACCATTATTGGTGGCCGAGGTGAGAGTTTGGGGAATGAACAGCCATCCATAGCAATGATAGTCAATTATCCCAGCTAGCCAGCAACTGACACTGTGCAAGCATTCTCCACTCCCTCTCTCCCTCCGACAGACAATTCCCCAGCAGGTGGATTAGGCCTTAATGGCAGCTAAGGGACTGTGTTTAAAACAAGCCAAGAACACTACCAGTGGTGATGTAGCCCAGTTCCCTGTTGTTATTTAAGGCATTACTCTTCCACAGAAGTAGAGAGAAGGCGCTTGGGAGAATCTCAGTGTTTAGCTCCATGGGCTGGTGGCAACAGGAGGGTGACACATCCACGGACACACACCTGCTGGGTCATTACAAGGGCTCAACTCAATCCCAGACATAGGAGAAGGAAGATTGTGGTGCATCTGTGGAGGGGTTGTTGTTATTACTCTGTCTGAATGAAAGCTAGCCCCTATGAGCAGACTTGCTGCCTCAAGACATCCACGTATGTGTCGCAATGATCAGATTGGCTACATTTACATTTACGTAATTTATCCAGAGCGACTTACATACATTTTCATACTAGGCATGGTGTGTTGTGGCATGGCTATGGTATCATGGTATCATACGTCTTGGAGGTGCTCAGAAATACGTATGCTTTGTATTGCTCTAAAGCCAAGCTGATAATACACTTACCAGAGCCAAATGTTCAATGACAAGGCCTACTGCAAGCACTGTGCAGCAACTTATCACACTGTGACCAACGCAACTGTTACGATTTCCCCTTTCAGCCTACACTACAACAGCAATGAACTGACAATTGAAGAAGAAGCATTTATTAATCCATATGAAACATAAATCCGTCTTCTGCTGTACCCAACCCATCTGATTTATACATACACCAACACACATTAGGTTGGAAAGAATGGAGCAGACAGCAGCGCCCAACGAGCAGTTAAGGGGGTTAAATTCCTTGCTCAAGGGAACATTGGCAATAACAACACTATGTCACAACAGTGGGAACTGTCCACAAATGTCTGTCGAATCCAGTGGCGACCTGTCATTCAGGGTAGGTGGGGCAGAGACCCACATGTTTTGAGCCCCACCTGTTTTGCATGTTATTTTGGCATTAATACGTGTCACATATCAGTTTGCAAACAATGTAAAAAAAAAAAAAAAAAAATGAATGAATGAAGCATCATACAAACATGGTCTATTTTTTGCTTTGTTGAGTAAGGCAGCTCCAAAATTCAGGTGATTCAGCCTAGCTCAGTGCTTTCTGTGGTGGAGGGGCAGCCAGCGGAAAATACAGAGCGTAAGGGTTGGTAATCTTCTCTAGTTGCGCCATGATTGGCTCAGTGTTCTGAAACTCATGGGGACACTACATCACCGCAAAATCTACAGGGAGAGCTAGAAAGTTAAACCCCTTGGGTGCTGCCATAGATTTACATTAGAAGTGCCCATCCAAGAAAGCTCAAGGTCGTTGATAAAATTATGTCAAATCACGTTATATCTACCGTAGCTTTGATTGGACTGATCATGTCAACATCATGCTTTCAAAATCTTAGCTAGCAAGCAGTCATCATCATGAATCATGTCAAAAATCTACTGGCAAATCGTTTTCAATCCTTGTCATATGAAGAGAAATTATAGATAAAACGTATCGGCGCTCAACGGCCATTGGACATAAACATTACACAACAAGTTGGAAATAGTAAATTCAACAATGAGTGGTTTGAAAGGAATTAGTGGCTAACTGCAAGCGTTGAAAAGCAATCACTATTTTGCTTCCCCTGCTATTTGGTGGAGAGGGTGTGTGATCCAAATATGGGTTTAAGTGGGCTAGAAATCAACACCATGGGCTAGAAAAGGTTGAATACATTGGCCATACTGTCAATCCAGCATGACTTCTGTCTCGTTCAAAACAAAAGGAAACTTGGAAATCTCAGACTTCAGTGAGTTCAAGACAACTGGGAATTCCAAGTTGGGAAAACGTGCCTCTTTCTAGAGCTCCAATCTGAAGATCACTGACGTCATGATTCAACCTTGTTCCCAGTTGTCCTGAAAGCACCATAAATCCAGAGAATGCCAGACCTTCCTGTTCGGGTCCAAAAACGTATTGTATGCTGCTGCATAAATGTTGTAATATGCCAGGGAGATACAATGCCTTAGGAAAGTATTCAGATCACTTGACTTTTTACACATTTTGTTACGTTACAGCCTTATTCTAAAATGTATGAAATAAAAAAAAAATCCTGTTTCCATTGATCATCCTTCAGATGTTTCTACAACTTGATTGGAGTCCACCTGTGGTAAATTCAATTGATTGGACATTATTTGGAAAGGCACACACCTGTCTATATAAGATCCCACAGTTGACAGTGCAAGTCAGAGCAAAAACCAAGCCATGCATGAGGTTGAAGGAATTGTCCGTAGAGTTCCGAGACAGGATTGTGTCGAGGCACAGATCTGGGGCAGGGTACCAAACAAATTCTGCAGCATCGAAGGTCCCCAAGAACACAGTGGCCTCCATCATTCTTAAATGGAACAAGTTTGGGACCACCAAGACTCTTCCTAGAGCTGGCCGCCCAGCCAAACTGAGCAATCCGGGATGAAGGGCCTTGGTCAGGGAGGTGACCAAGAACCCTATGGACACTCTGACAGAGCTCTAGAGTTCCTCTGTGGAGATGGGAGAAACTTCCAGAAGGACAACCATCTCTACAGCACTCCACCAATCAGGCCTTTATGGTAGAGTGGCCAGACGGAAGCCACTCCTCAGTAAAAGGCAGATGAAACTCCGCTTGGAGTTTGCCAAAAGGCACCTGACGACTCTCAGACCATGAGAAATATTCTCTGGTCTGATGAAACCAAGATTGAACTCTTTGGCCTGAAAACCAAGCGTCACGTCTGGAGGAAACCTGGCACCCTCCCTATGGTGAAGCATGGTGGTGGCAGCATCATGCTGTCGGGATGTTTTTCAGCTACAGGGACTGGGAACCTAGTCATAATTGAGGGAAAGATGAACAGAGCAAAGTACAGAGAGATCCTTGATGAAAACCTGCTCCAGAGCGCTCAGGACCTCAGAGTGGCCCAGCCAGAGCCCGGCCTTGAACATCTCTGGGAAGTCCTGAAAATAGCTGTGCAGCAACGCTCCTCATCCAACCTGAGAGAACTTGAGAGGATCTGCAGAGCAGAATGGGATAAACTCCCCAAATACGGTTTTCTCCTGGATGGATGCGAGGAGTCTTCTCTCTCTCTCTTTTTTTTTAAGGCCACGTTTTATCATCATTATTTCTAAAAAGATCTGTCAGCTGTATTTTGCGGAGGGGCCACACCGGCTGGACCAGGTAAGAAGTACCCCCCCTCTATTCTCCTTAGTAAGTGGTTCCTTCCAAGGTGCATGGAGCAAAGAGATGCCTAAGCAGGATGCTAGATACTCTAGTGTGTGCAGTATTGTCAGTGGAGGAAGAGCGTGTACACACCCATCGTCTGATTTGATTTTAGCTGCCATGAATGACGTGCCAGTCATCTTTTCAAAGAGCAAAATTCATGCTAGGCCTATACTTTATGGATTTCACTATTTGAACAGAACTAGAATCACAGTAGAATATACTGTACATCGAAAACCAGTTATTGTTAGAATAATCATGTATAGTCATATATCATAAAGCATATAAGCTGTGTTTACAGTATGCTATGTATAAAGCAACCTGACTTTAACAGTGATCCCTTCCCATCTCCTTATTTTACTGTATGGCAACATGCCCTCTCCCTCCATTTGTTCTACAAAGTTATTTGTAGTTCGTTCCTTGTGTTTGTGTTACCGCTCTATGACAGGGGTACAACTATAAGACATCGTCCTTGTATAAAAGCAGAAGAAATGTGAAATTCCGTGTGAAGGCCCCGGGAGTGTGAAAAGGTTCGAGCTAAACCAATTGTTCTCAAATTATTTTCATGTTGAACAACATCAGAGGCATGCCAAGAAAACAAGTCTAGTGTGATTACGCTCTCACTGTGTGTACCGCCGACCCGCGCGGCACAGGACGTTCAAATTACCTCTGTTCCCGAGGTAGAAGAATATGCTTTAGCTTTTATTAATGATTATACAATTATTGTCAAAGCTCAAAACAGAGTGAAGGGAAAGTGCTGGAATAAAAGAGTCTCTGAATGAAAGATCACGTCTGCTTTGGTTTTGTGTTTGTGTGTAGTCTGTCGACTTCCAGAGTTGTGTAAACGTGTGTACTATAGGACACGTTGTTGCAGAGGTTCTCTGTAGTTGTGTGTGTGTGTGTATACTGTATGGGTGGGGAGAATCATCTTTGAACATGGATGGACGTGAATTTGAACATCTTTTCCCAATGTCCTTAATAATAGAACATAACAGAACATAAACTCCCCCGTTTTAAGTCAAGCCTTAAACAACACAGTGTTTTCCTAACTGGGGTGCTTGTCCACACACATCTGATCATAAGATGGCCAGAGGGGAGAGGGGCCTCCATTAACCCAGGAGCGGTGGATTTGACCCTGTGTATTTTGTGATTCTTGGCCCTTTAAACGGGAGCACAGCAACAATTTCTCTAAAGCGGCGGGCAAGATGCAGAAAGCTCTGGGGGAACTGGACAACGTGGGCGCACAACACTACAGCGGTCGGCAATACAGGAAGAATACGCAACTATTTTGTTTGTTCATCTTCCTCATAATAACTGAACTGGAAACTAAAATGAAAATGAACTTTGACCAAATGAACTTTGACCATACTTACGTAATATAATTGATATTGGTGAGGTGGTGAAATGTTGGTCTGCTAAAAGGAATGTGGACACACCGTGTTATGGCAAACCTGTTGAAACAACAAGACAGCTTATGACACACAAAATTATGCATCAGAAGAACTAACATGATATCATGTTACATGATGGTAACCATATAAACGGTAACCATTTCACAGCAGATCGGCAATAGTCAACGTCGGTCAATAAGGTTAACATACAGTCGTGGCCAAATGTTTTGAGAATGACACAAGTATTGGTCTCCACAAAGTTTGCTGCTTCAGTGTTCTTAGATCTTTATGTCAGTAGTTACTATGGTACACTGAAGTATAATTACTAGTATTCCATAAAGGTCAAAGGCTTTCATTGACAAGACCTCTGCAATCCGCCCTGGCATGCTGTCAATTAACTTCTGGGCCACATCCTGACTGATGGCAGGCCATTCTTGCATAATCAATGCTTGGAGTTTGTCAGAAGTTGTGGGTTTTTGTTTGTCCACCCGCCCCTTGAGGATCGACCAAATGTTCTCAATGGGATTAAGGTCTGGGGAGTTTCCTGGCCATGGACCCAAAATGTCGATGTTTTGTTCCCCGAGCCACTTAGTTATCACTTTTGCCTTATGGCAAGGTGCTCCATCATGCTGGAAAAGGCATTGGTCGTCACCAAACTGTTCTTGGATGGTTGGGAGAAGTTGCTCTCGGAGGATTTGTTGGTACCATTCTTTATTCATGGCTGTGTTCTTAGGCAAACTTGTGAGTGAGCCCACTCCCTTGGCTGAGAAGCAACCCCACACATGAATGGTCTCAGGATGCTTTACTGTTGGCATGACACAAGACTGATGGTAGCGCTCACCTTGTCTTCTCAGGTGTATTCCGGATGGCCCAAACAATGGGAAAGGGGATTCATCAGAGAAAATGACTCTACCCCAGTCCTCAGCAGTCCAATCCCTGTACCTTTTGCAGAATATCAGTCTGTCCCTGATGTTTTTCCTGGAGAGAAGTGGCTTCTTTGCTGCCCTTCTTGACACCAGACCATCCTCCAAAAGTCTTCGCCTCAGTGTGCGTGCAGATGCACTCACACCTGCCTGCTGCCATTCCTGAGCAAGCTCTGCACTGGTGGTGCCCCGATCCCGCAGCTGAATCAACTTTAGGAGACGGTCCTGGCGCTTGCTGGACTTTCTTGGGCACCCTGACTCCTTCTTCACAACAATTGAACCTCTCTCCTTGAAGTTCTTGATGGTCCTTTTGTGGCAGGGCTGAAATGCAGTGTAAATGTTTTTTGGGGATTAAGTTCATTTTCATGGCAAAGAGGGACTTTGCAATTAATTGCAATTCATCTGATCACTCTTCATGACATTCTGGAGTATATGCAAATTGCCATCATCAACACTGAGGCAGCAAACTTTGACCAATACTTGAGTCATTCTCAAAACTTTTGGCCACGACTGTACATGTTGAGGCGATTGCATTACTATCATAGCATGATATGAAAGCCAATAGCCTTGCCTTCTAAAATACAAAGTGTTAAAATAAATTGCAATACAATAACATACCGGTAGATTGACTCGTGGATCTCAAGCAGGTAGTGCAATAGGGGAGTGTGTTATTTATGTGTGTCTACGTGTGTATGTGTGTGTGTCTATAAGTGTGTGTTTGAGAGATTTCGCCTGAACACATTTCTCGCTGTAACGACTCTTCAATGACAGCCAGAAATAGGGAAGTGATGTAAAGTAGAAGCCTTCAATTACCCGTGGAAATGGTAGATACTGGCAGACTGTGCCGTAACCACAAAACTATCTGACCTTTGACCTCACGCCTGATGGGATGTCACATTGAAGAAGGGAGAGATCAGAGGGCCACAGTATCTCTATACTGTGGGAGTGCTCTCTAATTTGTGAATATTTATAAGGAACAGAGGTCAGGATATTTGACTATACCTTCTAAGGCCATACAAATGTGATTAAATGTTTCACAGATCACACGCGATAGGTGCACACCAATTCAGCTGCCCTGCGTGCCGGGCAGGCAAACTGAACCATTTCATGTGTCTGAAGGTACAAACTCTGCATTCGCGGCGGGCCCGGAGAGAAAAATCAAGTGCTCTATAGGTCTTCCGCTGGCCAATCGGATGGCTCAGATTATCATGTCTGCAGTAACGTTACAGGCATAAAATAAATCTACAGCAAAGTTGATACTGTGAGATTTCAAAACGTTTAAAAACAGTGACTAGTGAGAGACTGTCAACGAATACAGCAAAGAGCTGCTGTTTGTATGAGTGAGTTACAAGAAGCACTGCAGCAGTAATGAATGAGTAGGACAGTGTAGCAACTGGCTTGTCTTGTTATTATTTAAATTAAATTCAGCAGCATGGGTCTTTTTAATAGGAATATTTCACTTTCTCTGTTCATAGGAGTAACAACATGAATTTGTGCATGAGGCAGAAATATTGCGGTGCGCCTCGAGTTTTGCCATCAGCTGGAAGATGGTTTCCCTTTTTGTCAGGAAAGGGAGCGGAGGAATGTTGAAAGGCGGACCCTCAGTCTTCTGCTCTAACCCTCCGTTGAGACTGACCATCAGATGCCCCCCCGTAAAATTAAAATAAATAGCAAATAATTTAAATGTATAGTCGCTCCATTGTGCCTTGCAAATAATACAACAGATCTATTACCGCTGAAGCCTACCTCAAATTGTTAAATATAATTAAAAAAAAATCCCAAACAACAATGCATTGGCAGGGCAATTCAAGCAAAGCCAATATGAGGCGATAATGTATTGGGTCTATAGCTTACTGCACAAACCTCATTGCTACTGTTTTTTATGCATATGCTTACGTTTTTTAAGTCATGGTAAAAAAAAACTCTGAGCTGTACTCTGGTTTGCATTTTGACTCAGAAAATAATCTTGACTCAGAAAAGGTTGGTGACCACTGTTCTAGAGTACCACAGTATGAGTCATAATACCCATAACACCTAGCGGTCAAAAAAGGAAATGGTTCCAATCGTTTTTAAGAAACACTTAAAATAAGGGCTGTGTTTCATGTAGGCTTACCCTGGCGTGTTTCCATATGGGAAAAATGAATGGTGGAAAAACAAACCATTTCCCTGTTTGACCGCTAGGTTTTATGGGTATTATGACACCTCCGCTGTGGGGCTCTATAACACTATTATCTAGTGGTTTTCTTCTGTGTTAAAGGGCCTCTGTTAAGGCTGTTAGGGTGACAAGTCAAAATATAATCATGCCGACACTGTGACACATAAATCACAAGACAGACTTTGGTACACGTATGCCGGCACGCTTGTCTCTCTATGATCAATGGTGTCTTTGTTGTCAGGCCGAATTTGAATTCTGTCTTTGAGTGAATGAATAGTTGGGAAAAGAAGGTATATATAAAAAGAGCGACTGGCAGCAAGCTACTTTGTACTTCGACGCTGATGTGTGATTCTATGTATCCAAAATGGCACTCTATTCCCTAAATAGTGAAAAGGGTGCCATTTGGGAAGCATCCATTTCCTACTGGATGGGGCCCCAGTCGCTGTAGGGCAGGGGGTCAGAGGTGGGATCCTTAACAGCCCCGTAACTGAGCAGGGAGGGGAGCTGCAAGCCGGAGCAACATTAAAGCACCTCTCACTTTGAACATGGGGAGCTTTTGTGCCCGCAATCCTAATTATGCCCGAACATTCTGCTGACAGAAGGTGTAACGTCGGCCGCTATACCCCAATCAGGACTTATTACATATTTGATTTCCTTTCGCTACCGTTTGGACCGGCTGTATATTAAAACATCTCCGGTGCCGAGTTTTCAAAGCCCCACCTTGATTAAATCGAGGAAATGTGACATGATTTTCCCATTTAAAATTCATAATGGGGAAATACTTAAGTCATTAAAATCCCCTTCCACTGTTTGAACAGTTGCTATCTACAACAGATTTAATAATTTAATTTTAACATTACAACATTCCATTTTGAGGTTGATCAACCGACCTCATTTCATACAGAGGTAAGTTCAGTATTATTTCTTTTTAAAAGGTTTGCCAAATCAAAATACTATCATGCTGCAACAATTTATAGTACTGTGTATAATTCAGTTGATGTAGCCTTTCCCATTGGGGTTGATTTTATTAAAGGCAGAATAAATATATTGGTGGCCTGCTTGTGTGTATACTCCATTACTGTTAATAATGTCCTGAGCCTATTGTGCCTGTCTGTCTGCGCAACCAAAATTTCATCCTCAATTTTCTGGGCACAATGACAGACATGTTTTCATATTTCACACTGCAGTTCCATACATCGATGAACCTAAAGCTGCTGTACTCCTTGCTGTCCTTATGTGGAACATACAATACACGTTCAGTATTCCCTGAAGGAAAGGATAGTGAATACAGTAGACACAAATGTCTCAATCCAAGATCACTGAAGCCAAGATAATAGTAGCTCACTGAGGATTTGAACTGCAACAACCACATGATTGAATAGGGACCATGCTAGAGCCAATCAAATACTCCTTCCGTAAACCTGAATCTGCTTTAGTAAGTAGTGTGCTGCCCTTATGTGTCCTTACATGTGCAGTATTCTCTAGAGAAAGACTAGTGAACAGAATGGACAAAAATGGTTATTTCCATTGGCCGCCATCCAAGCTGATTGAAGCGGAGTTGCTTACGGAGTTGCTCACCAACTACTTGACTGGCTCTGGTTATATCTGGGTGTTATGAGTCTATTTGTGGTTGTATGGATGTATGTATCGATGGGTGTTATGATTCTATTTGTGGTTGTTATGGCTGTATGTATCCATGGGTGTTATGATTCTATTTGTGGTTGTTATGGCTGTATGTATCGATGGGTGTTATGAGTCTATTTGTGGTTGTTATGGATGTATGTATCGATGGGTGTTATGATTCTATTTGTGGTTGTTATGGCTGTATGTATCCATGGGTGTTATGATTCTACTTTGTGGTTGTTATGGCTGTATGTATCGATGGGTGTTATGAGTCTATTTGTGGTTGTTATGGATGTATGTATCGATGGGTGTTATGATTCTATTTGTGGTTGTTATGGCTGTATGTATCGATAGGTGTTATGATTCTATTTGTGGTTGTTTTGGCTGTATGTATCAATGGGTGTTAAGAGTCTATTTGTGGTTGTTATGGCTGTATGTATCAATGGGTGTTATGAGTCTATTTGTGGTTGTTTTGGCTGTATGTATCGATGAGTGTTATGGCTCTATGTTTTATGGTTGCACCTTTGGCTTATATGTCAAATCATGTCATAACTCATCAATCAAGTCTACCCATCAGTCAATATTATTCAATCAAATTGCCAACAGGGAATTCAGGCAAAACACTATATTTGCAGCTGTAATACAGAAAGGTTGAATAAATATCCAGGTAAGTTTATTTTTGCTTCACAGGGGTAGGAACAGTTCCATTAAGTGTACAATCATGAGCACATAGAAGACAGAACAACTACTGATGGTGATGGACAATATCTTTGACAAGGTAGTGAGAAAATGGCCATGAAACAGTCCATGAAATGAAAAGCAAGACAAATGTATTGTGCTGAATAGTATGTTCTATTGTATGGGTTGTTCAATACGACCTCTAATAAATTGCCATGTGTATTTGTTATTGTGAAAGGCACACAGTGATAGTTTGCTGTTTGGTGAGACACTGCTTACAGAGAGCAACAATGGACAATGTAAAACCTTCTTCACAAAGGTACAACAAATAACATTCATTACTTGAGGCATTTTTGTTGTAAGCCCAGACAGTGGCTTATGTAGAGAAGGCATAACTCTTACTCCTTAAAGAGACCCTCAAGCCAAAATGTATCTACAGGACTATCACTAAAGGACACTGGGTTAAAGGTGTGTGTGTTTGTGTGTGTCTGTGTGTGCTCACAACTGTGGTACGCGTTCACTGCAGCAGCACAGTAAGTACAGTAACCTGAGATACACAGTTACATAACCAAAACATATTGCACATAGAATTATGAATCAGTTTTCATAGATGTCCCACCTCTATTTCTATGGTCCCATCCTTATGGCACTGAAAGCGAATTACAGTGGTGGATATTGGCTGACTATATTACATGCATTGAAACAATATAATGTATTTCATAGAGCACGCAGGATTATCAAGTAGATTATCAAAAGTATAAATATATTAAAAAATGTAGCTCAATCTGAGGTACAGAAAGCAGTCAAACATACATCCAATCTCCGTAGAAGCACTGGATATTGGAGAGTTCCTCATCCTATTTTAGGTCAAAGCTCAAACGTCATTCAAAGGAGAGAGAGAGAGGGAGGGAGGGAGGGAGGGAGGGAGGGGAGAGAGAGACCACTTTGCGAGCTACAGCTCAATAGTATACTTGAGAATTGCTTGGAATGCACAGACGCGCTGACCTTGATGCATGCAGGTGTCAGTGCTCCGTAAAGAGGAACAGACAACTGGACCAGAAGCTAACGAAGTTCAGTATAACAGTGACCTCATTGGGAGAAAACACAGAGATATTGATATATATGATTTTATTTATTTATTAATTTTTGTAATTCTGCTTTCTGAATTAGCACTCTATTCCTTATATCATGTACCAAGTAGTGTATTAAGATTACACTGTATAGGGGACAGGGTGCCAGTTACAGCATGTGGAAATTAACTAAAGGATAGTGGTGGTAGAGGGTCCTAAGACTAAGGAAGGAGGCTGTATCTTATATTAATTAAACAGTCTATGTAAGAAGTCTACAAATAGCTAGTACATTTTTTTTTTAATAAAAGGAGAATAAAAAACGGACAGCCCTCCAGGCCCCTAAATATTTGAAGCAATGTTAACTCCCCATTTGGTATCTTCAATTTAAATCACATTTTTCTGTTTTGTCCTCCTCTTCTGAGTAGGAGCAGTACAGGCTTTTTGCAGCCTGCATTCTAATGAGGAAGAGAGAGGAATGTTGTGTAACGAGGCGGTGAGCTTATATAAGATGGGGGTTGTTGACAGAATGTGCAGGACCTCGGCTCTGATAGGGAAAGGGAGGCATGTGGAAAAGGAGGGAGAGAGAGAGAGAGAGAGAGGAGAGGAGAAGAAGAGGGGAAGAGAAGAGAAGAGGAGAGGAGAAGAAGAGGAGAAGAGAAGAGGAGAGGAGAGGAGAGGAGAGGAGCTGCCCTTGCTAATAAGAGCTATCTGGAGAAACGCAAGCCTTGTCGGAAAAAAGGGGGGTTGGGTCTTAGGTAACAACTGGACTCCCACTTGCATCCGATTACAAAAATGCCACTGTTAAGCGTTACACTCCAGTACACTGTGAATTAAAGAATGGTTTTACTGTATGCAAACAGTGGGGGGGCAGGGTCATGGATAGAAGGTTATTGTTGCAACCTCCATTACAAGGCAGGGGTTCAAGCACACACCTATTGGATGTCCTGTGTGGCTCAGTTGGTAAAGCATGGCACTTGCAACGCCAGGTTTTGTGGGTTCGATTCCCACGGGGGACCAGTACAAATGAAAATCTATCCACTTACTACTGGAAGTTGCTCTGGATAAGAGCGTCTGATAAATTATTAAAATGTAAAAGAGAAAAAGTAATCGTCTGATGTTAGAAAAGATGATGTACAGTATACCACCCTCCAAATAAAGACATATCTGACCCGGAATATGATTAGTGAACTATTGTGTGTGTGTTCACCTCTGGTTGCTGCAGTGTTAGGAGATAACAGGCTCTCTCTTTAGGGGCTTTTCTTTTGGCATCCTATACTGTATTTGCGTTTGATTTTTGAAACATGACCTATTTAGGCAGAATGCTAAGCAAACACAACAGCATGGTTTCCCATCACATGCATTATAAAGTTGTTTTTTTTCTCATACATGTATTCCTAGACATAAATATCTGTCTTAGAAATAACTCAATCAACACAGTCGCTCTGAAGCATCACTTCAACTTTAACATATAAAAGGTTGTCTATCAAAAATACAGTTTATATGTAGTAAGCTTTTCAATTATATAGTACTTCACCTAGACTGCATGTTTGAATTATACAGTTGTTTATATGTATTAAAACTTAAAAATAGCCTACAGTCGTATGTACCGGACCTTTCAGTTATAAAGTAACTCATCTATACTGAATATTCTACAGTCATTGATATGTATCAAGCCATCGTGCTACAATATATTTATATATACAGAATTTGATGAGTACTGAATTGAGCTGTCTTTCATAAGTAGGGGGGTTGAGTTCTATACAGTAGTTGATGTGAACATTGTAGCTGATGTGAACATTGTAGCCTTGTGTTCAGGTGTATTTCACCTTCACACAAAAGGTCTCCTCCGTGGTCTCCTCCTGGTTGTTGATGTAGATGAGTATGTCCTGGGCACCAGGACTTCGGCTGGGGGCGAAACGCAGCCCGATGCGGTAGGTCTCCCCTCCCCCAATCTACAGGGAAAGAGCAGGGTTGTGTTCATTAGGTACCAAACGGAAGAAAAACAGCCAGAAATCCTATCCAATAAGAAACTAAAATGTTTGGTTTTCTGTTGCAAAATGTTTTGTTAAGTTTAGCTACAGTGTGACATAATGAATGGCATCCAGGTTCAACCCACAGGTGCACTGTAGCAACTGGGTTGTGTTCAGTAGGGTGAAAACTTTTGAAACGGGGAGGCACGACCTGATCTTGTCCAATAAGAAGACAGGTTTTTGTGTTCCTTTGCAAAACCTTTTGCTACGATGTGTCCTACTGAACCTGACCCTGGACATATCTCTTCTGTTATACAGTGTATTCACACCCCTTGATTTTTTCCACATTTTGTTGTTACAGCCTAAATTTAAAATGTATTAAATTGAGATTTTGTGTCACTGTCCTACACACAATACCCAATAATGTCAAAGTAGAATTGTTTTAGGACATTTTTACAAATTTATAAAAAAATGTAAACCCGAAATGTCTTTTCAAGTATTCAACCCCTTTATTATGGCAAGCCTAAATAAGTTCAGGAGTAAAAATATGCTTAACAAGTCACAAAATAAGTTGCATGGACTGTGTTTTTAGTGTTTAACATAATTTTTCAATTCAATGACTACCTAATTTCTGTATCCAACACATACAATTATCTATAAGGCCCCTCAGTCAAGCAGACTCAACCAGATGTTCCAATGCCTCGCAAAGAAGGGCACCTAAAAAAAGCAGACATTGAAGCACCTTTGAGCATGGTGAAGTTATTAAGTACACTTTGGATGGAGTATCAAAACACACCGTTACTACAAAGATACAGGCATCCTTCCTAACTCAGTTGCTGGAGAAGAAGGAAACCGATGAGGGATGCCACCATGAGGCCAATGGTGACTTTAAAACCGTTAAGAGTTTAATGGCTGTGATAGGAGAACACTGAGTATGGATCAACAACATTGTAGTTACTCCACAATACTAACCTAAATGACAGAGTGAACAAAAGAAGCCTGGACAGAATAAAAATATTGCATCCTGTTTGCAATAAGGCACTAAAGTAAAACTGCAAGAAATGTGGCAAACAAATGTACTTCTTGTCCTGAATACAGAACATTATGTTTGTGGAAAATCCAACACAACACATCATAGAATACCACTCCTTATATTTTCAAGCATGGTGGTGGCTGCATCATGTTACGGGTATGCTTGTCATCGGCAAAGACTAGGGAGTTTCTGTATTTCATTTTCAACACATTCACAAACATTTTTAAAAGCAGGTTTTCACTTTGTCATTATGGGTTATAGTGTGTAGATGGGTGAAGTTGTTATTTTTGAATCCCTTTTGAATTCAGGCTGTAACACAACAACAATCTCCAATAAGTCAAGGGGTATGAATACTTTCTGAAGGCACTGCAAACCTAATATTCTGTAATGACATTTTAAACAAGCATGTGTGGTGCGTTTTTTGATTATTGCTTTTTAGATGTATTTCACCAGAGTACTATAGTGCATTGTTTATAATCCTCTGGCTATATTTACGCCACGGCATTTGACTGTGATTACAACACATAACGTCCATTAGGGATGTGTGGCGATACGACAACAATAGATTTGTGTAAAAGCTCAAATCAACAAAACGGTTTACACTATAATTGGCTCATTAGAGGAAAGTCAACCAGAATTAGAAGCTCTTGAAACTACATGCTCTTTGTATTGTTGTTTTCTTCCTCCAAATTAACTCCAGCCAGTGTGTTGTGTTATGCTTTGATTATTAGCGGAATTCCATATGCTTATTGTTTGTTTGCGGCTCGCCGCTCTGTTCATAAGGTCTTATTTAGAAATTTTAATAAAGACCAATGGCTGCATTCCATGTAATGGCCAGCTAAGATATATGGTTCAATGTGTGAGATTTATCCGCAAATTTATGGAATACTATCATATCGATCCTTGATCTGCTTTTTTCGCTTCCCAATTGTTTTTATTATGGCAGGGGAGTTATTTTTTCTGGTAGGTAATATTACTCTATTCCAATTTTTTAAGATACAGACCCCATAAATTGTTTAGAGAGAATTGAGCCTGAAGCTATGTTGACTAAATAGAAAACACTTGCCCCTCTCGCTCTCTCTGTCTCTCTCTATTTGGTTAAGCATCATCTGCATGCAAGTGGTACAAACATAAACAGATTTTTTAAGGAGTTCATTTTCTATTGGCAGTCTGTTCATTTAAATCCCAGAGATTTGATTTCCATTTACACCGCTGCTTGCTCTATGAGACCGTCTTGCAAATGACAGCGAACGAAAGCCAATGATGTTGAGACGACTTGTTTATGTCGAGATGTTTATGACCTGTTTACGGAGTCAATTAATCTCCTATGAGACACTGGGGCTAATGACGGAAGAAGGAAATAATCAACAGCTATAATGGACGTGTTCTATTATTCATATTATGTAAAATCAAATCAAATAACATTTTATTGTTCGCGGCTACAGATCTGCAGGTGCAGCGAAATGCATGTGTTTCTCGCTCCAACAGTGCATTAATACCTAGAAATAATAATAAAAAAAATAAAATAACAATACCAGAAAAATTAAGAAATTAAGAAATATCAGAACGATTAATGTCAGAGACCGGAATATAAATATATGTATACTGAACAAAAATATAAATGCAACATGCAGAAAAGCTTATTTCTCTCAAATTTTGTGCAGAAATGTGTTACCATCCCTGTTAGTGAGCATTTCTCCTTTGCCAAGATAATCCATCCACCTGACAGATGTGGAATATCAATAAACTGATTAAACAGCTGATGAAACTGATTTATTTCTGTAATAAAGCCCTTTTGTGGGGGGAAACTAATTTGATTGGCTGAGCTTGGATCCCAAGTGGGTGGGCCTTTACCCTCCCATGCCCACCCAGTCATGTGAAATCCATAGATTAGGGCCTAATCAATTTATTTCAATTGACTGATTTCCTTATATGAACTGCAACTCAGTAAAATCGTTGCATATACATTTTTGTTCAGTATACATATCATGTACACTGAGTAAACAAAACATGAAGAACACCTGCTCTTTACCTGACAGACTGACCAGGTGAAAGCTAGGATCCCTTATTGATGTCACTTGTTAAATACACTTCAGTCAGTGTAGATAAAGGGGAGGAGAGAGGTTCTAGAAGGATTTTTAAGCCTTGAGACAATTGTGTATCTGTGCCATTTAGAGGGTGAATGGGTAAGACAAAAGGTTTATGTGCCTTGAACAGGGTATGGTAGTAGGTGCAAGGCATGTCAAGAACGGCAACGCTGCTGGGTTTGTCATGCTCAACAGTTTCTCGTGTGCATCAAGAATGGTCCACCACACAAAGGACATCCAGCCAACTTGACACAACTGTGGGAAGCATTGGAGTCACATGGGCCAGCATCCCTGTGGAACGCTTTCAACACCTTGTAGAGTCCATTTCCAACAAATTGAGGCTGTTCTGAAAAAAGGGGGTGGCTCTGTAGATAAGGCAGCAGTCTCTAAGGTGCAGTACTGGATGGTACCTGGCTAGAACGGTGACTAAGGCTAGTGGTGACAGTCTGATGACCTGGAGGTAAAAGCTGTTTTTCCAGTCTCTCGGTCCCGGCTTTGATGCACCTGTACTGCCTTCTAGATGGTAGTGAGGCGAACAGGCCGGAAATGGTTGGGTCATACAAGTTCCTGGGAGTCCATATGGACAACAGGCTGGAATGTTCTGGTAACACCGGGGCTCTGTACAAAAAGGGCCAGAGCCGACTCTACTTTCTGAGGAGGCTCAGGTCCTTCAACGTGTGCAGTAAACTACTGCATACTTTCTACCAGTGTATGGTGGCGCCAGAGCCATCTTTTTTGCAGTGGTGTGCTGGGGCGCCAACATAAAGGCCGGGGATGCTTCTCGGGTAAATAAGTTGATCAGGAAGGTTAGCTCTGTTCTGGGGATTAGCCTTGACACTCTAGAGGAGGTGGCGGAGAGACGGATCTTGGACAAACTTCTGGCCATCATTGCATCATCCAACCCAATGTTGCGCTGATATGCGAACTGCAGGGGGTCCAGTAACACCAGGGGTCTGAGGTGAGCAAGGACTAACCATTCCAGGCTCAGGCTAAGGTTGAAGGGTCTCTGGAGTATTCCACACAGTTGGTCAGCACAGACCCTAAGCACCCTTGGGCTGATGCCATCAGGGCCCACCGCTTTCCAATGATGTAGTCTCTCCAGCTCTCTCTTCACCTGGTTGGTGGTGAAAGCCAGCCCAGGTGGGGAGGTGGGGGGAAGGGGGGTGTTGAGGATCAGGCCTACCTCTGTTGTGTCGTCAGCAAACTTCATGATTGAGTTGGAGATGTGTGTGGCCACGCAGTCATGGGTGAACAGAGAGTACAGGAGGGGCCTGAGCACGCAGCTTTGTGGGGCCCTCCGTGTTGAGGATCTGAGTGGCAGAGTTGTTGTTGCCTACCTTCACCACCTGGGGTCAGGAAGTCCAGGATCCAGTTGCACAGGGAGGGATTCAGACCCAGGGTCCTGAGCTTAGTGATGAGCTTGGAGGGTGAGCTGTAGTCAATGAACAGCATTCTTACATACTGTAGGTATTTCTCTTGTCCAGGTGGGATAGGGCAGTGTGCAGAGCAATGGTGATTGCGTCGTCCGTGGATCTGTTGGGGCGAATTGTAGCACTTCATGAATACAGAAGTGAGTGCTATGGGGCAATAGTCGTTTAGTTCAGTTACTTTCGCATTCTTGGGTACAGGAACAATGGTGGACATCTTGAAGAAAGTGGGGACATGGAGAGATTAAATATGTCCGTAAACACATAAACTAACGACTTGTTAGTGTCACTGGTCTGTCCCAGAGCCAAGAACTAGAGAGAGGTGGACGTGTAGTTAGCGCATTGCATTCATCCGATGTAGTCCATTCCAGTGTCAGTCCGGTTTCTTCCATATAGTGCATAATGAATACGGTCCAGGTACAATACGACACCCAATTACCTCCAGGCAAGTTTGAAAATAGAAAAGGATGGTCAGTCCGTCCCCCTCCCCCTCCATCCGTTCCTCATTAAATGTCAGTTTGAACAGAGACATGACAAGAGGGCAACGTTGTGCTTTTTTGTAGTGCTCACCTCAAAACGGTCCTCTTTAAACTGGAGCAGGTCAGGGTGGTCTGACCGTAGCAGGAGGACACGGCTGGTGGGGTAGGGGTTGGTGTAAGTGATCTTCCGGGTGCTCCCCCGACCCCCTCCCACCGGAGCACACATTTCAAAAGCCTGCCAGATGAGAGATACACAAAACAGGTCTTGCTTCTTCAGAATTATATCCTTAACCATTAGTGTGGAATAAAAAACTGACCTTAGATTACGTCTATGGGAGAAACACAATGATAGAAACACATAACACTCACAGTAGAAACATGCCCTTAGAAATAGTTCTAGGATCATGTTAGTTTTGATCAGATCCTGACCTCAACCATTAGGGGTAAATGAAAAACGGACCTTAGATCTGTCTGTAAAGCATGTGCAATAAGTGACACAAATCCAAATGGTCTTATTCATTAGGCACCAAACAGAACAAAACTGACTGAAACAGGGATGGACTACTACCTGAAAATAACCAATAAGAAACGCTTGTTTTCCTTTTCCGTTGCTAAAAGTTTTTCTACAGTGTGCACTAATGAATATGAAACCTTATCTTTTAGGGGCTGTTCATCATTCACCCTGAGAGAGAAAGGAAACGGGGCACACTATCTGATGGTGAATCTAAAATCACTTACAGTAGGTGATTATATCAATTCTTAGAAGGTGACAATACAAAGAAATAAAACGCAGTCAGAGCCATTGAGAATTAAAGTCACATAATATTATGTGCATATAAATCGTATAAACTCACAGACGCACCAAAGACATATGATACTGTTATTGTGAGCTCCACGAAGGTCTCTTCATTCATAATTTAGCAGAGGAACATAACAGTGGAGAGAAACAAAATAATGTTATTTCGGTTGCGTTTCTTGTCATTGTGAAATCATAAGGGGAATAAGGGTTCCACTGCATTGCACACGTCTTTGTGAAACTGCATTGCACCATTCAGTCGTTCAGACAGTTTCAGTACCCATCAAGGAGATACTGTATGCTAAGGTTATAACAGCCAAACTATAGGAGACACCTTTAAAGAACATGGCACTAATCCCAAATGGTACTGTATTCCCTATATAGTGCACTACTTTTGGCCAGGGCCCATAGTGCTCTGGTCAAAAGTAGTGCACCATGTCTTTACCCAGCTATCTCCGGTGCCAGGAATCCCTCTCACTCCCTCTTCCTCTCTCCCCCTCTCTTTATCTCACTCTCCTTTAACTGCAGGTGTCCTTTATTGAGATTTTTTGGGGGACACATGAGCCGCAGTGCAAGCTTCTGAGTGAGTGTGTGTGTGTGTGTGTGTAATAGGTACATATGTCTGGGTGTGCCAGTGTGAATCAGTGTCTATGTGAGAAAGAGAGAGAATGAAAGATTGCATATGGGAGAAAGAGAGCCAAAGACAAAGAGAGGAAGAGGGAGAGAGAAAAAGATAGAGATTGATGGATAACGAGAGAGATGGATGGATACCGAGAGAGTGAGAGACAGGCAGAGCAAGAGAGAGAAAGAGGCAGAGCGAGAGACAGACAGAGCTTTAGTGGGTGGTTTCACCTTGGAGAGGATGGGCAGGCGACAGGTGAGGCTGAGGAGCCAGGAGGCCACCAGCGTGTGTTGCTCCACGTCCACCACGGTGAGGTAGCAGAAGCGGCTGCCCGCCTGCAACGGACATATAGACAACTGCAGGTCATGTACCACGCCAGGGAGGAGGACAAACACCTCCTCTGGGTCCACCTGGGAGAGGGGAGGAGGGAGTGAAGGAGGGAGAGGGAAGGAGGGAAAAGTGGGGGGGAGGAGAGAGAGACAAAGGGACAGAAAATATAGTCAAGACGTTGACAAGGTTATAAATAATGATTTTTAATTTAAATAATAATTGTGTCCATCAAACTTTGCTTTCGAGAATCCTCCATTTGCAGCAATTACAGCCTTGTAGACCTTTGGTATTCTAGTTGTCAATTTGTTGAGGTAATCTGAAGAGATTTTATCTCATGCTTCCTGAAGCACCTTCCACAAGTTGGATTGGCTTGATGGGCACTTCTTACGTACCATACGGTCAAGCTTCTCCCACAACAGCTCAATAGGGTTGAGATCCGGTGACTGTGCTGTCCACTCCATTATAGACAGAATACCAGCTGACTGCTTCTTCACTAAATAGTTAGCTGTGCTTTGGGTCATTGTCCTGTTGTAGGAGGAAATTGGCTCCAATTAAGTGCAGTCCACACGGTATGGCATGGCGTTGCAAAATGGCGTGATAGCCTTCCTTCTTCAAGATCCCTTATACCCTGTACAAATCTCCCACTTTACCACCACCAAAGCACCCCCAGACCGTCACATTGCCTCCACCATGCTTGACAAATGGCGTCAAGCACTCCTCCAGCATCTTTTCATTTGGTCTGCGTCTCACGAATGTTCTTCTTTGTGACCTGAACACCTCAAACTTAGATTTGTCAGTCCATAACACTTTTTTCCAATCTTCCTCTGTCCAGTGTCTGTGTTCTTTTGCCCATCTTAATCTTTTCTTTTTATTGGTCAGTCTGAGATATGGCTTTTTCTTTTTAACTCTGCCTAGAAGGCCAGCATCCTGGAGTCGCCTCTTCACTGTTGACGTTGAGATTGGTGTTTTACGGGTACTATTTAATGACAGTTGAGGACTTGTGAGGCGTCTGTTTATCAAACTAGACACTCTAATGTACTTGTCCTCTTGCTCATTGCCATTGGAACACAGGAGTGATGTTGCTGATAATGGGCCTCTGTACGCCTATGTAGATATTCCACAGCTACAATAGTCATTTACAACATTAACAATGTCTACACTGTATTTCTGGTCAATATTTCTGTTATTTTAATGGACAAAAAATTTGCTTTTCTTTCAAAAACAATGAAATATATAAGTGACCCCAAACTTTTGAACGGTAGTGTATATAGTGCACTACTTCTGACAATAGCCCACAGGGCTCTAGTTAAAAGTAGGGCACTACATAGTGAATAGGGTGCAAGTTTGGACACACAGCCTAACTCTATCAACCATTGTGGCAGAGATACCGGATAGCCAGTTGTCAAGTTGTACCTTAAGCTCCTGTGGGTGCGAGGTGTAACACCGGACCTTCCGGATCGCCTGGGTGCCCCGCATCACCAGTGATTGACAGGTCCGCTGGCCAGTCACACAGCTGATATCCACCCGTTGCAGGAAGTGCACATATACCTGCCAGATCTGGGCGGGCACTGCCAGCCACTTATCACTATGGAGACATCAGGCGAGAAAACAATTAGGTCTCAAAGCGAATAGACTCCTAATGAGAGGACTAATGATGAGTTGACTTATCTCAGGGTTTCAGTCATTTTTGAGCACCTCGTCTGATGGCTCTGGGCTGCGTCAAAAATGGCACTCTACTCCCTATAAACTGCACTACTTTTAACCAGAGCCCTAGTCAAAAGTAGTGCACTATATAAGGAACAGGGTGTCATTTGTGACGCAGCCCAGGGCTTGGAGATATCATAGGAATCATTCTCATTGGTTCAAGTTCCAGTTGACTCTGGTAATGGTGATTCCAGAATGAGCTGTGGCTATGGAGGTCAAAGGATGCCCCTTCAGCCTAATCATACCTCCCCTGAGATTACAGGCCGGGGAGAAGAGAGAAGGCGGTCCGTTTGGAGGAAATGGATTCTGCCATGTGAAGCAATCAGCCCGGTGAATCCGACATATTGATTAAATCAATGAGATTAAGGCCCGGCATGAGCAATCTAATCAGAGGATCATCGCCGGAACCAACGGCCATCAGTATCATCCACACTGGGATGGGGTGAGTGTCTGTGTGTGTCAGTGGCGACCCTTCCATTAGGGCATTAGGGGCGGTAACGCAATTGTGATTGGTCCCAAAAAATAATTAATTAAAATAGTACATATATATTTTGTGTACAATTTATATGGATACAATTATTATTTTTTTTTACAATTTATATGGATTATGCTTAAAATGCTCATAAAAGTGTGATAACTTCATGTACATTTTACTGTTTCAGAAATACCTATATTGCCCAGAGCTCGGATTGCATTGTCATCTTTTACATTGCTTGCTATGTGGGGGGGAAATTAAAGTCACAGCACAAAGTAAATGGACCGCCCTCAGGCGCTGAAATCATCTGGAAATGGAACCGCTCTGTCAGGTACTGAACAGATGGCGCTAAAGAGCAAATTGCAATGATCTTTTAAATAAATAATCAGAACAGTCATTGGTTGCCTGGATCCTGATAAACCAGACATCCATATCCATATCCTTTTACCGACAGCATGGGAAGCATAGAAGTGTACTAGTGTACATAGAACATATATACCGCTTCTTAGACTTGCTTTCAATGAGAATGACAGATATATAAAACACATTTCTATGTGAATTTGGTCGGGTCGGCCAAAAAAGCTTAAGTTATTTAAAGGAAAAATGGTCTGGAATTTTTGTCGGACAGTGGAATAATGTACTTCGAATTGCTTGGAAATGGATATGTAACCCCTCCCAGACTCATGGGCATCAATAATGCCTCGGTAGGTCTTTTGATCTTTGAATGATGTGTTACCACACCTCCATATGGTTAAGACCAAACCAGACCAATTGTCTTATCTACAGTTTCTCTCTAATGTTTTCTAATCATTTGCACTTGTTTTGGTACACCTAATTCAAATTTTAGCCATTTTATATGATGGTAAAGGAAGGGGTGTACTAACCTTTTCCTCATAAGGAAAATGCATTTTTGTTTATACTAATTGCATAACATTTTCAAAGTATTATTTTGTTGTCCCTGTACCTTATTTTAAGAATGTGAAATGCCAGAATAATAGTAGAGAGAATGATTTTCAGCTTTTATTTCTTTCATCACATTCCCAGTGGGAATGTTTACACTCAATTAGTATTTGGTAGCATTGCCTTTAAATTGTTTAACTAGGGTCAAACTTCCACAAGCTTCCCACAATAAGTTGGGTGAATTTTGGCCCATTCCTCCTGACAGAACTGGTGTAACTGAGTCAGGTTTGTAGGCCTCCTTGCTCGCACATGCCTTTTCAGTTCTGCCCACAAATTTTCTATAGGATTGAGGTCAGGGCTTTGTGATGGCCACTCCAATACCTTGACTTTGTTGTCCTTAAGCCATTTTGCCACAACTTTGGAAGTATGCTTGGGGTCATTGTCCATTTGGAAGACCCATTTGCGACTGATGTCTTGAGATGTTGCTTCAATATATCCACATAGTTTTCCTTCCTCAAGATGCCATCTATTTTGTGAAGTGCACCAGTCCCTCTTGCAGCAAAGCACCCCCACAAAATGATGCTGCCCCCGTGCTTCACGGTAGGGATGGTGTTCTTCGGCTTGCAAGCCTCCCCCTTTTTCCTCCAAACATAACGATGGTCATTATGGCCAAACAGTTGTTTTGTTTCATCACCCCATGTGCAGTTGCAAATCGTAGTCTGGCTTTTTTATGGCGGTTTTGGAACAGTGGATTCTTCCTTGCTGAGTGGCCTTTCAGGTTATGTCGATATAGGACTCGTTTTACTGTGGATATAGATATTTTTGTACCTGTTTCCTCCAGCATCTTCACAAGGTCCTTTACTGTTGTTCTGGGATTGATTTGCATTTTTCACACCAAAGAACGCGTCTCCTTTCTGAGCGGAATGACGGTTGCTTGGTCCCATGGTGTTTATACTTGCGTACTATTGTTTGTACAGATGAACGTGGTACCTTCAGGCGTTTTGAAATTGCTCCCAATGATGAACCAGACTTGTGGATGTCTACAATGTTTTTTCTGAGGACTTTTGATTTTCCCATGATGTCGGACAAAGAGGCACGGAGTTTGAAGGTAGGCCTTGAAATACATCCACAGGTACACCTCCAATTGCCTCAAATTATGTAAATTAGAGTTACTCACGGATGGATGCACCCCAATAGTTCCAGGTCCTTGAAATACATCCACAGGTACACCTCCAATTGACTCAAATGATGAAACATTTCAGAATCAGAAGCTTCTAAAGCCATGACATCATTTTCTGGAATTTTCCAAGCTGTTTAAAGGCACAGTCAACTTAGTGTACGTAAACATCTGACCCACTGGAATTGTGATATAGTGAATTATAAGTGAAATATTCTGTCTGTAAACAATTGTATGAATATATATATATGTATATATACTCAGCAAAAAAAGAAATGTCCCTGTCTTTCAAAGATCATTCGTAAAAATCCAAATAACGTCACAGATCTTCATTGTAAAGGGGTTAAATACTGTTTCCCATGCTTGTTCAATGAACCATAAACAATTAATGAACATGCACATCTGGAAAGGTCATTAAGACACTAACAGCTTACAGACGGTCGGCAATTAAGGTCACAGTTATACAAACTTAGGACACTGAAGAGGCCTTTTTACTGACTGAAAAACACCAAAAGAAAGATGCCCAGGGTCCCTGCTCATCTGCGTGAACGTGCCATAGGCATGCTGCAAGGAGGCATGAGGATTGCTAGGGCAATTTATTGCAATGTCCGTACTGTGAGAAGCCTAAGACAGCGCTACAGGGAGACAGGACAGACAGCTGATCGTCCTCGCAGTGGCAGAACACGTGTAACAACACCTGCACAGGATCGGTACATCCGAACATCACACCTATGGGACAGGTAAAGGATGGCAACAACAACTGCCCGAGTTAAACCAGGAACGCACATTCCCTCCATCAGTGCTCACAGCAAGAACTGTTTTTTTTTTGTTAAAATTTCAAAAAACGTGTTTTTGCTTTGTCATTATGGGGTATTGTGTGTAGCTTAATGAGGAAAAAAATAATTTTATACATTTTAGAATAAGGCTGTAACATAACAAAATGTGGAAAAAGTGAAGGTGTCTGAATACTTTTCGAATGCACTGTATACACACTAGATGATCAAAAGTATGTGGACACTTGTTTGTCGAACACCTCATTCCAAAATCATGGGCAATAATGTGGAGCTGGTCTCCCCTTTGCTGCTATAACAGCCTCCACTCTTCTGGGAAGGCTTTCCACTAGAAGTTGGAACATTGCTGCAGGGACTTGTTTCCACTCAGCCACAAGAGCATTAGTGAGGTTGGGCACTGATGTTGGGCGATTAGGCCTGGCTTGCAGTCGGCGTTCCAATTAATTCCAAAGGTGTTCAATGCAGTTGAGGTCAGGGCTCTGTGCAGACTAGATCTCGCTTTGTGCACAGGGACATTGTCATGCTGAAACAGGAAAGGGCCTTCCCCAAACTGTTGCCACAAAACTGGAAGCACAGAATCGTCTAGAATGTTATTGTATGCTGTAGCATTAAGATTTCCCTTCACTGGAACTAAGGGGCCTAGCACGATCCATGAAAAACAGGCTGTTATAGCAGCAAAGGGGACCAACTCCATATTAATGCCCATGTGTTTTGGAATGAGATGTTCGACAAGCAGGTGTCCACACACTTTTGGTCATGTAGTGTATCTATGTGTGCATGTGTGGTGTGTGTGTGTTTATGTAGGATACATACGTGAACACTGTGACAAAGAACTTTCGGATTTGCGGGCTCGGACTGCCCGGCACCTTCAAATACACATCTTGAGGCTCCTCTTGTGACTGTCAAAGAGAAATCACATTGAGGTTTATTGAAGCATTTACTGGAAATTCACTATTTCGTGTAATGTTTTCAGTGGCCAACACCCATGTTATGCAATTACAAATGTCTTTCAAAACACAGCAATTAGCCTCTTTTTGAATTCTGAAACCTTGCACATTTTAGTTTTCGTTAGCAAATCAGTTCCATAATTCAGTATCCGTTCCTCTGGGAACACCTTTTTGTTTCATCCCAGCACTAACAATTTAGATGAAACTAATCAAGGGCTCGGTGAACAGATGATTAGTGCTGGGATAGATAAAAATGTGAACCCCCTGAGGTTACCCCCGGGAACGTAATTAACTCACACACCCCAGTTTCAGCGTTGGCCCGACTATCAGAGCAAATTATTCCATTCATTCTCTCACCAACATCTTTGTTTCACAGATGACGTTGGGGTCACTGCAGCGCACTGAGATCTGAGACCCAGCATCTGCGTCTCCAACTGGTGGCACTGGCCGGGCCAACATGCCAGACAGAGAGAGAGAGAATTGGAGAGGGAGCGAGATAGAGGGGGATAAAGAACAAACTGAACATTTAGTGTACAAATGGTGGCGAGCGTGTGTGCGTTTGTGTGTATGTCTGTGACTGCATCTCTTTCGTTGTGTGTGTATATGTATTTATGTGTGTGTGAGTGTCTGCAATTGCATCTCTGTGTGTGTTAGCGTGCCTGTCTATCTGTGTGTGTGTGTGTGTGTGTGTGTGGCTAAGCTAATGGGGCTAATAGTGGGCACCTGGTGTTGTCTCCCAGGGGGGCAGGCGCAGGGCCTTCTTCAGAAAGGACAGTTCTGGCTGGTAGAAGCGGAATGTCTGGTCGATGGCGTGCGGTGTGGGCTCCACGCTCACCTGGCAGATGGCCAGCGGCTTGCCGTCCTCTGCCCTGAATGTCACCTGCGGGTAGGGTTGGGTTGGGGAGAGGGAAAGGTGGACGATAAAGGGAAGTGGAGATTTCATATTGAAAAAGATTTGAGGAGAATCATGCTTACTACTGCCTGTAGCAGAAGTGAACAATGAATTATCGTGGATGCTGTCACTACTGGCCCACAAAGACAACTCAAGGTAAGAGCAATTTAAGGTAGAAGAGAATGCATTATGTAGTCTTGATACAGTTACAACAAACTTAAGACGTACAGTTGAAGTCGGAAGTTTACATACACTTAGGTTGGAGTCATTAAAACTCATTTTTCAACCACTACACAGATTTCATGTTAACAAACTATAGTTTTGGCAAGTCGGTTAGGACATCTACACAAGTCATTCTTCCAACAATTGTTTACAGACATATTATTTCACTTATAATTAACTATATCACAATTCCAGTGGGCCAGATGTTTACATACACTAAGTTGACTGTGCCTTTAAACAGCTTGGAAAATTCCAGAAAATGATGTCATGGCTTTAGAAGCTTCTGATAGGCAAATTTTTCATCATTTGAGTCAATTGGAGGTGTACCTGTGGATGTATTTCAAGGACCTGGAACTATTGGGGTGTTAGGACCTAGTTTAACAATTATGCATCCATCCGTGAGTAACTCTGGTCTGTAATCACTCATTCACTCAGGACTTATTTATTAATTAGGTCTGTATATAAATATTCATGTACAGTTGTTATTTCATATCACGTGCAATATTGTAAATAATTCTTGGACTGAACTTACGTAGTCATTCACTCAGGAATGCATATTAGTATCCTGTCAGTTGTATCTTTTTTCATTGCTTTTAGTATATCGAATGTGCAATACGTGCATTTATCTGTAATTAAACCCTGCACTAAGGACTGTATTTTAAGGCGATCTCAATTAAGTGCAGCAAAACCTACTTGTCCTGTTATTACATCCTGAGTGTCTATGTAACTACAGTACCATGTAAACACATTACAATATTTTAAAGTGAGACCAAATAAACATTTGATGGACGCCATGTGGTAAACACTAAACCAGGCTTAACTAAACCAGGCTTAACTAAGCTTAATTGAAGAAGGCAGGAATACAGATAAAGTAGAAGATTTCTCTCTAAAACATGCTCAAACTCAAGATTCACAAGGTTTATAAATGATCTTGTTTGTGAGAGGTTTATATATAAGTGAACATCTGTAGCGCATCACAAATAAAAATGCTAGCTTGCATAATTCCAGCCTCCAGAGACACAAAATAGGATTCTTCAACCATACCAAAGGAAATAAACAGTGAATATAAAGTATTATCATATGTCACACTAAGGCACACACAATATTCCCTCACATGGCACACTGGAAATACTTTAAAACAGAAACCACATTCATTCCAATGCAAAAAACAACCCCTGGACTAGATTTTTATCTAGAGGTGGGGTTGTCTATCCATACCTTGATTGACTTGGCCAGCACAGTATTTGACAGATGTTTCTTGGCCACCTGAGTACTTCTGACACTGGGTATGAGACTCGGCCCCTGCAAGACGTAGATAAACAAACACATAAATAATACATTTATAATCCTTTGAAATCGACCAAGACATCTGGAAATGTACAGCACGTTAGAAAACCGTAAAGCAACAGCGTACAGTCTGTAGGGACAGAGAAAGACGTAGCAGCCAATAAGATGTGCAGATAAGAGAAACTCTAACTGGGTATTGTTAACCTACACTCCCAATGACGTTAACCCAATCATATGGCATTAATCCTATTATAATTACCTTATATTCACATTTTCTCAGCCTAGTAATAGAAGTCAGGCTCTGGCTAATATCCCTGGGCAAACTGATAAACTAGAGCCTGTGTTCTAACGTCTGGCTATCAGAGTTGTCATGGTGACGCATTAGGTTACCTGGGGAGCCACAGAGTTGTCTGAGACGAAGGTCTGGTATTTGAGGGGGACGTGCACGCTCTCCTTGGGCCGCAGGTATACCTGGGGGGCAAGCGTGCCCTCTTTGAGGTGGAACATGTCCTCCTCCAGGGGGGTTAAGGTTTTGGTCAGTGCCTTGAAATACCTCCACTCGTCACAGTCCGTTATGACACTGAACAAGGGGGGAGTGAGAGAGGGAGGAGGAGAAAATAATATAGGGAGATGGAAAGGTAAGAGAAAGGAGAAAGAGAGAGAGATGAGACAATAAAGAGAGATGAGAAGAAAAAAAAAGAACGAGAGAGAGCGAGGATCCTCCTCGCTGGTCGATAGGTAAACGTAGGCGAGTCATTGTAAAGAGGGGGCTGCTTTTAACTTCAAAGACTCAACCTCCAGGCTTATCAATTGACAACGAAGAATTTATGAATTTTCTACAAAACTACACCTTCTAAATGAAGGCTGGGGCTAGACAACCATTTCAATGAGCTCTTATACTACTACAAGTTCCCACTCTCCAGTCTGGTAGTAACAACTAGTTCATTAAAGAACAAAACTTCACACGCACACACACCTTTTTGAAAAGTATCCGTGTGTGCATGCTTCAGTAGGGAACGAAAGGGCGTCAGGAGTGGAGGGAGAGGGAGAGGGGACACAGATGCCTGATTAATAATACAGGGCGCACCCTGTGCTGGCTAAGATATTTTTTTTCTCCTTCCAACTATGGTAAATGTGTAACCAGGCCAGCCCAGTACATCTCAATTTGGCTCAGTCGTGTGAAAAGGGTAATAGTATAATAGTAAGCATCTATGATTTGATAGAAAATACCTCAACGTCTCACTGTTTACTCCCTAATGCCGGTTCTATGTTAAACATGTCAGCAGCGGTGGTGAGTCATATCTGGTGGTTAACGTTGGCGCGCGGCCCTTTAAGCGGCCCAGGAAAGGAAAGCTTGCAGATCCGTAGCACAGATGTGGTGTTTCCTGATCCCCAATTAGACCCGGAGAGCCTGCCGGCCGATGCTAATGCTGTAATGATTCAGTCCCCCATCACACCTCTACTCAACTCCAGTCTTCTCTCTTCTGTTTCAACATGAAGGACGCTAATCCATCCAACACCATGCAGATCTGAAAATAATCCACAATGGGAGACTATGGTGGGGGAGTGTGGTGTGTGTGGTGGTTAGTGTGTCTGCGTGTTTAATAATGAGTTATGGGGAGGAGGGAGAGAGAGATTGTATTGCTCCAGCATTATCTATGTATCTGGTTCAAGGGCAATTGATGGCCAGTGTTAGACCTTACCTGTTCTCTCCTGGTTAAACGTGCTTGTGGAATATAAATGAGGATCAGAAATATAGAAAGGGTGGGCAGGTATTTTGCAGTCAGTAAAATAATGGTATTTTCCAGTCAGTAAAACCACTGGCCTGCTTAAATGCAAATGATTACAATATTATTTCCCCCCCCCCCACTCCCACCCACAAATAAAACACCAGGCCCACACAAACTCCCCCTAACCCACACCCTCCCCCTACTCCCACATACACACCCCACTCCACCCAGCATCCCTTTCCCCGCACACCTGAGCTCTGGGTCTTCGCTATAGATGGTGACGGTTTGTGGGGTGTTGAAGGGGTTGCGGAGGACGTATTCCAGGTACTCAGCGGTGCCCAGCGTGGCGTAGAGGGTGTGGTGCATGGTGATGGCCTGGCTCAGTATGTGGGTGATGCCTTCTGCTTTGCTGCGTTCCCTGTAGGCCTGCATCAGGCGCAGGTCCCGTGCCAACTGGGCACGCTCCGCTCGGCGGCCCTGAAGGTAAAAGAAGTGGAAAGACCATAGAATTACAAATCAGTGCTTTATTTGAGCCGGATCCTGACGCAAAAAGATCTGGCACCTCTCATATATGACTTTGTTTGATCTGGCACCTATTCCACGAATCTCTCTGCCAGCGGTTTGACATTGACAGTCCATGCACGGTCATACAGGCCTACAGACAGTACAGGGACACCAATGGTAAAGGAGACATTCCAGATAGAAATACCTGTTGGATTTTCTCAAACTGACATTATTTGCACCTCAACCCGTGCCTCCCTGTACCCCTCCACCATATCAGGACTCATCTTTGCCCACCCCTGGCTAAATTAAACTCAGTCCCCTAAGTGAGGTCATGGATTGATAAAGGACACACATGTGGCACAGACACCAAGAGCAAAACACGAAAGAGGGAGAAGACGCTGTCTTCTGGGAGGTTTTGGAAAACTTAGGTAGGCACATCTTTTCCCTTGACTTGTTCTGAATATGCGCTTGACATTATCACAAAGGCAGGAGGCCTATATATTCTGATATGTGTGTTCTGCTGTATTATTTTACATTTTTTATTGAACCTTTATTTAACTCGGTGATTCGATCCAGCAACCTTTCGGTTACGGGCCCAACGCTCTACCTGCCGGCTACTGCAACACATATTCTATATTGATGTATTTTATTTGAAGTTATATGAAGTTCGGGTAAGTCCCACAGCTGAGTATGGGCATATGCGTATGGCGAGTGTTAAACAGTGACGTCTAAAATGCTTTGAGTTAATCATCACCTTGGAGAGTGCTGTCCATTTCAGCACAATAGATAGTAGCCTATAGGCTACCTGGCTGTTTGATCTGTCTGTTGCACTGCTACGTTGTGTTTGCAAATTTTTTTGATATGTGTGTTCTGCTGCTACATTGATGTCTTGAATATTACTAGAAATTCAGCCCTGTAATCCCCGAAGCTGCATGTTGGCATATGCGTATGGCGAGTGTTCTGCAGTGACGTCTAAAAGCTTTACTGTACATTGATGTCTTTACAATTATTTTTGGGGAAGGAGAGAAGGCCAAGTGGCTTCTTAGCAGTTAGCCAGGAGGCCATGTTGTTGACTTTACCGTGACCTTCGTCTTGACCTCGCTGCAGGCGCCGTCTTGTCCCCACTCGTGCTGCCGCACGGCCACCATGCGGTTGAGTTTGCGCTGGCGTACGTCGTCTGTCTCGCCCCACGTGGGGGTGTTAGTGCGGGGTGTCCCACCGCCCTCCTTCATATGGCTCTGGAGCAGCGGCACCAGGTCCCCGTCCAGCTCCACCAGCCTCTGGGCCCGCGCCGCATTACGCACTGCAACACATTCACAACAAGCGATCTTACAGCGATACATTAACAGCCTTAATGCAACGCATTGACAATATTAACAACATTACCTAAATGCATTCACAAACTTACTGCAACACATCAACAAACTTACATCAGTCGTTAGTGGAGTACTGTATGTACTAATTGTGCTCTCAATTGTTTTGATCTGCGTTGACCCATTAACTTGTTGGGAGCCTTCTTTAGTTTACTACTCCGTTAGTTTGGTGTCCGTCAGCTCATGCTTTTTAGTGCTACGCTGAAACATCATTGTACACACCCTGTGGCGCTCTAGGACCAGAGTTATAGTGACTACTGTTGTAATGTAAAGTATCTTTGTAGCCATCAGGCGTAGACAGAGAAGAGACCTAGTAAGTCATATATGGACACTTGGCGAGCCGACCAGGAGAACCATACAGTATTTATTTGTTTTGTTGGATGTTGCCAAAACAGCACTTACTGTCATGATGCCGATGGGATGGAGCATGCATAAAGACCCCTGAACCAATTGGAAGATAAACATCTGACTGATATGAGCCCACAAATAATATGGGAACCGAGGGAGGGAGGGAGGGAGGGAGGGAGGGGAGCAGCCCAATAATATAAAGGAGAGATAGATAAAGTAAGCAGTGGATCAAAGGAAGAGGGCCTCAAGTACTGTCTCTCATCTAAAGCCCTTCTAGAATAGTGGAAGGCTCTGCTCCCACTCACAGATAACTCACCAGGGGGATTTCTCCCCCTCTATCTCCCTCTTTCCCTCCTCACTCGCTCTTTGCCTCTCCCTCTCTCCTCCATCTCTTCCTTCCTCTCGTTCTCTCTTACCCTCTAACTATCTCTCTCCCCCTATCTCTCCATCTCTACTCTTCCTCTCCCCTTCTCTCTCTAACCCCTATCTCTGCCTCTCCATTGTTCTCTTTACCTCTCCCTCCCATCCTTTCCATCCTTCTCCCCCTCTCTACCACTTCTCACACCATCCCCATCTCTCCCGGCACTTCTTCGCATTCTTCCTTATCAGAATGGCGTCAGCAATCTGCCAATCACTTTGCTGGATAGTTCACAGGTAGTAGGTATTCACTACAGGCTTGGAGAGAATGGTACAGTAATGGAACTGTAGTAAGGAATTCCTTATCTTAACCAAACACCTTGGCCTGATTCACACTATAGGTCAAACCAAGCCAAGCAAAGCTGTACTAGACTGGCCTGGTTACACATCCACCATATGATAATGTGAAAAGATAATATCCATGCCAGGACAGTACGATTCAGGTCAGTCCTCTAGTGTGAATCAGGTATGTGTAGTTATTTTGGTACAATGTTTTTAGACTGGATTTCTTCGGTTTCGTTTGGACAATCATTGAATGGATTGAGTCCCACCTACATCAACAACCTAATTTCTACGAATGAGCCACCTCACAATCTCTGCTTCAGCAACTCACCACTGCTTCAAGTCCCTCAGACACGTCTCTGCACTATGGGGGACCGAGCCTTCTGCTCCCTTGCCCCTCGCCTAAGAAATGCTCTCCATGACCATCTGAGAGCCGCTCCATTAATCGGAACTTTTAAAACGGGCCTTAAAAAACATTTCTACAGGCTGTCTTTCTTATTGTCCTAACCTGGAAACTTATTTTAGCACCTAGCCTACTACTTCCTGCCTTCATTCTAAATGTATGATTGTTTTGTTATGAGTAAGAACATGTAAATAAGCATTAAGTTTAAAGTTACAGAAGATAAACATGCTTTTCATTTAGTCAGCATTACAGTATTCTAATGTGTTCCAGGAATATGCATTTCCTAATGTGTTTCTATTTAGGTCATGTTCTCTTTAAGATCGCATGGTTCTATATGTCCTGTCGCGCGACCCATAGTTTGAAAGTAAACACTCAAGTCGAACGTGTTTCAACGGTTTGTTCAAGGCGGTTTATTCCATTGCATTTCAACCGTATCTGACGATCTCTTGTGTCTGGCGTAGCATCGTCGGTATGTATACCTTGTTTTGTAATATTGTCTGGAGGTATTCATCATTATTTTTACAATAATTTAAGTTTGTAGAGTGTAATCTAGAGATGGTCTGAATGTACTTTGGCTATGTGAATGCTAGCTCTCGTGTGTGTCGTTTGTTAACGAGCTGCACGGTAAAGGTGCTATAATGACCAGAATGTTGTTCACATGTATTTCTTCTCATTTATTAATGTTAAAATGAGTACAAACGAAAATGCAACAGTAATAGTGCAAATTAGCCTTTAATGTGTAACTTGTCCTTGCTCTTTTGTGTGTTGCAGTTTCACCTTTTCTCTGTAACTCCAATAAACCTGTGGAACTAAGAATTAATCTTCAGAGTCTTGGTGTGGGGAAAAAGTTTAGCTGGCCGTCAGGATATTAAGCAGACATATCGAGGACGGCACAATGATGTTTATTGTATTTTTGCTTATGTCGAGCTTTGAGAACACTAATGAAAAGCACTATACAAATTAAATGTATTATTATTATTTTCTATTATTATTATTATTTTCTATTATTATTTATTATTATTCTTCACACCAATGTTGTGATGTGTGTGAGGTGCTGGACTGTGTGTGCGACCAGCCACCAGATATGCATGGGCAGGCTCAATAAGCCTGCAGATGGAGTATCTCAGAGCTGCAGAGAAAGGGCAGAACGTATAATGGATCTGGATGAGACGGTCATGGATACACAGCCACCGCTGCCCTGTATATCAACCAACATTCACATGAATGTGAATGTGTGTGAACGCCCGCCCGCATGCACACAGAGATAAAAACACACATACACACACACAGAGATAAAAACACATGTACACACACACAGAGAGATAAAAACACACATAAAACACACACAGAGATAAAAACATACATACACACACACAGAGATAAAAACACATGTACACACACGCACAGATAAAAACACATGTACACACACACACAGAGAGAGAGATAAAAACACATGTACACATACACACACACACACATACATACATACATACACACAAAGCTGTGGGGTCCTACCGTTGAGTCGTTGGATGCTCTTGGAGGACAAGCTGCCCCCGGTGAAGCCACTGATGGCGTCCAGCGGTGAGATGATGTGGGAGCGTGACGGAGGAAGATACTGAGGCTTTTTGGGGTTGTTATGATCTACAGGACATCCTAGAGAAAACCAAGGAAACCAAAGGATGCCATTTTGAGAGAGTAGACAAAAAAACTCTTTATCCTCTTTAGACTATTTTAATAATTTCTCAAAAAGGCCATATTTTGGAGGCTCATACGAGATCTGGACTTTAATATAGCACGTATTACTTTGTTTATTTCTGTAACTTGTTGTCGGACTGTGTTATTAGCTTTTTCTTTACACCTCAGGGTTAGCTAACATTAATTTAGCAATTTCTTATCAATCAAGAAAAATCTATTCACTAAATACAATAGCTATATTATGTTGATCCAATCTGTCAACACAAGCTTCCAGGTAACCTCCAGGTTACATCCAGGTATCCTTCTGTACACTTTGCCTCCTCAGACACCAATTTGAGACCCTAACTAGTGGAATCCATGTTCGCTTCCCACTCATGATGGATAAAGGGCGAGTATACACTAGAGGGTATGCTCGTGTTCAACTGTGAACGTTGATTGATTCCAGGTTCTCCGCTGGTGGAAAGCACACATTAATTCATTTAGTGCCAAGCTACAGTAGTTGTGTGTGGCAGTCGACTCGCCTGGGCTGTCGAGCAAAGCTTCACACCTGGTAATGGGAGAGTGGGAGAAGCAATTGCTCACTGTGAGGAGTAGTGTAAGTGCCAATGCCAAGCAGGGTTCGCCGGTCCTTCCATTCACTGCCAATAGCAGAGAGCAAATCTCTACTCAGCTGGCCCCTCCCCGGATTTTGTGTTAAATGCTCAACAACAAAGCTTTCTTAGTGTCCAACAAGCTTTCTCTACCCTTAACGTTGTTCTGAATACCTCCAAAACAAATGAATTTTTGCTCTCAGTCTCCTCCTCTGCTACAATTCAAGTATTTCACTCGAGTTTGGCAACATCAAGTTTGGGGAAAGTAACTTTTCTAATGTCAACATTTTAAAGACACTTTTTTACTGTGCAGATCGGAAATTATGCACTGCAGAGTAGAGAGGCCGTGGCGTACTTCATAAAGTGCGAGCATTGCAATTAAGCGGCTTTATCACAGGTCGACACATCTCTGTGGGCTCGTGGAGTTTTTAGTGGGAATTAAAACCACTCTCCGCCGCTCTGCATCCTTCAGAGCTCCAACTCTTTCATCAACAGCTGATAATAGGCAGGCCCAGTGAGTAACAAAGAGATAAGGTTGCCATGCAAACAGACACCGACAGACTCAATTGCGCAGATTAATGGTGGAGGTGTCTCTGTCTTCCCCTCCGTGATTCTTCCACCATCCTTCTTGTTGTGTCGCCACCGCCACAACGGAATCCGACCGAATTATAAATATAAACGTCACATTTTGTATGAGTTATAATTATAATTCCACAGATACTACATAGTGAAGAACGGCCTACGTATTGAGTAAACGTCTGGGATTGACAATAAAGGCTATCCGGATAGCTATTCGACGAAGCATTCGTACTCTATTTCAGTGCATTCCCACAAGCCAATCTACTATGATTGATAATGAAAGTCACAACATACGACCGGGTGGTGAAGTATGATGGTAAACAGCTTAATAAAATAAAATAAAACTGTATTTGTTACAATACAACAGGTGTAGACCTTACAATGAAATGCTTACTTACAAGCCCTTAACCAACAATGCAGTTCAAGAAAGAGTAAAACAATTAAATATAGTAAAAAGTACCACAATAAAATAACAATAACGAGGCTATATACAGGGGGTACCGTTACCGAGTCATTGTGCAGGGGTACAAGGTAGTTGAGGTAATTGAGGTAATATGTACATAGGTAGGGGTAAAACTGACTAGGCAATCAGGATAGATAATAAACAGAGTAGCAGCAGCGTATGTGATGAGTGGGAGAGCGTATGTGTAAGTGGCATCAATATGCTTATGTGTGTACAGTTGTGGTCAAAAGTTTTGAGAATGACAAGTATTGGTCTCCACAAAGTTTGCTGCCTCAGTGTTGATGATGGCAATTTGCATACAGTGGGGAGAACAAGTATTTGATACACTGCCGATTTTGCAGGTTTTCCCACTTACAAAGCATGTAGAAGTCTGTCATTTTTATCATAGGTACTCTTCAACTGTGAGTGACGGAATCTAAAACAAAAATCCAGAAAATTGTGCATAAATGTGCATTTTATTGCATGACATAAGTATTTGATACATCAGAAAAGCAGAACTTAATATTTGGTACAGAAACCTTTGTTTGCAATTACAGAGATCATATGTTTCCTGTAGTTCTTGACCAGGTTTGCACACACTGCAGCAGGAATTTTGGCCCACTCCTCCATACAGACCTTCTCCAGATCCTTCAGGTTTCGGGGCTGTCGCTGGGCAATACAGACTTTCAGCTCCCTCCAAAGATTTTCTATTGGGTTCAGGTCTGGAGACTGGCTAGGCCACTCCAGGACCTTGAGATGCTTCTTACGGAGTCCCTCCTTAGTTGCCCTGGCTGTGTGTTTCGGGTCGTTGTCATGCTGGAAGACCCAGCCACGACCCATCTTCAATGCTCTTACTGAGGGAAGGAGGTTGTTGGCCAAGATCTCGCGATACATGGCCCCATCCATCCTACCCTCAATACGGTGCAGTCGTCCTGTCCCCTTTGCAGAAAAGCATCCCCAAAGAATGATGTTTCCACCTCCATGCTTCACGGTTGGGATGGTGATCTTGGGGTTGTACTCATCCTGTTTCTTCCTCCAAACACGACGAGTGGAGTTTAGACCAAAAAGCTCTATTTTTGTCTCATCAGACCACATGACCTTCTCCCATTCCTCCTCTGGATCATCCAGATGGTCATTGGCAAACTTCAGACGGGACTGGACATGCGCTGGCTTGAGCAGGGGGACCTTGCATGCGCTGCAGGATTTTAATCCATGACGGAGTAGTGTGTTACTAATGGTTTTCTTTGAGACTGTGGTCCCAGCTCTCTTCAGGTCATTGACCAGGTCCTGCCGTGTAGTTCTGGGCTGACCCCTCACCTTCCTCATGATCATTGATGCCCCACGAGGTGAGATCTTGCATGGTGCCCCAGACCGAGGGAGATTGACCGTCATCTTGAACTTCTTCCATTTTCTAATAATTGCGCCAACAGTTGTTGCCTTCTCACCAAGCTGCTTGCCTATTGTCCTGTAGCCCATCCCAGCCTTGTGCAGGTCTACAATTTTATCCCTGATGTCCTTACACAGCTCTCTGGCCTTGGCCATTGTGGAGAGGTTGGAGTCTGTTTGATTGAGTGTGTGGACAGGTGTCTTTTATACAGGTAACGAGTTCAAACAGGTGCAGTTAATACAGGTAATGAGTGGAGAACAGGAGGGCTTCTTAAAGAAAAACTAACAGGTCTGTGAGAGCCGGAATTCTTACTGGTTGGTAGGTGATCAAATACTTATGTCATGCAATAAAATGCATATTAATTATAAAAAAAATCATACAATGTGATTTTCTGGATTTTTGTTTTACATTCCGTCTCTCACAGTTGAAGTGTACCTATGATAAAAATTACAGACCTCTACATGCTTTGTAAGTAGGAAAACCTGCAAAATCGGCAGTGTATCAAATACTTGTTCTCCCCACTGTATACTCCAGAATGTCATGAAGAGTGATCAGATGAATTGCAATTAATTGCAAAGTCCCTCTTTGCCATGAAAATGAACTTAATCGCAAATCCCGTTGACGAGGACAAGGCTGGAGATCCCTCTGTCATGCTGATTGAGTCAGAATAACAGACTGGAAAATTTAAAAGGAGGGTGGTGCTTGAAATCATTGTTCTTCCTCTGTCAACCATGGTTACCTACAAGGAAACATGTGTCGTCATCATTGCTTTGCACAAAAAGGGCTTCACAGGCAAGGATATTGCTGCTAGTAAGATTGCACCTAAATCAACCATTTATCGGATCATCAAGAACTTCAAGGAGAGAGGTTCAATTGTTGTGAAGAAGGCGTCAGGGCGCCCAAGAAAGTCCAGCAAGCGCCAGGACCGTCTCCTAAAGTTGATTCAGCTGCGGTATCGGGGCACCACCAGCGCAGAGCTTGCTCAGGAATGGCAGCAGGCAGGTGTGAGTGCATCTACACGCACAGTGAGGCAAAGACTTTTGGAGGATGGCCTTGTGTCAAGAAGGGCAGCAAAGAAACCACCAAAAACATCAGGGACAGACTGATATTCTGCAAAAGGTACAGGGATTGGACTGCTGAGGACTGGGGTAGAGTCATTTTCTCTGATGAAACCCCTTTCCCATTGTTTTGGCCATCCGGAAAACACCCCATCAGTCCTGTGTCATGCCAACAGTAAAGCATCCTGAGACCATTCATGTGTGGGGTTTCTTCTCAGCCAAGGGAGTGGGCTCACTCACAATTTTGCCTAAGAAGACATCATCAATTAAGAATGGTACCAACACATCCTCCGAGAGCAACTTCTCCCAATCATCCAAGAACAGTTTGGTGTCGACCAATGCCTTTTCCAGCATGATGGAGCACCTTGCCATAAGGCAAAAGTGATAACTAAGTGGCTCGGGGAACAAAATGTCAACATTTTGGGTCCATGGCAGGAAACTCCCCAGACCTTAATCCCATTGAGAACTTGTGGTCGATCCTAAAGAGGCGGGTGGACAAACAAAAACCCACAACTTCTGACAAACTCCAAGCATTGATTATGCAAGAATTGCCTAACATCAGTCAGGATGTGGCCCAGAAGTTAATTGACAGCATGCCAGGGCAGATTGCAGAGGTCTTGAAAAAGAAGGGTCAACACTGCAAATAATGATCTTCGCATAAACTGAATGTCATTGTCAATGAAAGCCTTTGACACTTATGGAATACTTGTAATTATACTTCAGTGTACCATAGTAACTACTGACAAAGATATATAAGGACACTGAAGCAGCAAACGTTTTGGAGACCAATACTTGTGTCATTCTCAAAACGTTTTACCACGACTGTATATGTGTGTTGGAATGTCAGTGTAGTAGTGTGTGGGTAGAGTCCAGTGAGTGACTATGCATAGATAATAGACAGCAGATAGCAGCAATGTAAATAGTCCGGGTGGCCATTTGATTAATTGTTCAGCAGTCTTATGGCTTAAACTGTTAAGAAGTCTTTTGGTCCTAGATTTGGTGCTCTGGTACCGCTTGCCGTGCGGTAGCAGAGAGAACAGTCTATGACTTGGGTGACTGGAGTCTTTGACAATTTTTTGGGCATTCCTCTGAAACTGCCTAGTATATAAGTCCTGAATGGCAGGAAACTTGGCCCCAGTGATGTACTGGGCCGTACGCACTACCCTCTGTAGTGCCTTACCGTCAGATGGCGAGCAGTTGCCATACCAGGCGGTGATGCAACCGGTTAGGATGCTCTCGGTGGTGCAGCTGTAGAACTTTTTGAGGATCTGGGGACCCATGGCAAATTTTTTCAGTCTCTTGAGGGGGAAAAGGTGTTGTTGTGCCCTCTTCACGACTGTCTTGGTGTGTTTGAACCATGATAGTTTGTTGGTGATGTGGACACCAAGGAACTTGAAAATCTCGACCCGCTCCACTACAGCCCCGTCAATGTTAATGGGGGCCTGTTCGGGACGCCTTTTCCTGTAGTCCACGATAAACTCCTTTGTCTTGCTTACACTGAGGGAGAGGTTGTTATCCTGGCACCACACTGCCAGGTCTCTGACCTCCTCTCTATAGGCTGTCTTCTCGTTGCAGTCCAGGATCTAGTTGCAGAGGGTGGTGTTTAGTCCCAGGGTCCTTAACTTAGTGATGAGCTTTGAGAGCACTATGGTGTTGAAGGCTGAGCTGTAGTCAATGAACAGCATTCTCACATAGGTGTCACATAAGTGACAACCATCTCTATTCTTTATGACCAGCCTTTCAAAGTACTTCATGGCTACCGACGTGAGTGCTACAGGGCGGTAATAATTTAGGCAGGTTACCTTCGCTTCCTTGGGCACAGGGACTATGGTGGTCTGCTTGAAACATGTTGGTATTACAGACTCGGTCAGTGAGAGGTTGTAAATGTCAGTGAAGACACTTGCCAGTTGGTCCGCGCATGCTTTGAGTACACGTCCTGGTAATCTGTCTGGCCCTGCGGCTTTGTGAATGTTGACCTGTTTAAAGGTCTTGCTCACATCGGCTACCGAGAGCGTTGTCACACAGTCGTCTGGAACAGCTGGTGCTCTCATGCATGCTTCAGTGTTGCTTGCCTTGAAGCGAGCATAAAAGGCATTTAGCTCGTCTGGTAGGCTCGCATCACTGGGCAGCTCGAGGCAGGGTTTCCCTTTGTAGTCCGTTATAGTTTTCATTAGTTTAGTTAATCATACTTATTTGTGTACTATAACCATGATTATCATCAAATTATGACCACTGTAATAAAAATAATAATAATAATAATAATAATTTGGGGTGACATCGACAACAGCCCTTTTCACCCTCGAGTCATATTTCATTCCATACCATTTAATCACCCTCGCAGTGCAAACAGTATTGGGTCCTCCCTGTGAAATGGAAGCAGCAATGTATTCAGTGATGTGAAACCTAAACGTTGCAGATAGAAATATAATGAATAGAGCGAACATGATTTCCTATTCTACATGACAGACAATCATATCTGTTCTACACAAACACCTTTCTTTCTGAACGTTCTGTAACAGTGAGCATGTGGAGCCTGGAGGAGGCCCAGGCCTATCTTGTGTTGGGCAGCTGCTATAAGCCTTCTGTGGAGAGGAGACTAATTGTAAAGAGACTGCCAGAGGGCTCAATTCTATTAAAATCAAATCACATTTTATTGGTCACGTACACATATTTTGCAGATGTTATCACAGGTGCAGCAAAATACGTATGTTTTGAGCTCCAAGAGAGCATACATACAGTACCAGTCAAAAGTTTGGACACACTGGTGGTGTGTTGGGTCATTGTCCTGTTGAAAAACAAATGATAGTCCCACTAAGCGCAAACCAGATGGGATGACGTATCGCTGCAGAATGCTGTGGTAGCCATGCTGGTTAAGGTTGCCTTGAGAGCCTTTAAGAAGGACAACCATCTCTGCAGCACTTCACCAATCAGTAGAGTGGCCAGACAGAAGCTACTCCTCAATAAAAGGCACATGACAGCCCCCTTGGAGTTTGCCACAAGGCACCTAAAGACTCTCAGACCTTGAGAAACAAGCCCGGACTGCTGCGCCTTCTTCACCACAGTGTTTGAATGGATCATTTCAGCTCTCTGCTGTCTCCTGAAGTCCACGATCAGCTCCTTCGTTTTGTTGACGGTGAGGTTATTTTCTTGCCACCACTCCGCCAGGGACCTCACCTCCTCCCACTGTTGTGTCATCACCAAACTTGATGATTGAGTTGGAGATGTGCGTGGCCACGCAGTCATGGGTGAATAGGGCATATAGGAGGGGGCTGAGCATGCACCATTGTGATGAGGATCAGCATGGCGGAGGTGTTATTGCCTACCTTCACCACCTGGGGTTGGCCTGTCCAGGACCAGTTGCACAGGGAAGGGTTCAGATCCAGGGCATCGAGATTAGTGATGAGCTTGGAGGGCACTATGGTGTTGAAGGCTGAGCTGTAGTCAATGAACAGCATTCTTACATAGGTATTCCTCTTGTCCAAATGGGATAGGGCAGTGTGCAGTGCGATGGCGTCATCCGTGGATCTGTTGAGGCGGTATGCAAATTGTGGTTGGTCTAGGGCTCGTGTCAAACTCATTCCACGGAGGGCTGAGTGTCTGCGGGTTTTCGCTCCAACCTTGTACTTGATTGATGTATTAAGGTCACTAATTATTAAGGAACTGCCCTCACCTGGCTTTCTAGGTCTTAATTGAAAGGAAAAAACAAAAACCCACAGACTCTCAGCCCCCTGTGGAATGAGTTTGACAACCCTGGTCTATGTCAGTGTTTCCCAACCTTGGTACTCCAGTACCCCCAACAGTACACATTTATGTTGTAGCCCTGGACAAACACACCTCACGGAGGGCTTGTGTTTACTTAATCCATTTCTCACTTATTAGAAATGGTCTGCATTCAGTTAATCCATTTCTCTAGATTCTACGGTTCCAGGCAGGCAACCTTTTACAAATAAACCAATACATTTTCATCTGAATACAGGGAGGATGTGAGTGGTTTTGATATGTTTAACCTTAGATGGGCGGTGGTAGCATATTACATTACTCTGAAACATTTGTATCTGTGCCCTTTAGGCAAAGCGCATAAAGCACTTAATTCACCTTACAAATATTTGGGGGAGGACAAATTCTCTCGCTCTCTCTCTCACTCGCTCTGCTCTCAGAGTGTTGAAAAGGCCTGGAGATGGACCTAATCGCTCTTCTCTCCCAATTTGACCACATACTTTTCTCCCTGGTTGTGAATGCCTGTGTGAGTGAGTGATTTCATTAATAATACACTGAACACAAATATAAACGCAAACATGTAAAGTGTTTCATGAGCAGAAATTTGCCATCAGCACAAACACTTATTTCGCTCCAATTTTGGCAAAACGTGCTTTCATCCCTGTTAGTCAGACTTTCTCCTTTGCCAAGATAATCCATCCACCTGACAGGTGTGGAATATCAAGAAGCTGATTAAACAGCATGATCATTACACCGGTTCACTTTGTGCTAGGCACAATAAAAGGCCACTTTAAAATGTGCAGTTATAACACACAACACAATGCCACAGATGTCTCAAGTTTTGAGGGAGCGTGCAATTGGCATGCTGATTGCAGGACTGTCCACCAGAGCTGTTGCCAGAAAACGGAATGTTCATTTCTTTACCATACGCCTCCTCCAACGTTGTTACACAACACAATTGCACAGGGTGGGGTTCAGACCCAGGGCCCTGAGCTTGGTGATGAGCTTGGAGGGCACTATGGTGTTAAAGGCTGAGCTGTAGTCAATGAACAGGAATTTGTACATACTGTTGAAGTCGGAAGTTTACATACACTTAGGTTGAATTTATTAAAACTCATTTTTCAACCACTCCACAGATTTCATGTTAACAAACTATAGTTTGGCAAGTCGGTTAGGACTTCTACTTTGTGCATGACACAAGTCATTCTTCCAACAATTGTTTATAGACAGACTGCTCCAAAACCGCCATAAAAAAGCCAGATTACGGTTTGCAACTGCACATGGGGACAAAGATCGATCTTTTTGGAGAAATGTCCTCTGGTCTGATGAAACAAAAATAGAACTGATTGGCCATAATGACCATGGTTATGTTTTGAGGAAAAAGGGGGAGGCTTGCAAGCCGTAGAACACCAGCCCAACCGTGAAGCACGGGGGTGGCAGCCTCATGTTGTGGGGGTGCTTTGCTGCAGGAGGGTTTGTGAAAAACTGAGTTTAAATGTATTTGGCTAAGGTGTATATAAACTTCCGACTTCAACTGTAGTTATTTCTCTTGCCCAGGTGGGATAAGGGAGTGTGCAGTGCAATGGTGATTGAGTCATATGTGGATCTGTTGTGGCAGTATGCACATTTTTGTAGTTCTAGGGTGTAGGGTAAGGTGGAGATGATATGGTCCTTAGTTAGCCTTTCAAAGCACTTCAAGATTACAGAAATGAGTGCTACCGGACAAGAGTAATGTAGTTCAGTTCCCATCACTTTGGGTACAGGAACAATGGTGGACATCTTGAAGCAAGTGGGGACAACAGATTGGGATACAGAGATATTGAATATGTCCGTAAACACTCCAGCCAGCTGCTCTGCACATGCTCTGAGGACGTGGTTTGGGATGCTGTCTGGGCCGGCAGCCTTGTGAGGGTTAACACGCTTAAATTACTTACTCATGCTGGCCACAGAGAAAGAGAGCACAAAGTCCCCATTGGCAAAGGGGGCTCGCGTTGAAAACCTCTTAGTTTTCAATCACATGTATTTGGCATCGATCAAATGGGCGAGCAGGCAGGAAAGTTCCCATTCAGTTGTCAAAACGTGGGTTGGGACAAGCATGCATTGGTAGGCAAGCTGCAGAAGGGCGAGCAGGCTACTATTCCCCATCATTTATCAGTGCAATTTTGACAGCCAACTACAAGCTGATTTTAACGCATCTCGCTCTGGCTAACATTAGTTGTTGATCTTGTTGTTGATGTGCATAGGCAACTGAAGGAGAGATGGCCTACGTGTTCATGGTTGTTTGATCAAATGCAAAAGGACTCCCATGGTATTTACATATTTGCAGAAATCCATTCAGGTGTATTTTGTGACTTTTGGCGAATCTAAAGTCACGCTGTTGCTATTGCCTTAAAAACATAGTCCAGTTCAAAGTAAATGATGGCAGGCCCGTGTGGCAAATGGTTTATTTGCATATGGGCCTACTGTAGCTCTGATGGCTATTGCGCACCGGTCTTTGTCTAGTCCGGTCCTGGACAAGACAGATGTTTTTATTAGGTTTAATTTAGTGCAGTGTCTATTAATTGTCCAAACGCATGGCTGCTTTCCCACTCTATATTACAATTGAATTCAAACATTCTATGAAAGTGTAATGACCATATTTAAGTGTTTACTTGTCCCTCCCCCCAAAAAATGTGTGTTATATTTTCCTAGGGGTGTATATGAACAGAAACGCTGTCAGTTCCACTTTAAAGTCCCCAGCTACAATAAATGTAGCCTCTAGAAATGCGGTTTCCAGTTTACACATAGAGAGCCGTCGCGGTGTTGGCTTGGGGGGGAAACATATATACTGCAGTGACGATGACTGGAAAAATGTATCTCGGGACGTAATGCGGTCGGCATTTGATGGTGAGGTATTCCAGATCGGGAGAACAAAAGGGATTGAGTTCCAGTACTTTACTACGACGACACCAAATCAAATCAAATCCATTGTAAACAACAGGTGTAGACTAACAGTGAAATGCTTACTTACGGGCCCTTCCTAACAATGCAGAGAGAAAAATAGAGAAGAACAACACAAGGAATAAATACACAATGAGAAACTATAACTTGGCTATATACACAGGGTACCAGTACCGAGTCGATGTGCAGAGGTATGAGGTAATTGAGGTAGATATGTACATATAGGTAGGGGTAAAGTGACTAGGCAACAACATAGATAATAAAAGAGTAGCAGCAGCATATGTGATGAGTCAAAAGAGTTAGTGCAAAGAGGGTCAATGCAGATAGTCCAGGTAGCTATTGGTAAACTATTTTGAAGTCTTATGGCTTGGTTGTAGAAGCTGTTCATGGTCCTGTTGGTTGCTATACCGCTTGCTGTGCGGTAGCAGAGAGAACAGTCTATGACCTGGGTGGCTGGAATCTTTGACACATTTCTGGCCTTCCTCTGACACCGCCTGGTATAAAGTCAAGGATGGCAGGGAGACATACAATTAGAAGAGAGAGTCAGCCTCTTAACTAACCAGTGACTTTCAGAAGAATACAGTAATGTAGACATTTTCATTAACCAAAATCCAGATGACACATTCATATTACATAGCATGGGTGCCAGGCTGTTTCTGCTCTCTAGCCAACTCCTTATGGAAATGTTATGCCATGTTTGGCTTGACAATGACAGCAATGGAGTTAACAATAGCAAACATATCTGTGACCAGGCTACATACAACACAGGTACCATCAATCATCATATGATGTAACAATAAAGCTACTGAAAACAAATCACCAAAAAAACAACCAAGACTTTAAAACGCCAAAACACAGCCTCAGCCATAACTAGTTCAAACACTCCCCCCTATTCTCTCTGAACTTTTATGTCCCTCCCTCCCTCTCCCCACTCTGAGAGACTCCCCCCCCCCCCCATCGTTGTTGGGGTACTGTGCTGAGCGAGAGTGAAGCTAGCCAGGGCCCCTAACTGATCAGAACACTCTCTTCGCCACCTCCACCTGTCTTGGCGGTAGGTAAATTCCAGCTCTCCCTCAAACACGCTAATGAGCATCTCTCACAGAGGAACAAATAAGATGATGAGCGCCAACAGAGGAAGGGGGGAGAGAGAGTTAGCGAGCGAGAAAGAGAGATGGAGTGAGCTAGAGAAAAGAAGAGAGAGAGAACGAGAGAGAGAGAGTTAGGTTGGTAGGGAGTGAAATAGAGCTAGAGAGAAATGGAGCTTCAGAGACAGGGAGAGAGGAAGAAAAAGAGATAGAGAGGGAGCGGTAGAGAGAGAGAGAGATCGATATAGAGTGTGCTAGAGAGAGCGAGATGGAGGAGCTTGGTGTGGACAGGGTTGATTCATTGAAATCCTCGTCTGTTAATTGATTCCAACTGTTGGCTGCTGGGAGACAGAGCCGGGCCTGATGGATATCTAAGTCTTGATTGGAAATTACATGCCAGACATTTCTAATTTCTCACCGCGCTCTTACCCTGCTTTAGGAGATAAGCAGAGAGGAAGCGAGTCGTATTAGAACCACAATTAACCTTGTTGGAAAATTGGGCTTTTATTATTTCTTCCGACCATGAACAGCGAAACTATCAACAGCTGCTGTGACACTGTGGGGCTAAAACACTTCAATTGGATAACTGCTTGATGTCGTGTCCCGAAACCAGTGCAAGTCCAGCACATACAGTGCCTTCGGAAAGTATTCAGACCCCTTGACTTTTTCCACAGCCTTATTCTAAAATGTATTAAATAGTTTTTTTCCCTCATCAATCTACAATCAATACCCCATAATGACAAAGCAAAAACAGGGTTTTAGAAATGTTTGCTAATTTAAAATGAAACAAAAACTGAAATATCACATTTACATACGTATTCAGACCCTTTACTCATTACTTTGTTGAAGCACCTTTGGCACGCACCTGTCTATATAAGGTCCCACAGTTGACAGTGCATGTCAGAGCAAAAACCAAGCCATGAGGTCGAAGGAATTGTCCGTAGAACTCCGAGACAGGATTGTGTCGAAGCACAGATCTGGGGAAGGGTGCCAAAACATTTCTGCAGCATTGAAGGTCCCCAAGAACATAGTGGCCTCCATCATTCTTAAATGGAAGAAGTTTGGAATCACCAAGACTCTTCCTAGAGCAGGCCGCCCGGCCATACTGAGCAATCGGGGGAGAAGGGCCTTGATCAGGGAGGTGTACCAAGAACCCAGTGGTCATTCTGACAGAGCTCTAGAGTTCCTCTGTGGAGATTGGAGAACTTTCCAGAAAGACAACCATGTCTGCAGTACTCCACCAATCAGGCCTATATTGTAGAGTGGCCAGACGGAAGCCACTCCTCAGTAAAAGGCATTATGACAGCCCGCTTGAAGTTTGCCAAAATGCACCTAAAGGACTCTGACCATGAGAAACAAGATTCCCTGGAGTGATGAAACCAAGATTGGACTCTTTGGCCTGAATGCCAAGCGTCACATCTGGAGGAAACCTTGCACCATCCCTACAGCATGGAGGTGGCAGCATCATAATGTGTGGATGTTTTTCAGCGGCAAGGACTGGGAGACTTGTCAGGATTGAGGGAAAGATGAACGGAGCAAAGTGCTCCAGAACGCTCAGGACCTCAGACTGGGGTGAAGGTTCACCTTCCAACAGGACAACGACCCTAAGCACACAGCCAAGACAGCGCAGGAGTGGCTTTAGGACAAGTCTCTGAATGTCCTTGAGTGGCCCAGCCAGAGCCCGGAACCCGATCGAACATCTCTGGAGAAACCTGAAAATAGCTGTGCAGCAATGCTCCCCATCCAACCTGACAGAGCCTGAGAGGATCTGCAGGTGTGCCGAGCTTGTATCGTAATACCCAAGAAGACTAGAGGCTGTAATCGCTGCCAAAGGTGCTTCAACAAGTATTGAGTAAAGGGTCTGAATGCTTATGTAAATGTGTTTTGCTTTGACATTATGGGGTATTGTGTGTAGATTGATGAGGGAAAAAAACTATTTAATTAATTTTAGAATAAAGCTGTAACGTAACAAAATGTGGAAAAAGTCAAGGGGTCTGAATACTTTCGAATGCACTGTATTGTCCGGGTAGACAGTGTGAGTGTGCTCTTCCTAAAACTCAGCCAACCATATATTAAAGGTAAATAGAGTCGGTGTACTCTTCATAATACTTACTTCCTTAGGCTAGTTCACTTCTACCTTCACTCTCTGTGGAGCGCAATGCCTCACCAACTGTACCACTTCACTGTTCTAGTTTAAGTTTCCTGTTATTGATACCTGGTTACAATAGTAACACAATTAATCGGCATTGATAGTAAAAAGGTGAGACAATCAAGAGTGATGGATGGATAGAAGAGTAGATGGATATACTTCAGTAATAAATGCAGTGCTCTTGTCCTTACCTATGTTGCCCAGGCGCAGATGGAGTCGACCCTTGATGGTGGTGAAGACGCTGATAGGGGTGGGGCCCCGCTGCAGGCTCACTGGCACGCCTTCGCCCATGTACTCTGTAGTGATGACTTCCAGCTCATAAGTGGCCTGTACAGCCGGACGGCCCTGCCGCAACATATGCTGAATGAAGACACAGAGATGCAGGGGCTCTTTCAGAGACACAACAAGATAGGGGCGTGTTTAGAGACACAACACAAGACAAACAAACAAACAAGCAAGCAGAACATCCCTGACACAACATATGCTGCACGGAGACACAGAGGAGCGTTCAGAGACACAACAAGATAGGGGCACGTTCAGAGATAGGGGGCAGAGATAGGGTCGTGTTCAGATCCAAATAAACAAACAGGCAGGATGGCCCTGACACAGTATATGCTGCGCGGCGACAACACCAGACAAACTACTGATGCAACATATGCTGCACAGAGACAGGAGCGGCAGATCAAGATAACCAGATAAAAATAAAACTTAACCTGACCCGACCATCCTTCTTCCTCTCCTATGGGTTTTCGCAGATTCTGCCGTTACTCTCCTGAAGTTGCCAGTAATAGGCTACATGAGCTAGAGCTAGAGCGGTGTTTGACAGACCATGAGACATCCCGAAAATCGGTCTTCTCACGAAAACATCTGTAGCGTCAGAACGGTTTGACCTACAAACTAGTATGACCACTCTATGGAAAGGGGAGACTTGTCTGAAGTCGGTACTGTTGATGTGCCAACTTCTGTTTGATAGCGTCCAAACTGATTGGGCTACAAACTAATGGGACCCCACTGTGGAAAGGGGAGATTCTCACAGACACAATGGTGTTCTCCGTTTTGACACCCACAAGTGTCACGGGACTCGTCTGAAGGTAACCGGAACCGGATTTTAAAAACAAACAGAAGTATGAAGGTAGTTTTGTGCCTAGCCCAAAAAAGGGGTTAAATATGTGTAAAAAAAAAAAATATATATATATATATATATTTATATAAGAGACATGCATTGTGCATCTTAGCCACACTCCCCTTCTTCATGGACTGTGCCATCCTCGCAGCCTCCGCAATGGAGTAGTCTCGGCCTCTGCAATGGATTAGTCTCGGCCTCTGCAATGGATTAGTCTCGGCCTCTGCAATGGATTAGTCTCGGCCTCTGCAATGGATTAGTCTCGGCCTCTGCAATGGATTAGTCTCGGCCTCTGCAATGGATTAGTCTCGGCCTCTGCAATGGATTAGTCTCGGCCTCTGCAATGGATTAGTCTCGGCCTCTGCAATGGATTAGTCTCGGCCCCTGCAATGGATTAGTCTCGGCCTCTGCAATGGATTAGTCTCGGCCTCTGCAATGGATTAGTCTCGGCCTCTGCAATGGATTAGTCTCGGCCTCTGCAATGGATTAGTCTCGGCCTCTGCAATGGATTAGTCTCGGCCTCCGCAATGGATTAGTCTTGGCCTCCGCAATGGATTAGTCTCGGCCTCCGCAATGGATTAGTTTACTGAGATGGGCACGAATAAGACAGGTGTCTTGTGTGCCATAAACATTTTATATATTTGCTACTGCTTGACTAAAAAAAATGATTGGTCGACCAACTACCTATCCACCAAACAATCCACCAGTCGACTAATTGGGGTCAGCCCTACAGAACATACATATTCCATTGAATTCAAAATCTCACACAATGGCTCTGACCAAAATATACTACAAAATATACTAAATATACAACTATGGCAAATGGTGTGAGTCCGGCCAAAAGTAAAGCACTATGGTGAATGGTGTGAGTCTGGTCAAAAGTAGTGTGAATAGGATAGCCAAGGTGCCAGTCTGTTGGCACCCAGGCTAGATATAGTGAAATATAGGGTGTCATGTGTGGTAGAAAAAAAGAAGGACAACTGAACCTTGAGTCCCAGGGCTGTGGAGCCGATAAGCAGGAGGGATTGGCTGTCCCACACGTCCACTTGCAGAGTGTGCAGGGCCAGGTAGCGCAGGAACCAGCGTCTCTCGCCTGGCTGCAAGAATGCCCCGTCCACACGGAACTGCAGCTGAAGCCCCGGGGAGCCTGGGAAGAGGGAAATGATAGCATAGAGATACAATTACTAGAACTGCATCCCCATTCAAGTCAATGGATCTGTAATGGGTGGACCGGCGGCCATAGTGAGTGTACCCATAGTAGTAAATCTATTTCTATGAATGATACAGGATGGGGAGGAACACATGGATACGTACACATTTAAACACAGAGAAAGCATACATACTCATATGGACTCATACAAACTCGCATGTGCACACTAGTGATGGGGGATATTATTTTTGACGATATATCATAGTTGGCTGTAGTTGCACCAAAACGCCATTATTTTTCCTTCATAGCTTGTTCTCCAGCTTCTTTTTAAGTAGGGAGCCAATTTTCAGCACTTGTATTTCTATAACTGATCAAAACTTGTTCTCATAGCTCTCTTGTCCCTCTGCAGAAGACATATCGTGAGAAATCACAATAAAATCACAGTATCGAATCACAATATATATAGAATCGTGAGAATCGCAATACATATCGTATCTCCGCCGAAATATTGTGATGATATTGTATCGTGAGCTCCCTGGTAATTCTATAAGGTAAACTCAGGATAAGAGCTCACAAATTGTGGGCATCGAATTTAGATTAATCTAAAGTATTTGTGTGTGTGTGCTCGTGTTTGCCTGTGTGTATTGAAGTAAGGTGCGAACGTCTCCTACACATTGTCTCGTTAGTACATCAAACACCAAAGCAACCCTTCAAACCCCCCATCGGCAATCAATGTTATACCAAGGTTACACCAATGTTACATTGAGGGTTAAAAAAATAAGATGTAAGAACATGATCTTATTCCCACAATAGCTGGTGAACGGAAAAAGAAAATCCCCAACAAGCCCTGGCACCTTATTCCCTATGTAGTGCATGCATTACTTTTAACCTTGGCTCTATAGGCAATAGGGAGATGTTTGGGATGAATCCCCTGTTATCCCGTTATGGCGCATGTCCTCAGCCCCTGTGGCCTGATGGGTAGTGCGAGGCCAACTCGGTGCATCTGCTCATGTAGCCTATTACTGACGTCACTAGATCTGGTACTACCTTGCTGTATGTCTTTCATGCTGCCATGGTAAAGTACCTAATTTCTGGTCTAAGAGCTTGCGAAAAAAGCAGCTTTTATGATATATTAGGCTTGAATACACTTCTTGCATGTTATAGAGAACTCCATCCTGCTCATGCTGCTAAAAATGTAGGATCTTAATTTGAGCCAGTTTGCTACAGCAAGAAAGAAATCCTGCAGCAACAGGACATTTGAATTATTAGGTGGATTATAATTAATGGTAATTTCTGTAGGGGTTGATACATTTTTTGTAAGGGAAAATCAAGTCTGAAATTACATACTTTAGAAGTCTTTTTAAAACTAAAATAAACTACAAGTTTGGATTTCCTGCAACATTCTCAGCAACAAAAGAGTGATCAAATTAAGATCTTAAATCTGTAATACAGTTATACACACACACACACAGAGAGAGAGAGAGAGAGAGAGAGAGAGAGAGAGAGAGAGAGAGAGAGAGAGAGAGAGAGAGAGAGAGAGAGAGAGAGAGAGAGAGAGAGAGAGAGAGAGAGAGAGAGAGAGAGAGAGAGAGAGAGAGAGAGAGAGAGAGAGCGAGCGAGAGCGAGAGAGAGAGAGAGAGAGAGAGAGTGAGAATACATATGGAAATGTGTTCATGATGTAAAATATGTTCTGGGCACACATAATGTGTGGGTGCAGAGAAGGAGGTGGGTGTGGGATATGAGCAGGGGTGTCATTCAATAGCACTCAGAGACTGAGTTCCAAATGGCTCCCTATATAGTGCACTACCTTTAATCAGAGCCATATAGGGCCAGGTCAGAAATAGTGCACTAGTGTATATAGGGAAAGGGTGCTATTTGGGATGAACCCACTAAGTACCGGTAATAATATCTAGGTCGTTTCATTAGGCCCTATGCATGAATAAAGGAATGATTCAATCAAAATGAGCTCTGTGATTGAATAAGAGTGTTTGAAAATCATCACATGAAGATTATGTATTATAGTATATTCAACAGACATGGGTTCAAATACTATTTGTTATACTTCGAGTGTTTTCTTTAGCCTGCTTCGAGTGCCAGATCGGCAGGGTTTGCAACTACTCTACTGGTTCCATTGAGCCAGGCAAGCCCAGTTAAAGTATTTGAAATAATTTCTGATAGTATTTGAATTCAGGTCTGGTTAGTACACTTAAAAATGGTTCCTCTGGTGCCCCCTTACCAGAGTTGACTGTTCCATCCTTGTTAATGATGGCCAGGACACAGGGTGGCATCTCGCTGGATTTCTTCGGCAGCTTGTCGATGCCCAGTAGTTTCAGGCGCTGTGTGGTCACTGGCGGGAAGCGGTAGAGCTGGAAGGTGAAATGGACAGAGTCTGGCCAGTCAATGCTCACCCCCTGCTGTGGTATCCTGTGGGCAAACAGGAAGAGAGGAAACAAAGGTTACAAAGTGTATTTATGCCCTTTCATTACATGATGTAGACTTCATGTACTGTAGTGTACAGTATTTAGACTGACTATTACTTTATATACTACGACATACTGTAGCTCCTGTTTACACTAGAAATCCTTACATTACATGATGTAACCTGCAAGTACTGTAGTACACACTATCCACACTGAACATTACTTCATACACTACAACATAGCGTCTATTCACACTAAACCTTAATGTTATATGATGTAGTCTTCATGTAGGTGCTTTTCACCGTTTTTAAATCTGGACTTGGTCTACAATGTATACCACATTCACTATTCTCAATAAACTACACTATTACTATTAAGCTAGTAATAGTAATAGTGGCCGGGCGGCCAGCTGTAGGAAGAGTCTTGGTGATTTCAAACTGCTTCCATTTCAGAATGATGGAGGCCACTGTGTTCTTAGGGACCTTCAATTAAATTCAATAATTTAATTTAATTTCCTATAATTTCTAAAAACCTTATTTCGCTTTGTTATTATGGGGGATTGTGTGTAGATTGCTGAGGATTTGTTTTTATTTAATCCATTTTAGAATAAGGCTATAACATTACAACATTTGGAAAAAGTAAAGGGGTATGCACTGTATATTTTATATGTTGTCCATGTATGGAATTTGTCTACTTTCTGCATAGCAAATTGCCCCTTGGGGGATAATAAAGTCTGCTACTCCACACAGTACTCAGGCATATATTATATTCACTTCAATATTACGTTCTACTTGGAATATCATCGCTGAGCTCTTGCCAAGTATGATACATTTTTTTATCAAGCCAATCCATGTGCAGTGGGAGAAGCACATTTAGGATTTAATAACACCCGTTTAAAAATGTAATTAAATCAAATTGAATCAGAGAGTCAGATCAGTCAATCATTCAGCTTCGTCGGTTTCCTGGAAACAAAAATCAACAATTTTTCCCCACATCCCCGTCCCTGCAGACGTGTCCATTTTACAGTTCCTTAAAACGACAAAACCAATAGTGTTCTAGGATTAGGAGGGCTAAACCACTTAAATCAGAGGCTGATAGAAAAGGTGCCCGCTCAGCAGCTATAGCCCTACAGCATCACACCTTTTCCAACCATGGATGGATTCATCTTCGGTGATAAAGTCAATGGCCCAAATGTACTTTCTTTCAGAGCAAGATTTTGTCCTAGTCTGGAAATCAACTATAGGTGGTAGAGTGATTGAATCTAAATCAGTCCTAAACTTTCTTCTATTTCACACGACTTAAAACGACCACCCTCTGAGCGTATTAGCACTAAACACACACTCCAAACCGTGGGTGGGCCCAAACTCTCGCCCGCCGTCCCCTCAGTCTCGGTGCTAGGAATAAATTAGCCGCGAGTGAGATTAGGGACAGAAACGATTACTTCTCTATTTCCCTGCGAGAAGATTAGCAATCAATCATTGGGCATTATATGAAGGGGAGGAGAAGCATTTAGGGAGAGCAAAGTCTGACCCCGGAGACTCACACAGGCTGAGATTCCAGTGATAAAGTGGCCGGAGCAAGCTAATGTCTCTACGTGGCTACAGAGATATAGGGCACAGTGCACTATATAGGGAATAGGGTTCCATTTCTGACAAAGCGGACATGAATATTCTTCCAGTAAACAGACAAGATTGCTAATTACAGCATCGTAGAGAGAGACATAGAAATTATATCACAGTAATTCCGGAGGCTCGTTGGTTCACAGTCATTCCCCCTTGCCCGCTGTACCCGTTTGTCATGTTTATTAGGTCATTTTGTTAGAGAAAGAAAGTGTGCCGTGCCCATCGTTTCGGAGCGAGCCGCGAGAACCGAGGATTCTTGGAGAGCTTTCAATTTGGCATGAAGTACAGTACCAGTCAAGTTTGGAATATTACTCATTCAAGGGTCATGTAGTACCTAAAAAACTAATCGATAGATTTCAGATTCTTCAAAGTAGCCGCCCTTTGCTTCTCAACCAGTTTCATGATGTAGTCACCTGGAATTTCTTTCCTTCTTAATGCGTTTGAGCCAATCAGTTGTTGTGACAAGGTAGGGGTGGTATAGAGAAGATAGCCCTATTTGGTAAAAAAACAGCTCAATTAAACAGTGAAACAGTACATCATTACTTTAAGACATGAAGGTCAGTCAATACGGAACATTTCAACATTCTTCAAGTGCAGTCGCAAAAACCATCAAGCGCTATGAAGAAACTGGCTCTCATGAGGACCGCCACAGGAAAGGTTTACCTCTGCTGCAGAGGATAAGTTCATTACAGTTAACTGCACCTCAAATTGCAGCCCAAATAAATGAGTTCAAGTAACAGAAACATCTTAACATCAACTGTTCAGAGGAGACTGTGTGAATCAGGCCTTCATGGTCAAATTGCTGCAAAGAAACCACTACTAAAGGACACCAATAAGAAGAAGAGACTTGCTTTGGCCAAGAAACACGAGCAATGGACATTAGACCGGTGGAAATCTGTCTTTAGATTTGTGGTTCCAACCGCTGTGTCTTTGTGAGACACAGAGTAGCTGAATGGATGATCTCCGCGTGTGTATTTCCCACCGTATAGCATGGAGGAGGAGGTGTGATGGTGCTTTGCTGGTGACAATGTCTGTGATTTATTTAGAATTCAAAGCACAGTTAACCAGCTTGGCTACCACAGCATTCTGCAGATCCCATCTGGTTTGCGCTTAGTGGGACTATCATTTGTTTTTCAACAGGACAATGACCCAAAACACACCTCTAGGCTGTGTAAGGACTCCTTGGAAAAAGCATTCCTCATGACTGTTGGAAAAGCATTCCTCATGAAGCTGGTTGAAAGAATGCCAAGAGTGTGCAAAGCTGTCATCAAGGCAAAGGGTGGCTACATTGAAGAATCTAAAATATAAATCACTACATGATTTCATGTGTGTTATTTCATAGCTTTGAATGAGTAGGTGTGTCAAAACCTTTGACTGGTACTGTATGTGAGGTGGTTTAAATTGTTTTAGTGAAAATGCTGAAAGGCCTACAAGCCTGACAGTAGTGAGCAGCTGAGATGGCAGGAAAAAGGATAACATCTAGCTTTATAAAGTATACATTTTTTTTTATTACAAATGTCACATTCCTAATTTCTTATGGCACTTTATGGCACTTTTGAGCAGTATCTGTTGATTCATTTTATGTGTGGTAGACTACTGTAAATTGCCAGCCTGCAATTCAGTCAGAGCGGTAATAGTCAAAACATAAAAGCTACCATTATGTTTCAAACTGCGCTGAAGCCTCAAAGCTGCATCCCCAAAAGAAGTGGTTGTACCTTTGCTCGCAGGGCCGTCTATGATGCATATGACAAATTCTTGATGCCTTTATCTTGGGGATGACAGAGCTTATGACAAAATAAAAGTCAGGCTTGGCAGAGGGGACAGCTGCAGGACCTGGGATGTCTTTGACAAAGCTTTGTGTCTGTGTGTGTGTGTGTGTGTGTTCGGCCTTGTGTATGTATGTTTTCATGCGTGCGTGTGAGCCTTAAACCGCCAACAGTAAGTGTGTGTAAGTCCAGTGAAGTAATCTTGGCTGGACGTCAACATCACAAAGCACCGTATGTCCTTGGCTGGCGACCAAGTGCACACAAGAAATATCTCTTCTTATATTTTCATATTAACTGGTGTGGCAGTTTATATAAAATATATAATTATTCTTATTTGCAGACGAAAATAGTCAAGCTCAAATCCTCATATGTGGTTTCTTCACCAGCCAGAGCCCGGAATTGAACCCGTCTCTGGAGAGACCTGAAAATAGCTGTGCAGGAACGCTCCACATCCAACCTGACAGAGGATCTGCAGAGAAGAATGGGAGAACCTCCCCAAATACAGGTGTTCCAAGCTTGTAGCGTCATACCAAAGAAGACTCAAGGCTGTAATTGCTGCCAAAGGCACTTAGTACTGAGTAAAGGGTCTGAATACTTTTTTGTATTTTTATAAATTAGCAAAACATTCAAAAATCCTGTTTTTGATTTGTCATTATGGGGTATTGTGTGTAGATTGATGAGAAAAAAAAACAATTTAATCAATTTTAGGATAAGGCTGTAATCTAACAAAATGTGGAAAAAGTCAAGGGGTCTGAATACTTTCCGAAGACACTGTATGAACATTGGAAGACAATGTACAGTACTATAGACTACATAACATGCTGGTTAAAATCGATCTCAGCCTACACTACGCAGGTGATGTTTATGCATGGGGCCGTAGAGTCACAATCATGACCAGACGGCTGTGGGTTCACCTGGAAAATGCCAGAAACTGCAGCAAGATTACATCGCCCTGCAGGGGATCTGCCTCCTCTCTCTGGGGGTCAAAGTTGACTGGTTCTGTCGGGTCCAGCACTTCTGCCACCAGCCCACTGGGGTCTGTGATGTGGGGGAAGCCAGCCGAGTAGAGGTGGGCCAGGGAGCTCCTGGAACTCACAGAGGAAGAGCTGCAAAATAACAAAAAGAAGAATCTCATTTTGGACACAGCCCTAGAGAGTATTAAGCAATTTGTATTAACAACCAATCCTAATGGAAAAACACAGTGACATGGGAATTAGCCAGTACAAGGCAGGGGTTGGGGTTAACTACAGTTAAATAGTTGGGCTCAATTCCAGTGAAATAGTCCTAATACTACAATCTATAGTCCTTATACTGTATTCAAAGAGGGTTTGTTTTCAATTCACAAAGAGAGTAATTGACCCCAACCCTACTACTCAGGTTAGCATCAGAAACATAGAGGGGAGAATGATTAAGATGGTTTGAGGATGTTGGCACCCCCATCCTGTTCAGCGATAACACACAAAGAGAGAATCCCTTCTGGGGGAGAGGAGGACCAGTGCTAGAACACTCCCTCAGGATTTCAACCATAGCTGTAGTTAGCTTTAATCACAGTGGCCCACCTGTTTTTCGGAAACATTCATAACTTATATTTTTGATATTGACATGGACTACTCCATGCATGATAAGTAGCAGAGCAGCAGTAACAGATGGTTGGTTAAAGTGCACGTTCAGGGAAAGGAAAAAGAGCAATCTGTTGTTTACCACGAGATACTACTCAATGTCAGTAAGACAAATGTGACAAATCATACCAGTAAATAAAACTGACTTGAAAAGTAATACAAAAAAAAAAAGACTCTCATATAACTAATAACGGTTTGGGCTTATTCGGAGGGGAATGCCAAAGACTTTATCAAATGACCGAGTTTGCCATGGCTATATACATTTCACACTTCCGTCTCCCCCTCCAAAAGTAATATCTTAATTCCCCCCTAATTTGATTCATATTCGAGCCACTGTCTTAATTTCAAAGGGGTTCAATCTGATACACAGTTGATTATTGAAATTAAATTACTAAAGTTATTTGGAGTTCATTGTGATCCTCTTTAAATAAGTGGGTCATTCCGTTCAGAAGATATATATATATATATATATATATATATATATATATATATATATATATATATATATATATATATATATATATATATATATATATATATATATATATATATATATATATATATATATATATATACACACACACACACACACAGTGGGGAGAGCAAGTATTTGATACACTGCCGATTTTGCAGGTTTTCCCACTTACAAACCATGTAGAAGTCTGTAATTTTTATCATAGGTACTCTTCAACTGTGAGTGACAGAATCTAAAACAAAAATCCAGAAAATCACATTGTATGATTTTTAAGTAATTCATTAGCATTTTATTGCATGACATAAGTATTTGATACATCAGAAATGCAGAACTTAATATTTGGTACAGAAACCTTTGTTTGCAATTACAGAGATCATACGTTTCCTGTAGTTCTTGACCAGGTTTGCACACACTGCAGCAGGGATTTTGGCCCACTCCTCCATACAGACCTTCTCCAGATCCTTCAGGTTTCGGGGCTGTCGCTGGGCAATACGGACTTTCAGCTCCCTCCAAAGATTTTCTATTGGGTTCAGGTCTGGAGACTGGCTAGGCCACTCCAGGACCTTGAGATGCTTCTTACGGAGCCACTCCTTAGTTGCCCTGGCTGTGTGTTTCGGGTCGTTGTCATGCTGGAAGACCCAGCCACAACCCATCTTCAATGCTCTTACTGAGGGAAGGAGGTTGTTGGCCAAGATCTTGCGATACATGGCCCCATCCATCCTCCCCTCAATACGGTGCAGTCGTCCTGTCCCCTTTGCAGAAAAGCATCCCCAAAGAATGATGTTTCCACCTCCATGCTTCACGGTTGGGATGGTGTTCTTGGGGTTGTACTCATCCTTCTTCTTCCTCCAAACACGACGAGTGGAGTTTAGACCAAAAAGCTCTATTTTTGTCTCATCAGACCACATGACCTTCTCCCATTCCTCCTCTGGATCATCCAGATGGTCATTGGCAAACTTCAGACGGGCCTGGACATGCGCTGGCTTGAGCAGGGGGACCTTGCGTGCGCTGCAGGATTTTAATCCATGACGGCATAGTGTGTTACTAATGGTTTTCTTTGAGACTGTGGTCCCAGCTCTCTTCAGGTCATTGACCAGGTCCTGCCGTGTAGTTCTGGGCTGATCCCTCACCTTCCTCATGATCATTGAAGCCCCACGAGGTGAGATCTTGCATGGTGCCCCAGACTGAGGGAGATTGACCGTCATCTTGAACTTCTTCCATTTTCTAATAATTGCGCCAACAGTTGGTGCCTTCTCACCAAGCTGCTTGCCTATTGTCCTGTAGCCCATCACAGCCTTGTGCAGGTCTACAATTTTATCCCTGATGTCCTTACACAGCTCTCTGGTCTTGGCCATTGTGGAGAGGTTGGAGTCTGTTTGATTGAGTGTGTGGACAGGTGTCTTTTATACAGGTAACGAGTTCAAACAGGTGCAGTTAATACAGGTAATGAGTGGAGAACAGGAGGGCTTCTTAAAGAAAAACTAACAGGTCTGTGAGAGCCGGAATTCTTACTGGTTGGTAGGTGATCAAATACTTATGTCATGCAATAAAATGCAAATTAATTATTTAAAAATCATACAATGTGATTTTCTGGATTTTTGTTTTAGATTCTGTCTCTTACAGTTGAAGTGCACCTATGAAAAATTACAGACCTCTACATGCTTTGTAAGTAGGAAAACCTGCAAAAATCGGCAGTGTATCAAATACTTGTTCTCCCCACTGTATGTCTGTGTTCCAGACACTGTGGGACTGCATCCTAAATGGCACTCTATTACCTATACCGTATACTGCCCACTTATGGTCCCTGGTCAAAGATAATTGGTGCCATTTGGAACACAGCCTGTAAGACTGGTTTCCATGCCAGCCAATTGTTTTCATCTGATTCTGTGCTAAGTTGGTAGAGCATGGCCCTTGCAACGCCAGGGCTGTGGGTTCGATTCCCAGCCAATTGTTTTCATCTGATTCTGTGCTAAGTTGGTAGAGCATGGCCCTTGCAACGCCAGGGCTGTGGGTTCGATTCCCACGGGGGACCAGTACGAACAATATGAAAATGTATGCACTCACATACTGCCGCTCTATGTATTGTGTACCGTGTATCTGTCTTTTGTGTACTTTCGTTGTGGCATTTTGCACCTGCCCTGTGTTTGTTGTAGCTGCTTGACAATGAAATTTCCCCCCCGGGGGATCAATAAAGTACCTATCTATCTATCTATCTATCTATCTATCTATCTATCTATCTATCTATCTATCTATCTATCTATCTATCTATCTATCTATCTATCTATCTATCTATCTATCTATCTATCTATCTGTAAGTCGCTCTGGATAAGAGCGTCTGCAAAATAACAAAAATGTAAATGTGAAATATTTGTTTGAGCGCCGGCCATCAGTTATTTGCAAGGCGTCATTTCTCATGTGGTATTCCTCTGTACCACCATGATTGTATTAAATTATGAATATTATTATGATAGCCTACCTCCTACATTATATTAGCTCAATATGATCTATTTTGTAAACAGATATGCTGTTAGTATTCACAGATTATTTAAAGAATGCCCCCCCTTTAAAAATGACTACTGCACACTGTCTTGTATTGTAAATAGTCATTTGAGATGCTATTTTTAGAACGGGGCAGCTCCAACTCCTCTAAATTGTCTCCTAATTGAATGTTCCACCTACTGTATACTACCCAATGCACATTAGACCAAGTAACTGACCCATAGATCTCTCGGCAGACAGCAAGACAGTAGAGAATTGTTGTGTAATGGACTGCTGCCCAAGCCTTTGGATGGAGATAACACAGCAGATAAAACAAGGAGAGTGTTTGAGGTGTGTTCAAAGCCACGGTGCGAGGCCGGTTAGCATTCAATAGCCTTTTATCACACGAGTAACAGCCGCAAGTGTGGACTGTGAACGCTATTCAAGCCTGACCTGTCAGATGCAAGTGACTTCGGTTGTAAAATACCAGGGTCGAGAGACTAGTGTAGAACTGCATTAGCGCCTGCGAGATATACACCACTTGAGATATAGTATTAGTAATCCAGCTGTAGTTAGCTTTGAAAGGTCACGGTTATCTAATACATTTTGTCCTGCCGTTTATGCCATTTTTCCCAGGACACTTCCTTGCAACTTCGATATAAAGGACCTCAAGGACCCTTTCCTTCCATTAACATGCAGGCATTCTGAGAGGCACCTAAAGCAGGTGAGGGACCGATGTGTGAAGCCGCTGGCTGTGACAAGGACTCTGGCGCTCACCTGGGCGCAGCGTGTGTTCCCATGGTGATTATGGGGGCATGGACGGGGGTAAATGGCATCTCTTGGAGCTCCAAGTGACCCTCATTGGCCAGCGCGTCAGACTGGTATGCAGAGAGACCATCCCTAGGGGACACGTTGAGGTCTACCTCTAGGTGGGTGATGTTGCTGGCAGCTGGGAGCTCCTGCCACAAAGAAAGAAAGAAAGAAAGAAAGAAAGAAAGAAAGAAAGAAAGAAAGAAAGAGAGAGAGAGACTGATCAATTTACATGACATCACCCTAAAATGATTTAATTACAGGAAATGTAATTAAACAAATGTATAAAATGTTTTTACTAAACTATTATTCTAGTAAACAAACAAATTGGTCAGTTTCCCTTATTACGTTAATGGAACGCATCTAGCTAGCGTCGTTGAACGTAGTTCAAGTAATGACAATTTTTATGGGTAACTTTTTCGTCATATCCAAGTGGTAGTTACAGTCTTGTCCCATCGCTGCAACTCCCATACGGACTCGGGAGAGGTGAAGGTCGAGAGCTGTGCATCCTCCGAAACATAACCCGCCAAGCCGCACTGCTTCTTGACAATGCAAGCTTAACCCGGAAGCCAGCCGCACCAATGTGTCGGAGGAAACACTGTACACCTTGCGACCGTGTCAGCGTGCATGTGTCTGGCCCGCCACAGGAGTCGCTACAGCACAAGGACATTCAGGCCTGCCACACCCTCCCCTAACCCGGATGACGCTGGGCCAATTGTGCGTTGCCCGAGCTACTTAGTTATCACTTTTGCCTTATGGCAAGGTGCTCCATCATGCTGGAAAAGGCATTGGTCATCACCAAACTGTTCTTGGATGGTTGGGAGAAGTTGCTCTCGGAGGATGTGTTGGTACCATTCTTTATTCATGGCTGTGTTCTTAGGAAAAATTGTGAGTGAGCCCACTCCCTTGGCTGAGAAGCAACCCCACACATGAATGGTCTGAGGATGCTTTACTGCTGGCATGACACAGGACTGATGGTAGCGCTCACCTTGTCTTCTCCAGACAAGGTGTTTTCCGAATGGCCCAAACAATCGGAAAGGGGATTCATCAGAGAAAATGCAGTGAGTGCAGATGCACTCACACCTGCCTGCTGCCATTCCTGAGCAAGCTCTGCACTGGTGGTGCCCCGATCCCGCAGCTAAATCAACTTTAGGAGACGGTCCTGCCGCTTGCTGGACTTTCTTGGGCTCCCTGACGCCTTCTTCACAACAATTGAACCTCTCTCCTTGAAGTTCTTGATGATCCGATAAATGGTTGATTTAGGTGCAATCTTACCAGCAGCAATATCCTTGCCTGTGGGCTGAAATGCAGTGTAAATGTTTTTGGGGGATTAAGTTCATTTTCATGGCAAAGAGGGACTTTGCAATTAATTGCAATTTATCTGATCACTCTTCATGACATTCTGGAGTATATGCAAATTGCCAACATCAACACTGAGGCAGCAAACTTTGTGGAGACCAATACTTGTGTCATTCTCAAAACTTTTGACAATGAATTTATGAGAAATATATATATTTTTTTAAACATTTTTGAATAAGGCTGTAAGGTAACAATGTCAAGAGGTCTGAATACTTTCCGAATACACTGTACATGCAGGTTAGCGTTTTTCGTCATATATCTTGTTATGGAGGCAGCTTTGCAGAGTGGTCTCTAGCTAGCAAAGCCCCAAAATCTGGATTCTAAATCTAACCCTAACCACATTGCTAAACCTAATGCCTAACCCTAACCTTAAATGAAGACCAAAAGGCACATTTTGGTTTTCATGCATCTTTTCAATACAGCCAATTTTGACTTTGCAGCTGGCCCAGTGGTCTAAGGCACTGCATCTCAGTGCAAGAGGTGCCACTACAGACCCTGGTTCAATCCCTGGCAGAGGTAAACCCAGGTCCTGTAGCCCCCAGTACTACACCTATTCCCCAGGCGCTCTCATTTGTTGACTTCTGTAACCGTAAAAGCCTTGGTTTCATGCATGTTAACATCAGAAGCCTCCTCCCTAAGTTTGATTTATTCACTGCTTTAGCACACTATGCCAACCCGGATGTCCTAGCTGTGTCTGAATCCTGGCTCAGGAAGGCCACCAAAAATTCTGAAATTTCCATCCCAAACTACAATATTTCCCGTCGAGATAGAACTGCCAAAGGAGGCAGAGTTGCAATCTACTGCAGAGATAACCTGCAGAGTTCTGTCATACTGTCCAGGTCTGTGCACAAACAGTTTGAGCTTCTACTCTTAAAAATCCACCTTTCCAGAAGTAAGTCTCTCATTGTTGCCGCCTGTTACAGACCCCCTCAGCCCTCAGCTGTGCCTTGGACTCCATATGTGAATTGATTGCCCCCCATCTACCTTCAGAGTTTGTACTGTTAGGTGACTTAAACTGGGATATGGTTAACGCCCCGGGTGTTCTTCAATCTAAGATAGATCTCACACAAATTATCAAGGAACCCACCAGGTACAACCCTAAATCCGTAAACATGGGTACTATCATAGATGTCATTGTGACCAACTTGCCCTCCAAATACACCTCCTCTGTTTTCAACCAGGACCTCAGCGATCACTACCTCATTGCCTGCGTTCGTAATGGGTCCGCGGTCAAACGACCACCCCTTATCACTGTCAAACGCTCCCTAAAACACTTTTGTGAGCAGGCCTTTCAAATCGACCTGGCCCAGGTATCCTGGAAGGATATTGACCTCATCCCGTCAGTAGAGGATGCCTGGTTGTTCTTTAAATAAGCATGCCCCTTTCAAAAAACTTAGAACTAAAAACAGATATAGCCCTTGGTTCACCCCAGACTTGACTACACTTGACCAACACAAAAACATCCTGTGGTTGCACTGCATTAGCATCGAATAGCCCCCGCGATATGCATCTTATCAGGGAAGTCAGGTACAAATACACACAGTCAGTAAGAAAAGCAAAAGCCAGCTTTTTCAAACAGAAATTTGCATCCTGTAGTACTAATTCCAAAAAGTTCTGGGACACTGTAAAGTCCATGGAGAATAAGAGCATCTCTTCCCCGTTGCCCACTGCATTGAGGCTAGGAAACACTGTCACCACCGATAAATTCACGATTATCGAAAATTTCAATAAGCATTTTGCTACGGCTGGCCATGCTTTCCACCTGGCTACCCCTACCCCGGCCAACAGCTCTGTCACCCCGGCAGCAACCTGCCCAAGCCCCCCCTGCTTCTCCTTCACCCGATTCCAGACAGCTGATGTTCTAAAAGAGCTGCTAAATCTGGACCCCTACAAATCTGCTGGGCTAGACAATCTGGACCCTCTCTTTCTAAAATTATCTGCCAATATTGTTGCAACCCCTATTACTAGCCTGTTCAACCTCTCTTTCGTATCGTCTGAGATCCCTAGAGATTGGAAAGCTGCCGAGGACATCCCCCTCTTCAAAAGGGGGAGACACTCTAGACCCAAACTGTTATAGACCTATATCCATCCTGCCCTGCCTTTCTAAAGTCTTTGAAAGCCAAGTTAATAAACAGATCACTGACCACTTCGAATCCCACCGTACCTTCTCTGCTATGCAATCTTGTTTCCGAGCTGGTCATGGGTGCACCTCAGCTACGCTCAAGGTTCTAAACGATATCATAACCGCCATCGATAGAAGACAGTACTGTGCAGCCGTCTTCTTCGACCTGGCCAAGGCTTTCGACTCTGTCAATCACCGCATTCAGACTCAACAGCCTTGGTTTCTCAAGTGACTGCCTTGCCTGGTTCTCCAACTACTACTCAGAGTTCAGTGTGTCAAATCAGAGAGCCTATTGTCCGATCCTCTGGCAGTCTCTATGGGGGTTCCACAGGGTTCAATTCTTTGGCCAACCCTTTTCTCTATATACATCAACGATGTCGCTCTCGCTGCTGGTTACTCTCTGATCCATCACTACGCAGACGACACCATTCTGTATACATCTGGCCCCTCTTTGGACACTGTATTAACTAACCTTCAAAGAAGCTTCAATGCCATACAACACTCCTTCCGTGGCCTCCAACTGCTCTTAAATGCTAGTAAAACTAAATGGATACTTTTCAATCGAACGCTGCCCGCACCTGCCCACCGGACTATCATCACTACTCTCGACGGGTCTGACTTAGAATACGTGGACACCTACAAATACCTAGGCGTCTGGTTAGACTGTAAACTCAACTTCCAGACTCACATAAACCATCTCCAATCCAAAAATAAATCTAGAATCGGCTTCCTATTTTGCAACAAAGCCTCCTTCACTCATGCTGCCAAACATGCCCTTGTAAAACTGACTATCCTACCGATCCTTGACTTCGGCGATGTCATTTACAAAATAGCCTCCAACACTCTACTCAGCAAATTGGATGTAATCTACCACAGTGCCATCAGTTTTGTTATCAAAGCCCCATATACTACCCACCACTGCGACCTGTATGCTCGTTGGCTGGCCCTCACTACATATTCGTCGCCAAACCCACTGGTTCCAGGTTATCTATAAGTCTTTGCTAGGTAAATCCCTGTCTTATCTCAACTCGCTGATCACCATAGCAACACCCACCCGTAGCATGCGCTCCAGCAGGTATATTTCACTGGTCACCCCCAAAGCCAACACCTCCTTTGGCCGCCATTCCTTCCAGTTCTCTGCTGCCAATGACTGGAACGAATTGCAAAAATCCTTGAAGCTAGAGGTTCCTATCTCCCTCACTAACTTTAAGCATCAGCTGTCAGAGCTGCTTATCGATCACTGCACCTGTATATAGCCCTTCTGTAAATAGCCCACTCTACTACCTTATCCCCATATTTATTATTTCGCTCATTTTGCACTCCAGTATCTCTATTTGCACATCATCATTTGCACATCTGTCACTCCAGTGTTAATT